>CM021102.1:355830271-356220158 GCA_007115665.2 Sequoiadendron giganteum
CTTAAAGTGTTTGGGTGTGTGTGATATGTATTTATGCTAAAAGACAAAAGACAAATAATGCATAACAAAGGAGAAGATTGCATCTTTATGGGCTACAACTAAGAGTCCATAATGGAAGGATGTACACCTCTTTAGCTATTTTAGGTTTAGTGCCAATGGATGCTAAAGAAGAGATTGATTAATATCAAGGTGCATTTAGAGTAGGTATGGAGCCCAAGAATATGCTCTAGGTATCACCTAAAATATATAGGAAGCCCAATAAACAACTCTAAAGTTTATAAAAAACTCTAGAATAGGTATTTGACAATCCTATGGACATCTCTAGAGACCTACATAGATAGTAGCTTTAGAGATCAAATAGTGATGATGACTTTATGCATAATCAAGTAGTAGTAAAAATGAGTGTCCAAACCCCACTCTTACCTCCCTAATGTGAAGAAAGACAAAAAAATTGAGGGAAATTTATCGAAATGAAATATTTTTTTCTTTTTTAGACTGTAGGAATCAAGTAGCCCCCTCTTATCAAAATGAAAATTATGAAGAACAATTAGAAGAAAATATAAATTTTGTGTTCTTTTATTATTATGATCTAAGTTATTTTGAAGAAGTTATGAAACAAGAGAAATGGTGTGAGGTGATGAATGAGGAAATAGATGAAATACAAATAAGTAATACATGGGAGCTAACTAAATTGTCTCCTAGTAACCAAGTGATTAGAGTGATGTGGATCTATAAGACCAAAAGAAATACCAAAGTAAGAATAAAAGTAAAAATGCTTGAGGATAGTTATTAAGAGATATAAATAGTAGCCTATAAGAAATTATGATGAAACGTATTCTCTAGTTGCAAGAATGGAAAATGTGTGGGTAGTATTAATAATATTAGCCTAGCACAATTGGTAGGTATATCAAATGGACATAAAGACAACCTTCTAGAATGGAGAGTCGAAAGAAGAAATGTATGTGGAGTAGCCACCTAGATATGAAGTTTCGAGGAAAAAGTAAAATATATAGTATGAAAAAAGCTCTTTATATGATGAAATAAGCACCATTATCATGGTATACCAGAATAGACTCATATTTATTGAGTAATGGAATTCAAAAACTAGTGATGAGCCCACTCTTTACATAAAGGAAAGTGTTTTTTATATATTAATTATTGTCTTGTATATAAATGATTTCATTTTTATGGGGAATGTTTATTTACTCATTAATAATTTTAAAGAAGATCTTTAAAGAGAGTTTGAGATGACAAACTTAGGTTTACTAGATTATTTTCTAAGTATGGAAGTAATTAAAATGAAACATGGTATTTTATCTCTAAAGAACATTATGCAACAGATATTTTGAAGAGATTTATAATGTAGAATAGATATCATACAATAACACCAAAACTTACAAGTTTGAAATTAAGCAAGGAATATTGCAACATCAATATGAATCTTACTTTGTACAAAAGTATAGTTGAAAGTTTGATGTATTTGATAGCAACTAGGAATTATATAATGCACATAGTAAGCTTGATTTTTAGATTTATGGAGACACCAAAGGACACAAATTGAAAAGTAGATAAAATAATCTCTGTGTATGTTAATTTAACTAAGGGATATAATATTTTATTTATTGGATCAAATGAGTTTTGTCTAGTTGGATACACTGATAGTGATTGGATAGGTAGTGTAGATGATAGGAATAGGATATCGGGATATGCATTCTACTTGAGTTTAAGAGAAATTTTGTAGGATTCCAAGAAGAAACCATAATTTCTTTTTTCACATCTGAATCTGAATAAATAGTAGCAAATGCAATAGGCTATCAGGCTATTTGGCTATATGAAGAATACAAATAGATTTGAAAGAAGAATAAGAAGTTGGTATAATCAATATTTGTAACAATGTATTATCAATAGTCTTTGAAAAATAAAATCATTGATGAAGCAAGCACATTGATATTAGATATCACTTCATAAAGGAGCTAGTTGAACATGGAGAAAAAAGGGTTAAATATTGTGGGTCTTAGCAACAATTCAAACAAATTCTTAAAAAGACATTGACAAGATATAGTTTTTAGCACTTGAGAAGTAGTTTGGAGATAATGGATATAATGGAACCCTCTTTACAAATCTCATAAGCAGCTTCAAAAGTCATGTACAATGAGCTTTGGATTTAACAATCTTAGCTCCAAAAATAAAAATTCAACATGAAAGTGACTCAAGATTATATAGGGAATTTTTGGAATTTATTAATAATTATTGGTCTATCAAAATCAATTGTAAGACCCATTAGAAATATATTTTGGGATGTTTATATGCTATTTCCCTCTAATGCCAACTATAGTGATTATTTGGTTGGATGTGAGGTAAATGTTGGTAGTTGTGAATGAATTTTAGGTGGGTCAGAGTTTTTAATGTTTGAGAGACAAAAAGAGACAAACTAGAATAATGTTTTGCATTTGTAGAGTTTGTGAGTAGAAAGAGGAATGTTGCAACAACAAAAAATTATATAGAGAAGAAGTTGTGTCAACTATAGCAAAAAATTTAGAAAGAAGAATAGAGCAAGAGAAAGGAATGTTGTGCAATAGCAAGCAACTCTAGAATAAGAAAGAATAGTTTGTAGCTCCAAAATAAGTAGCTAGACAGTAGCTCTAGATAATGGTAGGAAGGCAATCACATAAAACAACTCTAGATAGTGGTAGAAATGCAACTCATATACAACAATAGTAAAACTATACATAAACATTTTGTTATATGATTATGAAATTTTTGTAAATGTTATTATAAGTTAAATGGAAAATATAAATTTTGTTTCTTAGTGTTATTTGTCTGTAATGTTGTTGATTTTTTAATCAGAGAAGAAATCTTTGATTGTGTTATTTTATTTGAGTCTTATCACGTGAAATTGGTATTAGACAGCAATCTCTATACCACATTTGAATTTATTTATTTATTTTTAATTCTATCATCAAAATTAACATTTTGAAAGTTAGATTCGAAGCCCTTGTCTAACAAGGAGAACCACTCTTTTTTCAAGCTAGATTCAAAGGCCTTCTCCCTCAAACTATTAGCAGGGACAAGAAGGTTAACAAAAGATAATGCCACAAAACTATTTTTTGGATCAATTCCAAGACGTGGGATGATCCCACAATACTGGTTTATAATTTTTGGGCAAACTGGACACTGATCTGATTTTTTTTAACTAAATCTTCACTTTTGGGCTCCTATAGCAGCTAAACTGTGAGGAATTTGAAGATGATGCAAATTAGTGATTTGTGAAGTTTTGTCTATAGATTCTAAATATATTTTTTCAAAATTTTTGGAATTAGATTGCACTTTTTTTTCATGTCCTTCAAAAACTATTTTTTATGAGTAAACAACATTTTTAAGGAGTGATGATTAGCATATACAACATAAAAAATTTTGTATGAAGGATAAAATTCTATTTTTTTTGAATTTAGATTTGCAACTAGGATATCTAACCAATTCATTTGGTTTCATAGTGTTTTATTAAATATTTTTTCTTTAATCAATTTTTTAAGTCAAACCAATTATAATTCAGACATAGACGAACTGTATACAACATAAATTTTTCTATATGTATTGAAATTTAGTTTTAGTTTTTTTAATGGATCAAGGATATTAATGCCCAGCTTGAACATATTTTTAAATTTTTTTTTTGATAATCTTCTATTTTTCCACATGTGCAGAATAGAGACCTTGATTTTCGATGAAAAACCTATATTCACAAGAAATAAAAAATAAATATAATAATTAAATTTAATTTAATTTAAATTATACTTCTTTTGGAAGCTTATAATAAGGGCTACATACTTACAAAAAATAAATTTTGAATGAATTTATTTGATCCCCCAAAAGGTAAATCAAAAGTGGTTTTTTATCAGCATTTTGATAGATGTAAAGGAGACTCCGTTATAAGTATGGTTTAAAACTAGAGGGGTTCTATTCAAGGGGGCTTCATCTAAGGCGCTTTGATCAAACCTTCTTCAATTGGAATCCTTTAAATGAAACTTTTCAAGGCTTAAATCATTATATTTTCTAAAAATATGTGATTTCAGCAAAAATCAAGATCTCCCAGAAAGTGTAAACCACTATTGTAACAGCACTGCATGCCAACTCACATTTTCTTGCAAGTCTTCTACCTAATATTTGTTAATGAAAAGTGGCTTTCTAGGTATCTTTTACTTATAGTTATGATGCTTAAAACACCAATTTGATCTACAAGAATCACGTAAAATGCCTATAGAATTCTTTGTAGTTCAAACTCACATATACATTGCGTTAATGTAACCTAGGAAGCCTAATAAAGATCCCCTTATTCAAAGGAGTAAAATGTCTAGGACATCTCCATTAGAGAATCATGTATATCAAGAAATAGGCTGGATGAAGCAAAAGACGAAGAGAACATCAGGACAAAATCATTCAGTATCTCACAACAACAAACTTGGTTCTTTGAAAATATTCAAACTCGCCCACATATATGGATTTAAAGATGGCATGCAGAATATACGAATAAGAAGAGTAAACAGAGCCTTTGATACAATGTTAATACTAAATATAATACACCAATAACAATAGCAAGCTGGGTTTAAAGATTGAATGCAGAATACAATAATAGAACGAATTTCATGTTTAAGATTCTAAAGCAACAAGCTAAAATAAAGGTGGCTGAAACTATAATGTAAGATTGAAATTTCTGAGAAGAAACCTAAAATTTATAGTTGTTGATCTTTCTAAGGCACATCATTCCAAGAATTAGAGTAAAAAATAGTACCGTCTGTTTTAACAGTCTGATCTGTTCTTCATAAAACCTTTCTTGTTGTTTGATTTGATCTTCATAAGCCTTATCCTTGTCTCGAATGTAGTACAAATGAGGTGGATGACATTCGTAAAATTATATGTTATGTCTTCAGTTCAACTATGTTTCTGCTTGTAATATATTCAAAATTCTAACAAACCTTAGCTTTTTCGAATAATGGATTTGTATAAGGACGATTCCCGTTTTCAGCAAAGTTGCGGTCGACCATCTCCATTAATTTAGTTATTTGATTTTCCATCTTTGTCGTCGACACAGTTGTATTATCGAAAAGGACAACTCTTGAATTGCAACGACGTATAATTCCCTGCAAGACATCGCCAAACCATTTACAGAGAACAAGTAGTCATACATCATTTCTATACAGATTCTCATGTTTAGATATATTTTAAGTTTCAAGGTGACTAGCCTTTAAAGCTGGGTTCCCCTTGATTAGAAACACATTATTTATTGTAAACAAACAATATACGAAACAAATAATCAATGCATCCTCAAATCATACTATGAAATGAGGACAAATTATTCTCTTAATATACATATATATAAGAATGGTTGTGTCTAAACTTTTCAAAGTTGAATCACATATAATATTTTACTCAAATTTATATTTTTATATGAACTCATAAATCAATTTCATCATCGCAAGTATTTCATATGATACCAATCATATAATAAGATAATGGTTCATGTGTTTTATTCTAACTTCATTCATATATATAATGTTATAAAGAAATATTTTCAAATTCCAAACTTATCATAAAATTACATCAATAAAATTTTAACAAATTTATTACACATAAAAACAATTTTTACTTTGATTAAATATCATATCATTAAAATTTTTAAATTCAACAACATTTTATATCAATGAAATCAATCTATTTTAAACTAGCAAAACCAATCAAAAGTTCAATCTCAACTAATAAACAATGGCACAATGCTCACGAAAATATAAACCATTAATCAATTCAATAAAATTAAAAAATCATCGCAATAATCCCCTTTATTAATAGGGTAAAATAAAAATAGAAAGCAAAGGAAAAATAATAAGTGGAATGGAATTGAAGAGGAAACAAGGTTGATGCCCTTTGAGAATAACTATGATTGATACGAAAGTATTTTCTTGTCTTCCTTTCATCACGGAATGGGGAGTTTTTACACAAATATATTTGCTTCCCTTCTCAGGGTTGTCAAATATGTTGTTCTCTTTTTTGTATTAGTTTAGAGTCATTTTCCATACCATTTTATATTTTTTAATAGGAGAGGTATGTTTGTGTTGGATTATTTAGTAAATGTATTTATTTTTATGATAGTTGGTAGTCATGTGTAAAATTATGTGTAAGAGGAGATTGTAGATTGGTTCTTTATTCTTGGTCTTTAATTTGTGGTGGTGTAGGAGAGATTTCTTATGGATATAGATAAAAATAAGGGATTTCAAGATCCATTTATTAAATCTATGGTTTTTTATCACCTAAAGGTAGTTGTTAATTGCTCCAACTCATGACCATTGGACATGATTAGGGCTATTTTCAACATAGAAGGAATGAGGGAGAATTAGGAATGAAAGATAAAAAAATTATCAAGAGGTGATTTATTATATCAATTAGAACTTGGAGTTCTATATAATATTGTTATATCGTATGTATAATCTACTTAAATGCTAGGTGTTATATCAATCTCACATGTGGCTCCCGAGCCTTTATTGATCGTTGATATCTTGGTATATTAAGATGAATTTGAATGGGTTAAAAAATGAATGGAATTTTTTTCTCAATAAATGCATATATTGAGGAATTATTTTTAATATTTGTTGAAGGTGGTGACTCACCTCTAGGTCATGCAATCTTATGGGATCAAGAGGTTATGAATTATTTTTTTTCTTCCTATGATAGGTAATTATGTGGTGGATTAACAAGTAGGGCAATAGAATATTGTACATTAAAATAAATAAACAATGCATCATATATTACACTATTCACATATACATTAAATATTTTTACTTATCATGTACTCATTATATAGATATGTTGTACATATACATCAATTCCTTAGTTCAAACTATATTAATACTCCATCTAAAAATCTATCATATAACTTGCATGTATCTCTCATATATTATTTCTCTCTTATGAGCATACCAACATTTATTATTCTACTTTTGGTTGTGATTGTTGTTGGCTTTTGCTAGCTTTTGGTTGTTGGTTGCTATCCTTTTTTGTCTTTTCTGTGTTGCAACCTTCATGTCCATGGGTACTCTGATGGTTTTTTTTTCTCGTGTTTGTAAACTCTATGGTTTTGGGTCCTTGTAAAACCTCTTTTTTCCTTTATAAAAAAAATTTATTATTCTACCAACATTTATGAGCATACCTCCAACTGTCATGGTCCATTCCAATACATCTTCAAGAGATACAATCTAAGGAACTAGATGTTTGAGTCCTTCATAAATCCCCCTATCATAAATTCATTATCACAAAAATCCACTTATCCACATCCTTATCCTGGTCCCTCTCCTTCCATACCATTCCAAAATCCCCCAAAAAAGGAAAAACTAAAGAGAAACTATCTATCCAATGGTGAAAACCACTTCTTATGGTGCCTTAGACAAGAACTATGATGAAAAAATAACAAACAAAAATCATGCATAATACATCATCCTCTTGCACTATACACTTGGGGGCAAGCTAAGAGCTTCATCCATGCTCTCCTACCTACAACATCCTACCCATACTCCACTATCCCTCATCCTCTATCATTCATCTTATTTGAGTCCATCTCCACTTTTTCCACCTTTTATCTTGAGAAGGCTAAGTATCTTGATAAGCATCACATATCCTACCTATCTTATCCTTCACTATCATTCATTACATATCCATCATATTACACATGCATATATCCTCCATCCCATATTCCTTACCTATTTTTTTCCTCCATCCTATCCAAATTCATCCTCTATTTGTAGTCCCACTTTTAATCTATATAAGGCTAGGTTAAAAATATTGAATGCATCCACACTACCTTATAATCCTTCCTCCCATCCTATCCAACTCTATTCTCCCTTCACATCTTTGATCTTGATAATACTAGGGGAAAAATATATATGCATAATTTAGACAATGAAATCCTTACTTCATCCACCTTTTGTATCCCTTATGTACTACACTTCCATATCATGCATCTTTCCCACCATATTTTATCCTTAATTGTACTACCATTAGTGTTGACAATCTTGTTCCTTTGCAACAAAGCTAATGGAGCTCGTTCCTCCTATTCTTCATCTAATTCATCTATCATCAAATCCTCCATCGAATCTTATCATATCCAATAAATTTATCCTCTACCCTCCATACTCATCCAAAAAATCCCAATCAGTCCATCCATATGCAATCAATCCTAATCCATGCAATCCAATATTATAATGTAGTGCATCACCCAAAATAAATCTATGAGTTCAATCCAAATTAGTTCAAATATATTGATCCATTAATCTAATTATCATCATAGTGATGTATCCTTCACAATCTTAGGTTTTTTATTATCATTAAAAAAACAAGCATTTGGGTACGCATTTTTCCTACCATTAACATTTTTATCCTCATAATCATCAATCAATTGGTTTGCATCTTGAATTAAAGTAAATTCTTAGTTTTTTAATGGTTTGTTGCGTATTATTTCTTGTTGCTTGTGTGTATTATCATTATTTGCATTCATCATTATATTTTCACTCTATTAGCTTAAGGTAACCATGGTCTTCCATATCATGGCGTTATAAGGCATATGTTTTCACTTGACCATTTGATCACATACATTCCACATTCTCCTCATGCTTTCTTATATACTTTGGTACATAATTTTAAGTATAATATAAAATATAGGTTGCTTAAAATAATTGAAGCATGATGATCATCCATCTTCCCTCTCCATCCATACCTTCATCATCCCTAGCTTCTACCAAATACTTTTTTCCTTTATCCTCTAACTCTCCCATGTATTTTGAGGGCACAACCATGTTCTTTGAATCCAACTTTCCTCTCAAGGTAGCATACCTAACTCTCATCCTTTCGATAACTAGGGCATTATTTCACTATTTCTCATCACTCTCTACCCACTTCATATATTTGTGATGTCATATCAAAGATGGGAAAAATGTACAAACCTAAAATCAACAATACCTAACAACACTTGAATTTACCCTATCCTAACCATTAACTAAATATATACTCATTATTTATTTAATTAATTTATCCTTCAACTTTATCCCCCACTTTAGTTAAATAAATATTTATTATTTATTTAATTAATTTATCTTTCACGTTTATTGCTAGATTTAATTAAATAAATATTTAGTATTTATTTAATTAGTTTATCCATCACCTTTATCCCCACTTTAATTAAATAATCATTTTCTATTTTTTAATTAATTTATCCTTCCACATCACCCTTCTCCAATAATTAAATAAATAATTTTATTATTTTTTAATTAATTATTAACAGTCACATGTCTAAGAGCTTGCTTAGATTCATTGAACCTAGACACTCACCACAAAATCCAAACTAACTTTGCATCTCATTAATTCACATTTCATGATGCATCTCCAAATATCAACCATTTACATAAGGATAGTCCCTAATTAAAATATTAAACCCTATCCCATATCGCTCATGTGATACTTGCCACATTACTAAAACTTTAATAAAAAAACTAAATCCTTAAAATCAATCCTAGCTATCCATCAGCTAAGATCTATCTCGACCCTTCATTTCCATCTTGAAAATTATATAAATGAGAGGCCTTTCATCCTATTTTAGAATCTTCTATCCTCATATACTTATGCATTCCAATTTTCTATTGAATCCACTTTCATCATACTATTATCAAAAGGAAAACAAATCAATGTAATTTTTTTATCAAAGTAAATCCTTACTTAATTGTAGAGAACCTATTATCATTGGGGAATGACAGACTCCATTTTCTTCCATCAATATCCATACCACAATATGTATTGAAAAATATAATATTGGGCCTAGCTATAGTACATGATACAGAAGTTTTTTTTTATAAACGACCAAAAGCATAAACTATTTATATTAATCTTAAAGCTGAAATACATTCTTATACATTCATATCATATGTACTTGAGGAGAATGCCTATCCCATTAGATTGTAATATTAATTTGAAATTCAAAACAAAAATAGTTCTAGTCAAGGCCCATCGAGGGAAAAATAGATAAAAATCTATAAAAACTACCCCCCTTCACCCTAACATGTAGTCTCAAGAAACTACCTGAAATGCAAGTTACACAAACACCTGCCCAAACTTCCAATTGCCTAAAACTATCTTCAAAATATTGCTATGAAATAAAATTACCATTTATGGAAAAATGTTTTGTACATATGAAATAAAGGAACAAAATGCAAACCTTGTAGATGAAACTACAAAAAAAATTACTAGCTTCCTATATATAACTAATAAAATTGTTGACCCATTGAAAGTCTTTGACTAGCTTAACATGCAAAATTTTTTCAAGAAGCTTACTGCCACCTGCATCGACTCCCTATGTTCACGTAGTGCCTCGCCTTTCATATCCTCTATGAAGGGGTAGAAGGTTAGTTCCTCATTCAAAACTAGAAGGTGTTCCATGTCACATGGCCTAGACATACCAAGACCGAAGGAGGCAACATCCATCACCATCGCCAACCCACATAGATTTTTAAGTATAAAAAGTTTGTTGGCTATTTCCACTACCTCTACCTTCAGAGTGTGCAAGTCTAGTAGTGTCACCATGAATTGTGAGGAAATTTATGAATGAAACCTATACCACTCATTTGACACTAGAATTTCTCTACCCAAGATGAGTTCAATTGCTCCAATGTGCATAAAATATGGCTCCACCATGATTTTCCTCAATCGGAACTCTAATATTATGCCTCAAAAGGCCATTTATCTACAAGTACACACTAGAATAATGGGAGTATCCATCCCTCCTTGTTGAAACATAGAAAGCCCTTGTAGCAAGTATGCACACTTATAAATTTTGGACTTCTTTGTTAATTAATACACATTGATTGCTAATTATACTCTTGCTTGAGAAGGCAGCCCAAACACTCTATCAATATAGATACTCCTAAACAATTGGCCAATGACCATACATGTATCTAGTTAGTAATGATAGCTTTTATCCTTCACACACACTCCACCTAAACTAAAAACCAAAAACATAGATGTTGGCATAAGCATATAGCACTAGTGAATGTTTTTAACTCCTTGATTTTTGACAGGCATCTCTATGCCAGAGTAATTATTCATTAATACTTATAAAATCAATTTTTAAATGTAAGTGTGGTAGGAAGGGAAAACCACCACCTTTAGCCAAAAAAATGACAAATAAAATTCCTTAAAATTTAGAGGGATTCCTAGCATTTGCAGTGGCATTTCAAAAGTAGAGTTAACAAGTAGGTGTCAAAGCAATCACGGATTCCCATGAACTATCCAAAGGTGACAACAAGCCAATGGCACATTATTTAGCTTCCTTGGCCATGAACCTTTTAAAGTTTGTACTCAAGTGGCACATGACACTAGTGGACAATAGGTTTCTATTAGAAGATTTTGGATCCACTCTTGTGGGCTCACGAGTATTAAAATAGCCAATAGCACACCTTTACATAAACTACAAGCTCAAAATTGTTTTGATCTTGCACATAAATGGTATTTTGCATTTTCAGGTGCCAAAATTAGTATGTTTTTCTTTTGGAAATACCTTAAAGGGAATACAACACAACAATCATAGTGAATTCAAGCCGATATGAGCTTTTAAAATTGCTCTTGGGGTCGTGTGACAATAATACATATGGCAATAACACACAATCACTTAAATAACCAATCACACACCTTTCCACAATATTCAATCTCAAAATTTCCTTGGTCTTACACCTATATGACATGTGGCATTGTTTTGTGGTGGGCTTGGAGGGGAATAGCACAACACTCATAGAAAATTCAAGTTGAAATAAGACCTTAGTGTACCTAGTCTGGGGACCAAAGAAAACAACTTCTTCTTGGAACTTTTAGATGCTAATTTTATAACTACACTTTTAGGACCTCCCTTGGAGGATTGTGCCTCCAAGAACATGACATCCTTATCCCCATTATTATAATCCCTTTTATTACTGTCCCAAGAATCTGGAAGCTAGCTTCCATAAGGTGGACCAATTTCACAGCTTTCCATAACCTTCAAACTCCAAACATTCAGGACATGTGAGCAAATGGCAAGTGGCACTAGCGGTGTGTTGGGTTCAAAGTATATGTGCTTCATATCCTTCCTTGGGGGAGGGTAGTAGTGCAGTGTTTGGAGAGGTTAGGATAGCCATCTCGCAGACTAGACGAGAAAAATTTCATAAGGTAGTGGTAGATGCCAAGATGAAGATTAAGCTTTATGAATCACCCTTGGAGAAAAGACATGAAAAATACATAACATCTTGCATAGGATTTTACAATTCTTCAGTACTGATCTAAGATGTAACCAATCAAATACCACATCAACAAAGTGGGAACAAAAAATTTGAGACCCTAGAATTTTCGCTCCCTTGACCTTCTTTATAATAATTTGTGAAAAATCCTCCAAGTTGATAAAATTAGATGGATTGATTTGGAAGATTTTTGTCTCCATTTTACAAGCATTATTTTCTAAGGAATTTGATATATAATTAGCTTCCTTATAGCAATGAGTGATTTTCATTCAAGTGAAACCCTTAAGGAGCTCTCAAACTAGTTTTAAAATGTAATAAATAACCCAGTTGTTTACATGTTGATTCCTATAAGAATCTACCGTGTTCATAAAATATTCTTCAATGTGAATATTTTTGAACTACATATTGTGTGCTAACATTACACTTGCTAAGAGGCCATGAGACTCTACTACATTATCAGTACCCATAGGTAGCTTGAGCAACAAACATTTTAGTATCTCTCCTTTGTCATTGCGGATTACACAACCTAACTTCGATAATCTTGGGTTGAATTTATATACACCATCAAAATTTAGTTTCATAAGATTTAGGGGTGTTGTACACCATTTAATTCTACTTCTATAATCTTTTTGGACGTTAGGCTATGCCCCTAGTTCAGAACCTTTAAGAGAGACCAATTATTTAACATTTTATTATCTTAGCTTGAGAATGAGTTACATGGGTTTGATTTTGTAACTAAATCTATCATTACTAATTTTGACATTTTCCTTAGCAATTTATTGAGGATCATTTTTAGATCTCAAACAACTATTTTTGAAAATCCTTATGTTTCATTTGACCCATATATTCCACACTAGTAAGGTTGGTATCACCACCCATAGTGCTTCAAAGAGAAAACCTTTATAAAGAAATGAACAAACTCTAAATAACTTCAAAATGGTGTTTTGCAAGGGGGAAAGCCAATGAATTTTGTTTTGGATCTAATTACCATATGTTTGATCAAAATTATAGTGGAGCAAAATATGTTCCATTGCTTCTTGTTGTACGTCACATAGAATATATTTGAATGGCTGACCTAGGTCTAGGTTGGAAATCCTACAACTTGTTAGAATCTAGTTATGGAGAGCTAGCCAAGAAAAATAACTTGCTTTAGGGAGAATTGAGGTGTGCCAACAAAGCTTATATGGCCACTTACCTAGTTGAATTCATTCCTCAAAGGTTAGATATTTGTAGCCCTCTTTGACATTATACTATCCTATTTTGGATGGGGCCAAACAATTTTATCCTGTGAATCTAAAAGTAAAATAGTTATTGTGTCCATTATTGATTGCAACTTATGTTTCTTATGTCGAGGGAATGGGAGATTGTGCAAATTTTTTCATGTAATGTTGGATTTGAAATTTGCATTGTCCCTTACTACATAATGCTTTATCTTTAGTCCCCAAACTACTTTTAGACAAGCCTGGGCCTCCTATAGACCATCAACTATAATTAATGGAGGGTTACCATTCGAAGAATCTTCTAAAAAATAACCTTTTCTCCATTGTTGATAGTCCATGATAGGAAAGGTGAGAGTACATCTCAGCATGTGAAAATTAAATTCCACATTTTTTAGCCTTCCTATAGATTTTCCAAAGTGAATATTATTTTTGGGGTTGTCGAATCTAGGTACTTGGATCTCATGATTCAACTCCATTTTGAAGAAGGATTTGCATAGAGTTTTCATGTTAGCTTCACACCTAAGGCTAAATTTCTCAATTCCATATTTTGAATGCCATCACCTCCAAATATGTTTTCCATGTATATTTTTCCTAGTTTCTTTAACGATGTTTTCATGGATCCCTCTCTTAATACTTTGAGTACTGATAAGAAGTAATTTGGAATGGTAGATAACATTGATATTATCATAGTAAATCTCCCTGGTAGTGACAACCAACCATCCTTCCAAGATGCTACTCTACTTTGTATAGTCACAAATATCTTGTGCCAAAATGAGGCTTTCTAAGCCCCTCCAAAGAAAGGAATTATACCCAAATAGATGCAAAGTAGTTTGTTCTATTTGAATTCTAAGATAGAGAGGATTATGACAATTACTAGAGTAATATTATTCTAAAAATATATTTTTGACTTTCTTAGATTAATCATTTGACTTGAAATTAGACAATAGTCTTACAAAACATACTTTATATTTTTGGCTTCACGCATTCAGGGATGGCCAAATAGTAACGTATCATTTGCAAATAAGGAATGATTGTAAGAGATGTGTGGTCTTTGTATTTTAATGCTATTCAATTTACTTGATGCATGAAAGGCTAAAATTATTTAGCTCAACACTTTTGCCATCCAGATGAAAAGTAAATACAAAAGAGGATCACCTTGCCTAACTCCTTGAGAGGTAGAGAAAAAACCAATTAGAGAGCCATTCATGAGGACTAATAATTTAGTTTTTTGAGATAGGAAAGAATCCATTTGTATGATTTTGTAGAAAAACCTAGTAGCCTTGCTAAAACCTTTGATTTAAAAATCCCTCAATTTACTTTGTCATAGGCCTCCATCATGTCTAATTTTATGATCATAGCTAGAATTTTCTCTTGATGAATTGAGTACAATATTTCATTATCTATTATTGCCCCTTCACTTGTCTATTTTCCAGGGAATAAACCCACCTTATTCCACTAAGATTATTCTTAAAATGAGTTTGGAAATCCTTAGGGTAATATCTTTAGAAAAAAAATTATAGATGGTATTATAGAAGGATATAAGTCTAAAATATTCAAATGAAGAGGGGGTTTTGACATTGGTTATAAGAAAAACTGAGTAGCATTGAGCCCTGTTGATGGGTATTTTATTACTTCTCAACATAGGTAATGCATAGGTGCATCACCTCTCTTGAAAGGAAATCTCGAACAAGTTGCTGAAAATTACCCCAAGGTTTCTCGGGTGTCAAGTCATGATATGCATGGAATGTCTCAGTTGTTTAAAATGTGATATTTTTGGTAATCACTGGGAAAAATTATGTGAGTTACGTTGGGAGGAATTGGTTCATTCAATGGAGTTTTCAGATGGGAAGTTCACTACAAAATTGTTGTAGGTTCAAACAATAGTCTAAAATTCCTATTTCAGCTTCAGATTTGGCTTTACAATGTCCAATGAACCTTGTTCAAAGTCACTATTTAAAAAAAAAGGAAAAGTGGCAAGGAAGTGAAGAGGTTCCTCAATCTGAAACTAGTAGTGAATAGTGATAATGGAGGTTGCTATAGTGGACTAGACTTCCATGACTTAGTTTCACTTAACCAAGAAGGCCTACAGTATCATGAAACTAGTGCAATCTTCCAAGGACTATAGATTTAAACTTTTCATTCATCATAAACATGAACAAAGAGATAAGATTTAAGTGAAACAATGATATAAATTTTGGACTAACTTTGCACAACTGTATATCATCAATATGTAGCCAAAAGTATGAACTAAGAGGTCAACACCATAGCAATCTTCAGCATCAATGAACAACATCTAACTAATCTACTGAAGCAAACTGAAATACATAAAACAACAAAGAAAATCTACTCTAATTCACTAAGAGAAGAAGAATCATGCAACATAAGGTGGAACTCAAGAATTCACCAATCAATTAATTTCTATTAATATTCCAATAGAATGTCTTTACAACAACTCAACTCTCTCTTGAAAATGAGAGGAGACCCCCTATTTATAGTTTTCAAAAAGTGAAATGAATGGCCAAGATTTACTTTCATTGTGTCGCTCAGATTTATTTTACGTTAGGGTTTCACCTACTCCCAAATATATAAGAATTTAAGATACATCCTTTGTCTTATTCCTGTTTTGTCTTCTTACGGCAGCATTGTAGCTCTTTGGCTTCTAGCTGATTTTTGTTTTCCCTTTTGACTGTAGCTACACAGTGATAAATTCATCATCTATAATAGGCTTTCTAGCCTCCTTTTGTAATGTAGCATATTCCAAAAACTTTCCAATCAAAGGATGAAGTTTATCCCACTCCAAAATGTCAGATTGAAGCACTTGGAAATTCAATTTTTTGGATCGGGGGGTGAGTGTGTCCCAATCTTTGTCGCTTTTGGGCTTGTTTTCCATTACCTATTCAAATTGGGTGAAGGTCTGAGCACCAAAACCCATAAAATCCGATGTGAGTTCATTCGCAGTTCCATTTTCCATCTTCTTATTGAAGTATGGCTTTATCTTCTCAGGATCTATCTCAACAGAAGGCATTCCAAAATCTATCATTAATTTCAGGTATTCACTAGAGGCCGACCTGGTTTCTTTGACCCAACCAATATCTTGCTCCACTTCATGGAGCACCCACTCTAAGATCTCTTTCCTATGATCGAGGCCCAAATTCTAGTTTTCTACTAGCCAAAAATCGCCTTCTGCTAGAGCGGGCTCCTTCTTCACTGTTCTCTCAGGCATTTTTAGGATTGCCACAATTTTAGGATACATAATCCTATATATCTCTAGTAAGTCAGTGCAGATTTTCTTATATCCCCAAGATACTTCTACACTTCCAAGAATTTATTTATTGTCCTAACAGCATGTCCAATGCCCATGTTTCTATTGTAGAGGACCTACCGGAAGCAATCTTCAGTGGCCTTGGTCTAGCTCTTTCTCATTTCAAGTGTGCTGATATGCTCTTCTAATAGCAACAATGGGACAACCATTGATATGGTAGGGAGCTCCTTTGTTCAAGAACATTGTTGGATATATGACTTTAGATCCACCACCTGTGCCTTTAACTCCTTAGAGGTCTTGTCCTTGTTTATTTGGTGCACAATGGTGGTAATGGATCCCTGAGGATGATTTATCTTCTACTCTCTTCTAGTCATCCCCAGGTCAACGGTAGATATATTGTAGCTGACCCCTTCCTCACCTAATACCAGGGTGGCAATCTGCACAATTCTCAATATGGATGCATCCATGGTTAGTTGAGATCTAACCTTTGACTTCTTTTTCTTCTTGGTGTTAATTTGAGATCGAACCAAGATGGCCTCCATCCTTTCCTTTGGATCTGTTGGGGTTAGGTTCTTCTTTTCTAGTTGCTTCTCAAGCCACTCAGGCATCTGAGTTTCCCCTTTCGGTGATTCGTGATCACCTTCCCCTTTATGGGTGTGCTAGAATTTCAATGTTTTGTCACTTGAGGTTTCTTGTTCCGGCTTCTCCCGTTCTTCTTCATCTGAATCTTGGATAAACATAATCACTTTCTTTGGGGACTTAGTTTCTACACGCTCCTTTGGGCTATCTTCTTTCTCACATAATTTCTCTTCTTCTTGTTCATGCTCGTGTTCTTCATGAAGTTCCAATTTTGGGCTTCTTCTCATTTCAGCATCTTCTTTAGGCTTGTCCTCTTCTTTCTTTTATTCCTCCTCTTGTTCTTCTAGGGGAGGCATCTCTTCATTGTGTTTGGGGCTTAGATCCTTCTCCCCTATCGGAGGTTCACTGTCCTCCATTTCTTTGTCAATATTATTTTCTTCAATGGCAGGCTACTTTTTAGTTTCCTCTCTAATGTCCTTGAGTTACTGAGCCAAATCCTCCTCAATATTGGGATCAAATTTTTCCACAATATATTTTGGCTCTTCATCATCTTCCTAAAGGATTATGTTTCCTCCTCTTCATGGACAACCACATCAATTACTAAATGTTGGTGTGGAAGATGCTCATGATAATCGTCTACTTCTTCCTCCAATCTCTTGGTTGCTTCTTTTTGTTGCCTGTCCAATTCTCCAGAGATTTGCAATGTTGCCTCCATCATAGGAGGCTCAGTGGGAGGAGGAGGGATAGGGAGACCAGTGATGGCATGAGCTAAAGTGGTCTACACTGTGGGGTCAGCAAACATTCTAAAGAGCTCAGAGGGCATGTTTTGTATATATTTAGTGAAAGATTCTAGGAGGACGTGACTAGGCATCGTCGGTGTTGCAGTGGCAGGGGGAAGAGACAATGTGGGAGATACAGATGAGGAAGAGAGTGGGGAAGTAGTGGCAGATGATGAATCCACAGTTATAACCTAGGCCACAATAGGGATGGAGGCAAGGTGGACTAAAATGTCCACCATGGGTGGAGAGGTGGCAACCACTACTTGTGAGATAGGGGGGGAGTAACAATAGTAGCATCCACCATAGCGGGGACAACAAGTGTAATAGGTGGAGACTTTGGTTGTTCTTCTCCCTTGTGGAGCGAATCCTCCTAGATAGTGGGCATCCCTATGAAACTATCTGATCTCTTTGATTTCTTTGAAGTTCCAACCTACAGAGCCTTCCCCGAAGACTCCTTGTATTTGGGTTGATGCCCAATAGCCACTTCTTTTCTCTTCTTTGATCATGTGCTTGGGGGAGAAGTTGAGGTCCCTCCTATTGAGGCAGCATCAAAGGCACTATAATCTCACCTTCCATTGACTCTTTGAGTTCCCCATATGTTAGGATCACTCCTTCAACCTTTAATTGGGCAATTTTCCCATCAATCCATTGTTTGGTTCTTGCCACGATAGGCTTTGTGATAGTATCAAGGTCATTAACCTCCTCTTCATTCCAATCAATTAATGGCAATGGTAAGTTGGTGATGAAATCATACCTTAGGTCCACCACCGTGCTTTCTTCTTCGACCACTTGCTTTGCTATGGGAAACAATTTTACCACCTTGAAAACTTAGGTCATCATGTGCATGTACTGCCGCATACATACCTCCTTTTCATCCTTGCAATTAGCACAAAAGTCTTCAACATTATTTAGGTGGGCATATTCCCATATAGCCATTTTCTTCATTTTTCCATATGGGTCCATTCATGGCTGAGTAGTGTGAAACTTCAAGTTATATTCATTGTCTAAATATTTTACATACTGCTATGTATAGAGCTCACACATGCCTTGGCCAAAAGGGAGGGGATAAGGATCCCCACTTGATTCTTGTCGCTCAGGAGGGTGTGTGCTCATTACAACAGCCATGAGAGCTGCTCAAGCAATATTATCTAGTCATTTGGGTACCGGGGCAGCTTATATGGTTTATCAGAGAACCCCTCAGCTCAGATGTAGGTGAATTTCAGAAATTGTATAAATAGGAATCTGAACCAGTGGGTGAAGGCATTGACACTGTGTGATACTCTCCTTTCAGGATCACCTGCAAATATTCTGATGATGTGGCCTATGAAGGTGTCATTGACTCTACAATAGTCCCTCTTGAAATTTATGTATTGAATTTGAGGGTACTTATCATATACCTTTAGGTCCCTCTCTGGGGTTAGATTTGGTGCCAAAAACAATCCCCTATATTGGCCACAATCTGCGAGCAATTATACTAGGTATGATGTCATGTAAAACTTTGAAGTTTTCTTTACTGCCACAAACTGCTCATGCAAACAATCACTGATCATTTCAGCCAATAGAAATAGGTGTTTCCTCGAATGATCTCCTCAATAAAATAGAACATCCAATCCTGAAAGAAGGCCATAGTTGGGAGGCCCATAACTCTGCTTGGAAGAGTTACCAAGTCATGGTAATCTTTGTAAAATTCACTATGGAAGGTCTCTTGGGGCACTTTGTTGGCATTGCCCCTTTTTTCCTTCAACCAGTATTGATTGATTAACTTTTTACACTTGAGGGGATCAACGTCCCATATTTTCTTGCCATATTATTTAGAATTTTTCTCCATTTCACTGAAGGTAGGGATTTGGAAGGTCCTCCCTATTGACTTGGCAGACAAAACGATCAACACATTTCCATCCCTATCTACAATTGTTTTGGTGTCCTCTTCGTATGCCTCCCTATAGGCCATTACAAGTTTAGGGGCTATGAGGGATGGTGGGAATCCTACAGCCTTAGCCAATCCACTGCCTCTGATTTTTCTATCATTTTTTGTTGTGGGGTGGAGCCTGACCCTCTGTTTGAATTCATCAATGTCGATATGCCCTAGATTGGTGTTAGAGATCTCCTTCCAGTCAGTGTGACCTTCGAGTTGAGGGGCTCCCCTTGGAACCTGTACTTCACCTATTATTTATCCTCCTTTCCTCGAGGTGCTTTTGCAATCTTCTTCCCCTTATCTTTCTTTGAGGTCGCCCCTAAGGATCTGGTAGCTAGTTCCATATATCTTGCAACCAAAGGAGCAATAAATGATTCAAGCATAATAATACGAGGAAAATTAGCAAGGATCCTGCAAAACTACATTAGATCAGACAATTCATGCTTTAAAGATCATAAAATCCTCTAAAATCATCTTATGTCTTTCGTTTGGAGGAAATTGGGTAATGCAAGCCCAGAGGTGTGGACTTCCCTAGGCTGGCAGCTATTTTAGAGTCTGTCATTAAAATGGCATTGGTAGAGTGACATCTCATAGATGGAGTCCCACAGTACAAGACTCACGTGGTCAAGGGACGATGGACTAGTGTGGGCCAGAAGGTGCAGAAGGACACGAGAGGTTGGCCGTTCTGAATAGTGGAACCCAAGCAGAAGTCCGATAAGGGAAACCCATAGGGTTAGATCCGCAAGGAGGCATTGGTCATTGACCTTTGTCTTGTTTTCTTTGGTTTGTTGGTGATGAAGGGAGCAATGGAACCTGAAGGATGAAAGGACACCATGAGATAGTCATTTGAAATGGAAAAACCTAGGCGGAAGTCTGTAGGACATAACGCATTTTACGTCGAGACTCACCATTGTGAAGGGTAAAAGGGTGGATGGGATGTCGAGTTTTGACTGATGAGAGGTAGTGGCCGATTGGCCATTTTGAAATGGTGGGGAAGCAATGGCTCCCCGCAAGTCACGGCCCACAAGAGATTTGACGTTTTAAAAGGAGAGGGTGGACAAACAATCGAGTCTTGGTTAGTGGAAGGATGGAGCTCGAAGGTTGTTTAAAAATGGTGAAACTGGAATAGAGTCCCTCAGACGAAAGTCAACAGGACTCAACCCACTTTGTTCTAAACATGGGACTGTTCCTATCCACACAATCGACAGTTAGGTGTGTAGGACTCGACCGACAGGAGGGCGACATCAACAGGTTGTTTAGGAATAGCAGGGAAGCAACAACTTCCTAAGAATGGAGGTCCGCGATTGTGGGCCTAGATGGGTCAATTGATCACTTTAGCCTTGTGAATTTTTGCCAGTTTTGTTCTTGAGCAACAACTATGAGGGAAAAGTCCGATTGGTGGGAGGACTGGTCACCGAGGCTATTCTATATGACAGAACCCAAAAGAAATCAATAGGCAGAGGCCCACACAGTCAGACCCGACAGGGTCAGAGAATTTTCTCTTGAACTTATGAAACTTTATTGACCAGAGAGGTGGGACCCATGCGTTGAGTGGGAAAAATCAGACAACTATTTGAGATGGCGGAGATGAAAGGAGAATTGCATTCGAAGGTCCGCGTCTGCAAACCCGAGGAGGTTGGAGGGTCCACCCTTGGACTTGTGAAATTTGGCAAGGTTTAGAATGGCCAGGAAGAGGGAGAATTCCATGAAGGTGGACCCAATAGGGGTGGAAGCTATTTTCAAAAGTTAACATGTGTGGAGGAGAGGAACAACTAAGGGGGTGATGTTGGCCTAAAAGGGGTGGAAGCTATTTTCCAAATTTAATATTTATGTAGGAGAGGAATGACTAAGGGGGTGGTGCGGGCCTGAAGGGCATGATCGTTGCACCCAAGAACAACAACGAGGTTAATCAGTTCTAAAAGGTTCAAGATCATCATATTTTAAGAATTTTTTAGGTTTTTGGCCTATGGGTTTTGTAGTGATGCCATTTCTATACCTAGATTCATCATTTTATTGAGCAAACACTTCGCCGTTCTTAAATTTTGGAGGAAACAAAGATGGCGAGGAGTGATAGGAAACTCACCTTTGGCTCCCATAATGGATGATGATGAAAAAACCTTGAACTATGCTGGAATTGGTGGATGAAGGTTGTGGGCACGACGGAGGCAGACATTGGGAGCTCTAACACTTTGCTATGAAAGAATGTTTTGAAAATGATAGGTTAGGTAGGAGATATTTATAAGAAATATAGAATTTAATGCCTTCATTGATGTAGGTGCGGTGGTGTCGAGGGTCGGTGAACAATCATTTCAAACATGCCATCAGAGACAGTGGAGTCCACCCAATGGATGACAATCAGGCATTGGTTGTTGGAAATGATCTACAATGAAAATGGAAAAGGTGGCCACGAATCTTGTGAGGTGAGAAGATGACTCGAGACCACTGTTCGAAATGGTGTCGATGAGAAGGAAACCTGCACAGGGCAGCTCGTAGGGGTAGGTTCACATAGGGCAAAGGACGCTAGTTTGAAAAACTGAAGGCAATCATCCAAGGAAACTTGACGAAGACCTAGGACTCAAAAAATCTAGGGGGAGAAAAAGATGGTCAACTCAAGATGATTCTTTCAGAGTTCCTTGACCATTTAGGACTCAAAATAGGGCACACACAAAATGAGGTGAAGCAAAAGCGGCTCGACACAAGTGAAAAGAGAGGGTCCCCATTCCGAATGGGCCATGTGTGCTATAGGCACAACAAGCCCTTCTAAAATTGCTTTTTTGGTATGGGATTATTCTAGAGCCAACCAAATATCTTCACATAAAATCCTAGCTTTTCCATTACAAAAGAGCAGTAAAACCATTCAGATCAAGAGCTTTGTTTGGGCAAAGTGCAAAAAATACAATTTTCACCTCTTCCAAGGTGAATGACACTAAAATAAAATTTTTTTCATCAGGACTAAGTAGCTTTAGGATGAAATTTAAAAACTCTTATCCATTTCCAACCACAATAGGCTCATGATTCATTGAATTATAAGGAGATTGGAAAAGGATAGGACATCCTCATTTTGGTCTACCACTCATCTTTTAGGATTTCATTAGATGTAGAATTATAGAAAATATTATGTTAGAATTATGTCTAACCTTGACTAAGATGTGAAAAAAACCGGTATTCCTATCCTCCCCCTTTAACCAAGATTCTCTTGAGTTTTGTTTCCAATATATTTCTTCTCTAGAAATAAATTATTCAAGTTGTTTCTAAAGTTGGTTGTGAAAATGAAAGGATTCATTTTTCATATGTTACTTGAATTTTCTAAATAAGAATATTTTTTGTTCAATTTTTTTTTGAAATGAAGATGATTCGTGTAATGTCAAAAAATGTTTCCCATGACATTTTCACACTTTTTTGGGCCCTCCTCATATAAAATTTGAGCTTGATGTTGCCTTGATTTAGTGTTGTAATGTGTTTGACACATTGCCATTAGGTCTTCAGCCCTTGCGAACTAAATAGACTTAATTGTACCTTATTTAAGGTGTTGTAAAGTGTTGTTCCACACTTTCACACTTATCTAGGGTTTTTATTATTAATTGGGCTTCTTTATTCTTTAATGTATTTTACATCCACAAGCCTCATTTAATGTATCTTTTTGAGGATAATCCTGACATAAGCCAATATCCAATCATAATTCATGTATTTTTAGGTTGTGTGGCCCACATTTAGTTATTTAGTACTCATACGCCACCTTGGGCGTATGGGGCCCACTTAAGTTTCTTGGTCTCAATCCCGATTTCACATGAATCTAATTATTTTTTAAAAATGTCTCTCATAGTTAAGCCTAATGGGACTCATACGCCAATTCTAGCATATGAGTCTTGTGTGGTCCAAAATTAAATTTAATTCAAGTTATTGGCAATATTTTATCCTCCTAGATCTTATGTTAGCTTGTAGTGTTGTAATTTTGGGAAAGTTTGAGTAAACAAGTATAAATACAAGGTTATTTCACTTATTTTCACCTAGGTTTTCAATTATTCATGCATTATAGAAAAATTGAGTTCACAAGAGAATTCAAGAGTTTACAGGAGAATTCAAGAGCATTCAAGGTATTATTATGAAGTATTTTAGATCATTATTCAAGTATCAAGCATCATGTCAAATTCATCATGTGCATCATGTTTTTTTTTGAGTTAACATTTGTGATGTAGGGTTTCATGATTCAAGCTAGCATTCTATTCAAGATCTACATCCATTGGATCCACTTCATACATATTTGAAGCACTTTATTGCTAAGGTTCGGTGAGTTTCAACATCACATTTTGTTCATTCAACTTTCTTTTATCTCATTTGATTTCATTACAAAGTTTGATTACCAAAACGGGGTTTGACCAAGGCAAACCCCTTTCCACTAAAAAAACAACATTTTCTCTTCTCTTTAGTGTGTGATTTGAAGATCTAGGTTGAAGAAATATTGGACAAAAGTTGTCAAAATTTTCATCTTGCATTGAAGATCATTGAAAGACATCTACAGGTTGCAAGTCAGATATTCAGACATGAAAATTAGGTGGAAAGGACAAATTAGACATTGAAGAACATAATCAAACTTTGAATTTCCAGAAAAGTAAAATTGGAATTATACTCCACTTCTTGTGTAAGAGTCTCAGTACAATGAATATTGTAGTTTTCAACAGTTCCAGACATATCTCTGGCAGAATTTTGTTCCTACCCAAAAACTCTGGGACTAAATCTCCCAACCTGGTGTATGAGTCCCAATCAACATTAAATTTAGTGTTTTCAACATATCAAGTCTTCATCTAGGCCTCTACAGATTTGTAGGTGCATGCCTTTGTTCTCCCAACTCTTTGTTATGATTTTCATGCATTTCTAGGTCATTTAGAGAAGTTTTGCATTGCATTAGGTTTTAGCATTAGATCTTGCATTTCATTAGTCTTTCCAAGCCCTAGCTTGGTGGTGAACCCCTCTTTAGTTTCTAATCAAACTCTAGGACACCCTATTGTAAGATCTCTTTCCCCTTTCTACACTAGATTGAGATCTCTAGGGTTTCCTTGAATGGGAGTGAAGAAGAATGTTGTTCTATGTGCTAAACCATAAGCAATGGAAATTTTCCACCTTTCAATTCCATTGTTTTATCTAGCCTTCTATGAATTGATGTTTTTTTCTAATCAAGATAAAGTCTATATCCTACTATGAATGATGCATTCTCCCACCATTGTCTAAGGTAAAGCAAAAATTTGTCATCCCTAAACCACATGTGTTCAAATTTAAAGGATGACTTAAATTTTTTCAGTACATAATTCCAAATAATATCTAGTTGGATTGGACAATGATCTGATCACAAGAATGAGAGGATGGAAGAGTCATATTTAAAATCAATGTTGGTCTAAATTATGGAGAGTATAAGTATATCTAACCTCTTTATGATAAGAAAAAAAAAATTCCTTATATTTGTATAGGTAAATCTCCCATTAATTGGTAAAATAATCAATCAATGCATTATCCAAGATGAAATGGGAAAAGTCCTCCATTACTTTTGGAGGGGGAATGCTACAACCATTTTTCTCTTTTAGGGAGGTAATGACATTAAAATCCCCTCCTAAGATAATCAATTCTTCCCTTAACAAAAAGAGGGTTGTTATCAAAGAGTCTCATACTTCGTTCTTGCTAGCAATTGATGTAGGACCATAAACATTGAATATCCAAAATGTGTGTTGATAACATTGAATCTTGATGAGCATCCAACATTTTTGGGCTACAATAAACACTACCTTGACCTTGCATGGATCACATAAGACTTCTAGTCCTCTTGATGCTCCTACTATAGCCCGGTATAAAGCATTTCTCATTTGGTCCATTTAGTTATGATTTCTTTGTTTTGTTCATTGAAAAATTTAGTTTCTTGTAGTAAAAAAGTATCAATATTTCTTGAATAAATTTGACACTTAATAAAGCACCCTTTTCAGGGGGAATTTAAGCCCCTAACATTCCACAGATGGACCTTAATTGGTCTTGAGGAGAGCGATATGCCCTCCTCAATCTAACATTGAAATTTTTGTCCAGAGTAGTCCTTAAAACCCACTACGATCTCTTCTTGTATTTTCCTTGTCTTGTAATTTTTTCAAGACAAGGTAGACACATCAAATTATGTTTGATAGATTCAAAGTGATTGAGAATAATCAAAATCATTTAGATCCTTTTCATTAATTTCATCAATGATTTTTTATCCTACTTCTACAAATATTTGTTCTGCCATTGATGACAAAGACCTTGAGGAGGGAACTTGAGAGCCTAGAGGAATGTATTTTATAATATCCCAATTCTGATTTTCTATAGGTGCATTGAGTTCCATGTCATTCTGAGGGAGAGGAGGAGTATTTAGTTCTATATCCTTAATAGAAGTGTTCTGGGATAGAAATTTTCCTCCAAACTGCTTAACTGAATCTTGAGCCAACATATCTGGGACTACTAAAGAAACATCCTTAGTCTTTTTTTCCTTTACCCCTAAGTTTGAGATCATACTATTAGATTGTATGTTTTGGCGAACATTTTCTAGTGCCTATAAATCTGGTAGTTCAAGCATAACTTTTAGCCACACTAAAAATTCATTCTCCTTGCTACAAGATGGTACCTTTGAAGGATAAAAATCCTTTTTTGGTCGAACATCCAAAACGCCTTACCTCCCATTGTGATTTTTAAAGAAATTTCCTCTAGAGCCTCAATACTATTTGATGCAGCCTCTTTAACAATTGAAGAAATCTATGGAAAAAGGATAAAACCATCCTTGGAAAGGATTATTTTATCAATTGGTATAATTTCTTGATCCTCATAGGCCTCCAAATATTGTGTAGCTTGATACAAAAAAAATTATGCTCAGGTGGTTCTTTAGATGATGAGAATGACATTTTATTTCAAGACCTTCAAGAAAAAAATCCTTTCACCAAGTCCCATTCCTAGAAATAATTTGAAAAGCCCATGGGAGAGGTTTAGTGGTGTCGAACTAAATCACAAAACTTTATTGGAACTTTGGTGTTGATAAAACAGGTCTGATCAAGCTTCATGAAGATACCCATTTGATTGCCTAAGATTTTCAATATTTGAAGATCTCTATATTCATGTGGTAGGGTTGGCAGTTGAACCCAAAAT
The DNA here is from genome assembly GCA_007115665.2 of Sequoiadendron giganteum. Lineage (NCBI taxonomy): Eukaryota > Viridiplantae > Streptophyta > Pinopsida > Cupressales > Cupressaceae > Sequoiadendron > Sequoiadendron giganteum. The sequence goes on from CM021102.1 coordinate 355,857,469, forward strand.
GGCACAAAATTTATTACATGTATAGGATAACTAAGAGGGGGTAACTTGGTTTTACATTAAAAAATTCAATCCCTCATTAAATTTCAAGCCCTTATCAAACTTTAAACCCTCATTAAGAATTAGAAGAATGTAAACATGTGAAATAATAATGCAAATATAACAATACACAAGAGAAAACCAAATTTACATGAAAAAATCTAACCATGTAAAAACCACGGTGAGGATTATATTGCATATATATATTAATCACAACACTAAATACAATTAGGCTCACTCCCAAGGGATCACTACCCAAAAAAGAAGAAAGGCTCATTGTTGGGTGGCTCACTACCAAGGGCTCATTGCCCAGAAAAAAGAAGAATAGAAGAAACTATTATAGAGAGATTCACTATCTCAAAGCAACAGGAAGATCCACCATTTCAACTGTATGCCATTTGCAACCTTTGGGTCACTACCTCCAACAACATCAAGCACACTAAAAATATAGATGCCTTTTTATCACTATATCATGAGTCATAGGCATTAGGATCACACTTAGAAGACCACACTTAATCACATTCACATCTCACAACACCTTACACACATCTCCAACAATTCAGCTTGCATTTATACCATCCACAACCTAACACAACCTTAATTAGATCAGGCTTATTGAAACATATGCACCTCAAATGTGCAATAAGAAATAGGTTGGCACCAAACACCTTTGCAATGGAAATAAGTTAAGGTATACCACACCAAGGATTAAATAGGACCGAAATATACACCAACATGTATCACGACAATTCCACAAACAATTAACAACCTCCACAATTAGCGCTAGCACCCACATCAACTAAACCTACACTAATACTAACAAGTGACCTAAAAAATGCTTCTCGAAGTCTGAAAACAACGTGCAAACCAAAAAGAAACACTTCACAACATCCAAACAATATATCAAAATATTCTAGCATCATCAAATCATTACGTAATGCTACCAAAATCACCTACAATTGAGAACACCATCATTTTGTCCAACTAAATAGACTATCACATAACACAACTTTTGAATCCATGAAGCGGAGAAACTTAGTACTCAACACTTAAAGAGAAAGTAGATATGTAGTCATTATAAGAATGTTCCCAAATCTACAAGACAAGAAACAAGAATTTAGAGAAATGTTGAGCAATCTCATTTCTCCCAGAAATCCTTCTTCACAGATAAACAAACTATCGAACACAACTTCTTCAACTACACAATCCAGAACCTGAAACTCTAGATATAACACCTTCGATCATCGCATCCAATCCGCACAAGTATCTCTTCAACCATGAAGAAATGTGGATCAAGACATTGAACACACCTCTATTACACTACACACTCTTTTATTCAAATTTTCTCAAAAGAACTTGGAAACCAAGTGAACCAACTACATCAGTAGCACTACAAACATCTCTTCAATATATCTACAACACTTGAAACACCAAAAATCTCTCCATCTACAATATTTTCTCAACACCACACTAGAGTTTGACATCAATGACAACAATAAAGACAACATAATGCAACACACTCACTACTGACATTAATGATGATAGTGCATCAATATTCCTGACCATACTGGAGGTTGACATCGATGACCAACTGCTGACATCAATGAAAACAACTATAGCATACTTATAACAACTAAAACTACTAAAAGTAACAAAAAAACCTAAGACATGCATAAGCCTTTATTATTCTAGTATAAACATGCTTTACAATGAGACATAATCCAAGGATTTTCAATTCATAATCATAAAAATGGATCAAATCACATACAAAGACACCCAAAATTACTACTTTTTATTGAAAAATAGGAAATTTTTTTGATACAAATCTGAAAATACTAATAGAAACTACATAATACTATTGCTCTATAATATCAAAATGAGTCACACTAAATTTCTTTTGCATAAGGCAGAAAGATGAATGAAATAACTAACACTAAAAGAGTTGGATACTTTTCTTTATAGAAAATCTCTTTCTAGCTAACTAAATTTGAGCCTTGTGCAAGATGTTGAGTGTGAATTAAAAGTTGAATTAGATGTGAATCTATCTCTCAACTATTAGCCAATCATGCAAAATTTAGTGTAGAAGAGTTGACTTGAATTGCTGCCCTCTTGGATTTTTGTATGCTCCATGAAACTCCACCTCTAACTGAAATTGAAATGATCTCTAAATTTGCGTGATACTGATGGGAAATTTGAGTTTAGAAACTTTGCATCATATTTTCAAGTAGTTGGCATACAAGGAAAAAAAACCATAATTTTAGGGCCTCAAACTACCCCAAAATGCATGATTTTGGCTTCAAACCCCCCATAACTTTAGTCATAACCATGTAGACTTGTCAAAAAGGCCTAAACTACCTGTAAGTGCTTGAAACATCACCTTAAAGACCACTTAACTTGATAATCATCTCATGAATATCCTTCCATGTGAGTTGTCTAAAGATAGCTAGCTTCTTAAGTTCATGAAATAAGTGCATGCTTTAGGAATCTCCATTTGTCTTTTATATACTTTTTCCTTCTCTACTTAACTATAGTTGTCTTCTAAAAATGCCTGTCAAACTTTTACACAGTCCTTGAACTTGCACTTGAAAGGATATTAGACCTTGCTTTACATTTAAGCCCTTTGAAGGAAATTTTGACCACTATTCATTGTGTCTTAACACCTATAATCTATTGACTACACCCTTGGTTAGATGCTATATAGATGGTCATAAAAAAAGAAAAATTAAATTCAAAATGTCTTAATGTTGCTCACTGTCATCTTAGAAGACTGTCCCTCAATTGTTTGCAAGGTGAATGCTTCTTTAACAAACTACCCTCATTTCTAGGCCATTGGGAGTTGCTAGGTGTCACTAGCCTTACTCAACAGGTTATGAACTTAATTGTTCATCCCACTTTAATTTCCCTCTAGTCTTGTCTTTACTATTTTCTCTTGAGCATAAGCAATAGTGAATGTCAACCTTTATATATCTATTCCTAAGGTATATCATGCAAACTCTTTTTACTCCACACTTTATCTTCATTGAGACCCTTTACTATTATCCTTGCTAGGTCTATATTAGTGATTTCTCTCACTTTCTATTTAATGACATTATTTTCACTTATCTCTTGCTAAGGTATAAAAAACTTTCATCTATGTTCTTGAATGTGCTCCTGGTCATTTGACTATTTTCTTGCATTATTATGCCCTTTGTGACTATCCTTCATTACAATTTATTGAGCGATGTACATGTTGTTTAGGCATAGAATATGGCTTCCCTTTCAATGTGCTCACCATTACCACAATTATGAGACTTACCCTTCTTTTGATTTCTCTTTGAATTGGCCCCTTCAAAGTATATTACTATGGCTGCCATTAGGATTGAAATGGTGACTATTATCTTAACAAATCATGCCCTTTCAACAATTTACTAGCCTCTATGCATTTATGTGTCTATTTATGACTATCCTTTTCCATTATTGTTATGTCTTTGTCATGATCATGTATGAAATCAAGAGTACATTATCCCTTCAAACTTCACATCTTACTATCCTTTGCCTTTAGGTCATTGATAATCTTTGAGTGACACAAGTTACTCTTGTATTGGCATGACACTGTCTAATTCAAGCTCCTTGTTTCACCTTGAATTTCATGAGATATCTTTTTTGACTATGCATGCATTTGGACTTTCATACTTATCTACCTTACTAATCATGGGATGTCCTAGATGATTGTCTCGTCTTGTCCTTGCACCTTTCTTGGTTTTTATTTCAATGAATTTTCACTCACTTTACTGGATTGTCCTCTATTGATGAGATACTGTCTTTTATCCTGCTTTGGTGACTTTACTATCTCTTTTTCACCTATGTGGCTGCCCATTACTTTTGTCTATGCTATGTCCTTTATTGATCACATCACAAAGCATATTCAAAAGTCATAAAAATTTATTTTAGTTATTAACTATTAGAAAGGACTCATAGTCATAAACATTTTCAATGTCACAATGGCCATGAAAAATACTTTATAGCACTTTATATTCAAGAGATTGAGGTGACTGTCACCTATTAATATGAAATTGCATCTTTATTTATACTGCCTCTACCCTATGATGGATATCATTTTTCTCCTTCATGGTGAACTGCCAACCCTTCACATAACCCTTGTGCATGTTGTGACTATCTCCTTGAACTGACTTCATTGCATCCATATTGAACACCCCAACTCTAAAAACATATTCAATAGCATGAGTAGTAATTGACTGGCATTCCCTTCCTAAAGCATATACTAGTTACCTACTCTTTGAAGCATCTGCAAGTCATGTTATGAATCATTCACCTCTATATTTGTTTCATCATTGGAATCATTAATACCATGTCTATCATTTTCAGCCAAAACCATAAATCTTGTGGGTTCCATTGAAATATGCAATTTTATTGGATTCATCCTCATGAGGCTCTGTTTATTTACTAGTGGTCATTTCATTTTCAAGAGCAACATCTTTGGGTGAAGAAATACTTTGCTTCACTAAATATTTATTAAAATTAGTTCACTCCCCAAAGTTTGTACAACCAATTTGATCAGATAACAGAATGCCAACAATCATAGAATTGGTTGAATCCTCACTAACACATTCACTTCCATAAGTAGAAACAGTCGGAGCACTTTTTCTTGGATTCTTAACTTTGTACTCCTTACCCCTCCACATTAGAATTTTCCCTTAATAACAACAAGTAAGACACAAGGAACCACCTCCTTCTATTTGGCACCTATTCTTTTATAATTAGTAGGTTTCATCCCTAAGGAATTTACCTGTATCGGTTCCATTTCTTTAAAAACATCTCTTATGTCCTTTACAAAGTTCATATAGACACAATTTTTTGATAATTTGCAAATATGTGGTAAATGTCATGATTTACTTTGTAAGGAATCTGATTCTTCTATTGTCAGTCCTTCATGATCCCTCAAAATCATCTTTGGATAGATGGGTGTTGTAGGTTTTGGTATTTCTTTCACAAATTTAAGTGGCATCTACACATTTGCACCCTTACAAATATGAATAAATTCTTGAGACACCAGGTTAATCGAGCATGGTATCCTCATCAGTGAGTATGATGCCATTTCAGAAGCATTCTTCTAAGCTCCATTATACTAGATGGTCACATTGAAGCTCTTTGCATTTGAGTTCAAAAAAGCATAAGCTGCAACAAGCTCGTTGATTTCATCTCAATGGTTTCTTCTTTACCTATAATATATAAATGAAAAAAAATTCTTATGTTTTCCCTATCCCAATGGACCACTAGAAGGATGATGTATACCATTGCATTTTCTCATAACCTCGACTTTTCATAGTATAAAAAAGGGTTGGATGGGTATGTACAGGATCATGATGGGGAAAAAAGTGGCGATATGTAAGTGATACGATGGCCCATGTGGCTGACGATTACTTTTTAACCCAAAATTGATGAAATGTAAAGGGTTTTTAAAGGTTATTCTCAACTTTCCACCAATATAAATTATTCTTTTTTTTGAATTTAATAAATAATTATTATTCATTTTCTATTTGAACTATGCCTAAAGTCCCAATTGATAGGTTGATTGAAAAACATTTATAGATCTCAAATGGTATCACATTTTATGAATCCGAAACATGTGTCACATTATATGCTTCAAATACTATAGGATTAAAAAAAAAAATGAATTTCATGAAGTTTTGACCAAGTTAAGGTGGTCAGACATACGAGTTTTTATATTTTTTAAAAGTTGTAATAGAAAATTCATAATTAATTATTTACTTGGAAAAAAAATTAAAAAAATATGCATCACATCAGGACATGAGTCCTCTACTTATATCTAAAATATTATCATTTTATTGTGGTTAGGGTGGTTAGACAGACACCTACTTCTAATTTTTTCCCTAAAATTTAAGTACTACTGCATTGAAATTTCAAATTTTCGCCAAATAGATTTTTTTATTTTTTAAATAAACCTAGTAGTTTAGAAACTACATTCAATTTTCTACAGATTCTATTCTTACATATTTTTGAAATAATATAGATAACTTATTCAAATTTTTACATCAAGTTGCCTAACTCTCAATTTTTTGAATTTTATTGCCACTTAAGGGCCTATTTTTTCCATGATGATCCTGCACATACTCAAATGCTACTCTATTTTGTAGTTATTTTTGTCAACATTCATAACCTTGCATAGGGTGCAAATGGTGCTATATAGTGATAAAAAAAACCTTCAAACATCTCTTTAACTCAACTCGAATTATTACATAGGTGAGGTTGCACATTTAATACAACTTTCAAAGCATCAAAACTAGAAAAAGTGAAAGAAACAATATAATATACACCTCACTTTGTTGAAAGTGTGGATAATAGGAAGATCTTGGATGGTCTTCTTTGATGCTCAATGGTAACCTTGCTGCCAATAAGCCTTTGTAACTGTTGTGTGTTGTGTGAAACCCTAAGTATAAATAGCCCCATGAACTTAAAATTCACCAATTTTTTCTTTCCTTTTACATGCTTGAGATGTTGGAAATATTAATTGCCCCTGAGCCTATCGTTGCTTCACCTACCTATTAGGAGCTATTAATCCAATGCCAATTTTTGGGATCTTCATCCCTGTAGCTCTTGACTACTCATAATTGAATGGAGTAGGAAATTTTGAATTTAGAATTAATGCTAGTAGGTAATTTCGAATTTGAGAGGGATTTTTTTAATGAGAAAAATAGAGGGAATGTTTTCCCAGTCATATGTAAAAGTCAGTTTTGTAGCAGCAAGTGATTAACAACAAAAACAAAATTTGCAGTAGCAATAGGGAATGTTCTTAGAACATTTTGCAGAGTTTTTGCAGTGAGTAGGATTGCTCTTGATCACTCAGTGTTTGCCAAGAATAACAGATAGTTTTAGTCGAATAGAAATAGAGAGCTTTGAGTAGCTTCTGATTGTTTATGATCTGGTTGAGTAGCTGATTGCTCTCATAAAGTTGTAATAGGTAGTTTTTCAGTTTGTTTGAAGTTTGAAGTTTTATGTATTGTCATTTCCACCATTTTATATAGAAGAAAAAAATATTGCATGCCTATGTCTCCATTTGATTTTTAGTTTGTTATTCCGCATTTTTGAAATTTTGGGTATTTCCAGTTTGGCTAGAAATCAGAGAAATAGCTTTGTGATTTGTTTTGCATTTAAAATATCTACATGGTATCAAAGCCATAGGCCCCATTTCCTTGTCAGTTAGGGCATTTAATTTTTTTTGTTGTAGGAGACATGGTTAGAGATGAAGGAAAGAGTTGGTAGTAGCCACCATCCTTTAATGGACATAACTATGATGTCTTGGCTAAGAAGATGAACACCATTATGGTGGCCAATGATTTTTGGGATTTTCTCATAAATGGGTTCGTGGATGTCACTGACCTAGCTACATTTTTAGCTTTCACAAACAACCAAAAGATCTAGTTGAAGGAGTAGAGACAAAAATTTGCTAAGGCATTGAACTTGATAGAGGCTATTTTTCTCAGAATAGCAGTAGCTGAATATGCAAAGGAAGCTTGGAAAATCCTCCAAACCGGATACAAAGGGACTGATAAAGTCATATCCGTGAAGCTCCAGTTACTTCAAAGAGAGTTTGAGATTATTGAAATGAAGGAAAGTGAGTCTATTGCAGACTTTCAAACAAGGTTCTCGGGTTTGTTAAACTAGCTGAGAGCAAATGGAGAAATGATAGAGGAGCAGAAGATAGTTGAAAAAATCCTCAGATGTATTCCCATGAGGTATGATGCACTCATCATTACTATTAAAGAGGCAAAGTACCTCTCTACTTTGACGATGGATGAGGTAATGGGTTGTCTTCACACCCATCAACAATGCCTAAAGAGTTCTACTACATCTTCCCAAGAGCAAGATTTTAAAGCCCAGTCAAATGCAAGAGGCAGGGGGAGAGGTAGAAATGGCTCCCGAAGAGGTAGAGGCAAATCCGGACAAGGAAATGTTGGAGGAGAAAGCTCGGGATGAGCAAGCATCCAAAAAAGAGCAAGAAGCTCTCATAACCACTTTCAAAGAGGCATGAAGAACAACAGTTTGAGTGGGAGAAATGACAAGGGAAATGTTGAGTGCTACTACTGTCATAAGTTTGGGCACTATGCTAGTGAGTGTTGGAAAAAACATAGAAATCAGCAAAAATAGAATGCAAATGTAGTTGATTCAAATGTGGTTGAAGGAAATCAGTCCACAGCCTTCATCATGTGCAACATTGGTGAAGAAGGCAGCCCTAAAGTTTGGTATTTGCATAGCGGTTGCAGCAACCACATGAGTGGTAATTAAACTCTTTTTTCTTTCATTGATAAAAATTTTAAATCTGAAATTAGAATGGGGAACAATGGAATAGTTTCAGTCAAGGGAAAAGGATCCATCATGATCTACACCAAGCAAGGTGAGAAGGAGGTTCAAAATGTGTTATTTGCACCGGAGTTAAAGCATAACCTCATGAGTGTTGGATAGTTGATCCAAAATGGATACAAATTGTTGATGGAGAAGAGCCAATGCAACTTTTATGACAAGAATGAGAGGACAAAGGTGTTTATAGTAGTTGCAATGACAAAGAGCCAGATGTTTCCGTTGATGATTGAGACATGCTTCTCATCTCAGTTCGTTGTTGCACTTCTCAAGGATGGCAAATGTACATCAGTACAACATCCAACCCTCAAAAGCACCATTCAAGATCCCTCCAAGCTATGAAATCTCAAGTATGGACATTTAGGCTATGTTGGTTTGAGTCTTTTATCCAATAGTAAAATTATTGATGGCTTGCCAAGTATAGTAGAGCCTAATAGTAGGTGTGAGGCTTGCATTTTGGGCAAACAACATAGGAAACCCTTTCAATCAGGCAACTCTACAAGGGCAAGAGCACCATTGGAGTTGGTGCACATGAATTTGGTAGGCCCTATGCAAATCATATCTATTGGTAATAGCAGATTTTTTATGACCTTCATTGTTGATTTCAGCCATAGGACATGGGTTTATTTTTTATAGCATAAGTTTGATGCATTTAATAAGTTTCTATTGTTTAAGGCTCAGGTTGAAAAAGAGAGTGGAAATTTTATCAAGGTCTTAAGGTCAGATCATCGAGGAGAGTATACCTTCAATAAATTTGTGAATTTTTGCAGGAAAAATGGCATCAAGAAGGAGCTAACAACCAACTATACTCTGCAGAAAAATGGAGTGGCTAAAAGGAAGAATAGGACCATCATGGAGATGGCAAGGAGCATGATGAAAGCAAAGGGACTCTCGACTGAATATTTGATAAATAGAAGTCCAACAAAGGCAATTTTTGACAGAGTACCACAAGAGGCATTGACAAAACGAAGATGAATAGTTGAGCACTTAAGGGTGTTTAGTTGTGTAGCATATGCACATGTGCCTAAAGAAAAGAGCCAGAAATTGGATGATAAAGGTGAGGAGTGCATCTTCACGAGTTAGTGTTCAGATTCAAAAGCATACATGTTGTATAACCTAGTTAGCAGGAAAAATGTTATCAGTAGAGATGTCAAGTTTTTGGAAAATTAGTCATGGGATGGCACGACTACTCCCGATCACTCCCAATCACTCTTGATGATTTGTGATGTTGAAAAAAGGAACAGGAAGTACAAAATGATAATTCAGTGGAACCAACAGTAGCTCTTGATCATTTTGGATGAGCTCTCGATCATGCCTGATCACTGCGGATTAGAACAGACAGAAAGGAAAGCAACCACAAACATCTAGAGAATGGGTCGCAGAAAGCTTCCAACAACTCTCGATCACTCCAGATCACTCTCAATCACACTAGAACCAGCCTGTTCTATAGACTAGCAGTAGTAGTGAAAGTTCAGACCCCACTCTCACCTCTGTAATGCCAAGAAATACCAAGAGCCTAAGGGAGATATACTAGGATGCAAGGTATGATGAAGAGTTTGATGAGAACATGAATTTTGCATTATTTTCTCATAGTGATCAAATTTATTTTGAAGAAGTTTTGAAAGAGGATAAATGGTGTGAAGCCATGGATGAGGAGATAGATGCAATAAAGAGGAACATCAGATGGGAGCTAACTGATTTTCCTCCCAACAAGTAAGTTATTGGGGTGAAATGGGTCTACAAGACCAAGTGCAATGCCAAAGGAAGGATAGAGAGGCGTAAGGCACGTTTGGTGGTCAAGGGGTACAAACAACAGTTTGGAAAAGATTATGATGAGACGTATGCCCCTGTTGCAAGGATGGAGATCATGTGGGTAGTGCTAGCAATTGCAGCCCAACACAAATGGAAGGTGTTTCAAATGAACGTGAAATGTGCCTTTCTTAATGGAGTGCTGAAAGAGGAAGTTTATGTAGAGCAACCATTTGGATATGAAGTTTTAGGTGAAGAACACAAGGTGTATAGGCTGAAGAAGGCTCTTTATGGGCTGAAGAAAGCTCCATGGGCATGGTCCAATAGGATTGAGTCATATTTGATGAGCAATGACTTTAGCAAAAGTGATGGTGAGCCCACTCTTTACATCAAGGCAGCAAAAGGTAATATTTTGAGTGTTGTCTTGTATGTAGATGATCTTGTTTTTATTGGGAATGATGATTTTCTCATTGTTGATTTTAAAGAGGCCATGAAAAGAGAGTTTGAAATGACAGATTTAGGTCTCTTAAGATATTTTCTAGGCATAGAAGTAAAAAAAATGCATGATGGTATTTTTATCTCTCAAGAAAAATATGCAAATGAGATCTTGAAGAGATTTAGAATGCTTGAAATCAAGCCTACCCCAACACAAATAGCCATAGGTCTAAAGTTGAGCAAAGAATATTGCAACAACAATGTGGATCTGGCCATGTATAAAAGTTTGGTTGGAAGTTTGATGTATTTGACAACAACTAGGCCGGATATAATGCATGGAGTGAGTCTTATTTTCAGATTTATGGAGACTCCAAGAAACACTCATTGGCAAGTGGGTAAAAGAATACTAAGGTATGTGAATGGAACCAAAGGATATGGTGTGTTGTACACAACAACAAAAGAGTATGGGCTAGTTGGATACACTGACAATGATTGAGAAGGAAGTTTGGATGATGGGAAGAGCACTTCAAGCTATGTGTTTCATTTGGGTTCAGGTGCTGTGTCATGGGCTTCCAAGAGGCAACTTATTGTTTCCCTATCAATAGCTGAGCTGAAGATATAGCAGTAAATGTAGTAGCATGTCAGGCTATTTGGGTGTGAAGAATCTTAGCAAATTTGATAGAAGAACAAGAAGATGGAACACTATTTTTTGTGATAATGTTTCATCAATAGCTTTGACAAAAAATCTTGTGTTTCATGGAAGAAGCAAGCACATTGAAATCAGGCATCATTTCATTCGTGAATTGGTTTAAAATGGTGAAATTAAAATGAAGTTTTCTAGGTCTAAGTAGTAGCTAACAAACATATTCACCAAGCCTTTGAGCAAGGATAGTTTTGAGCGCCTAAGAAGTAGTTTGGGCATAGTTGAATTGGATCAAGTTTGATCTTGTCTTGTTGGCTCAAGACCAAGGGGGAGTGTTGGAAATATTAATTTCCCCTAAGCCTATCGTTGCTTCACCTACCTGTCAGGAGTTGCAGCTCTTGACTGCTCAGAATTGAATGGAGTAGAAATTTTTGAATTCACAATTAATGTTGGTAGGTAAATTTTAATTTGAGAGAGATTTTTTGAATGAGACAAATAGAAAGAATGTTTTCCAAGTCATATGTAGAAGTCAGTTTTACAGTAGCAAGTGATTAGCAGTGAAAAAAAAAGTTGCAGGAACAACAGGGAATGTTCTCAGAACATTTTGCAGAGTATTTGTAGTGAGTAGGATTGCTCTTGATCACTCAGTGTTTGCCAAGAATAGTAGATAGTTCCAGTCAAATAGAAATAGAGAGCTCTGAGTAGCTCCTGATTGTTTATGATATGGTTGAGCAACGATCGTTCCCAAAAAGTTGTAATAGGTAGTTTTTTAGTTCGTTTGAAGTTTTATGTTTTATGTATTGTCATTTCCAGCATTTTAAATAGAAGAAGAAAATATTGCAGGCCAGTTCTGTATGTCTCCATTTGAGTTTTAGTTTGTTATTCCACATTTTTTAGATTTTGGGTATTTCCAGTTTGGTTGGAAATCAAAGCAGCAACTTTGTGTTTTGTTTTGCATTTAAATTCTCTACAGAAAAAATTGTTTCTTTCTTTGCTTTCTCAGCATTGGAAGTTGATAAAAAAGATCTTTAATAGAAGTTTCATTAAAACCTTTCATATTTACTGTGCACATAAATCCTTCCTTTTTGCAAGCACGTGAAGTTTTCTGGCCCTTTGATTTTGGAAATAGGACTTTGAGATGAGATTTATTTAATACTTCCTTTTTGACTAAGGTGTCAACCATCCAAGCAAAAAATAAATATTAAAGCTATTTTTTTTGAATAACTACAAAGAAGTGTAAAAAATAAACTACATTTTTGGTGCCCTTTGAGGTTGTCTTTCCTATTAAAACCAATAAGACTAGTAGCCTTGGATATCCATTGGGTAATAGAGTCATTTAAGTTTGAAAAGAAACTGAAATTAGACCTTGAACAAAAGCAACATCTCAAGAACACCAACCTAATTGTGCATCAATAATTGGAACTATGAAAAGGAAAGCTTTGAACTATGATAGTTCAAAGAGTCTCATTGTACGTGCCAAAAAGTGTTGTCACAAGGATAACACCCTTAGTCAAGTGTGAAACTCAGTAATCCTATGAAACATGGGATCATCTTCAAGCTATGGGTTACCTATGGTGAAGATGAACCTCCAGAGTGGGCTAGTCCCCCTAATGAGCCTCCTATAAACTACTGGCTTGATCAGGAGAAGGGATAGAAAAGAACTTCAATGAAAAGATTTTTGATCCTAGGAGGTGATACACTAAAAATACTAGACTTATACTTTCTGTCAAGTGATAAATTCCCTCAAAAAATCAGCTTTATCCTATGCACAACTCAACTTTCACAAACTCACAAAACAGTGTTTCATAAAAAGGTTATTCTTCAAGTTCTTGAAGGAAAACTAGACGTTTTCACAACTACAACTACTTAAAGTAAAAACACAAACTATGACCTGTATAATTCTTTCTTTATCTAGTAGAAATGATTCATTGAAATGAGGCATAATTCAAGGATTTTGCATTCATAATCACAAAAATCAGATCAAATCATATATAAAGACACCCAACATACAAATTTAGAGAGGGTAAATCTGTTGTTTTTTATTTAAAAATAAGAAATTTTGTCGATACAGATCTAAAAATACTAATTGAAACTACATAACACTGCTGCTTTATAATCTTGAAATGACTTACAAAATATCTCTTTTACATAAGGCAAAAAGAGGAATGAAATAACTAACTCAAAAAAGGTTAGATGCTTTGCTTTATAGAAAAGTTCTTCGACCAACTGAGGCTGAGCCTCATGGAAGACATTGAGTGTGCATGGAGAGTTGAACTAGATGTGAAATTTCCTCTCAATTGTTAGCCAATCATGCAAACTTTGTTATAGAAGAGTTGACTCAAATTACTACTCTCTTTGAGTTTTGCATGAACTCCACCTCTAATTGAACTTGAACTGATCTCTAAATTTGCATGATGCTGATGGTAAAGTTCAGTTTAAACACTTTGCATGAGTGTTTCAAGTAGCTGGGCGTACAAGGCAAAAACGCCTTTATTATAGGGCCTCAAACTACCCCAAATTGCATGATTTTGGCTTCAAACTCCCCATAACTATAGTCATAACCATGTAGACTTGTCAAAAAGGCCTAAACTACTTCTAAGTGTTTGGAAACTCACCTTAAAAGGCCACCTAACTTGCTTATCATCTCATGAATATCCTTGTATGTGAGTTTTCTGAAGATAGCCAACTTCTTTTAAGTTTATTAAATCTTTTCATGCTTCAAGAATCTCCATTTGCCTTTTATATACCTTGACCTTCTCAACTTAACTATGGGTATCTTCTAAAGATGACTGTCAAAATTTTGCATAGTCCTTGACCTTGCACTTGAAAGGAAATTAGACCTAGCTTTACATTTAAGCCCTTTGAAGGAAATCATGACCACTATTCACTGTCTTTTAACACCTATAAGATTGACTACACCCTTGATTATATGGTATATATATTCTCATAAGCCATTGAAAATTAAATTCAAAATTTCTAAATCCTACTCGCTATCATCATAAAAGTCTACACCTCCATTATTTGAGAGGTGAATGCTTCTTTGACAAACTGCCCTCTGTTCTACGGCATTGACAATCCCTAAGTGTCACTAGCCTTACTCAACAGGTTATGAATCTCATTGTTTATTTCACTTTAATTGCCCTCTAGTCTTGTCTTTACTATTTGATCTTGAGCATAAGCAATGGTGACTGTCCACCTTTCTATATATGTGCCTAAGGCAGATTATGCAAACTCTTCTTACTCCACAGTTTATCTTCATTTAGACCCTTTACTGTTATCCTTGCTTGTTCTACATTAGTGGTTTCTCTCATTGTCTATTTGATGACATGACTGTCATTTATCCCTTGCTAAGGTCTGAAACTTTTTCATAGATGTTCTTGAATGTGCTCTTGGCCATTTGACTATTTTCTTGCATTATTATGCCTTTTTATGACAATCATAAGGACTTATGATTGTCCTTCATTACAAATTATTGAGAGATGTACATGTTTTTCAGGCATACAATATGGCTGCCCTTTCAATGTGCTCGCCATTACAGCAATTATGAGACCTGCCCCTCCTTTGATTGCTCTTTTACTTGGTCCCTTGAAAGTATATTACTATGGCTGCCATTAGACTTAAAAAGGTGACTGTCATCTTGACAAAACCTGCCCTTCCAACAATTGACTGGCCTCCATGTATTTATGTGTCTATTTATGACTATCCTTTGTCATTATTGCTATGTCTTTGTCATGACCATGCATGCATTCAAGAGTACATTGTCCCTTCAAACTTCATACCTTACTGTCCTTTGCCTTCAGGTCGTTGATCATCTTTGAATGAAACAAGTTTCTATTGTATTGACATGTCACTCTCTAATTGAAGCTCCTTACTGCCCCTTGACTATCATGAGATATCTTTTCTGACTGTTCATGCACTTGGACTGTCATACTTAGCTATCTAACTAATCATGGGATGTCCTAGATGATTATCTTGTCTTGTCATTGCACCTTTCTTGCTTTTCATTTTAATGCCTTTTCACTCACTTTACTGGACTGTCCTCTATTGATGAGAAATTATGTCTTCTATCCTTCTTCGGTGACTTTACTATCTCTTTGTCTTCTATGTGGCTGCCCATTACTTCTGTATGTTCTCTTTCCTTTATTGATCACATCACAAAGCATAGTCAAAAGTCATAAGACTTTATTTCAGTTATTCACTCTAATCAAGGACTCACAATCATAAAGGATTTGACTGTCACAATAGCCATGAATCACACTTTATAGCACTGTCTATTCAGGAGCTTGAGGTGACTGTCATCTATTAATATGAGATTGCATCTTTATTTAGAATGCATCTACCCTATAATAGATATCACTGTTCTCCTTGATGGTGTTCTGCCAACCCTTCATATAATCCTTGTGCACGTTATGACTATCTCCTTGAACTAACTTAATTGCATCCATATTGAAAACACAAACTCTACCAGCATATTCAGTGACATGAGTAAAAATTGACTGACATTCCCTGCTTGAAGCATATACAAGTTCACTCCTCTTTGAAACATCTGCAAGTCAAGTTATGAATCTTTCACCTTTATATCTGTTTCATCGCTGGAATCATTAACACCATGTCTATCATTTTTACCTAAAACCATAAATCTTGTGCACTGCGTTGAAATATGCAACTTGCTGGATTCATCCTCGTGAGGCTCTCTGTATTTACTAGTGGCCATTTCATTTTCAAGAGTAGTATCTTTGGATGGAGAAACACTTTGCTTCACTAATTCTTTGTTCAAATTAGTTGACTCCCCAATGTTAGTAAGAACAATTTGATCAGATAATAGAATGTCAGCATCCCTAGAATTGGTCGAGTCCTCACTAACACATTCACTGCCATAAGCAGAAAGAGCCGAGGCAGTTTTTCTTGGATTCTTAACTTTGTACTCCTTGCCTCTCCACATTAGAATATGCCCTTTATCAAAAGAAAGCAAGACATAAGGAACCAGCTCCTTCTATTTGGCACCTATTCTTTTACAATCAGTAGGTTTCATCCCTCAGCAATTTACCTGTAACGGCTCCATTTCTTTAAAAGCATCTCTTATGCCCCTTACAAAATTAAGATAGACACCATTTTTCCCTAATTTTCAAATAGTTGGTAAATGTCTCACTTTCCTTCATAAGGCATGTGCTTCTTCTACTGTCAGTCCTTTAGGAGCCCTTAATATCATCTTTGGATAGACGGGTGTTCCAGGTTTTGGCATTTCTTTCACAAATTCAAGTGGCATCTACACATTTACACCCTTAAAAAGATGAAGAAATTCTTGAGACACCAAGTTAATAGAGTGCGGTATCCTCATCCGTGAGTATGATGTCATTTCAAAAGCATTCTTATAAGTTCCATTGTACCAGATGGTCACATTGAAGCTCTTTGCATTTGAGTTAAGAAAAACATAAGCTGCAACAAACGCATTGATTTCATCTCAATGATTTCTACTTTTCCTATAATGTCTAAAGCACAAAAAAATCTTATGTTTTCCATGTCCCCATGGGCCACTAGAGAGGATACTGTATATTACTGCATTTGCTCATAACCCCGATTTTTTATAGTATAAAAAGGGTTAGATGTTGCTCTGTTTTGCAGTTCTTTTTTCCTACATTCATAACGTTACATGGGGTGCAAATGGTGCTATATAGTGACCAAATGAACCTTCAGACATCTCTTTAACTCAGCCCGAATCATTACATATGTGAGGTTCACATAATACAACTTACAGAGCATTGAAACTGGGAAAAGTGAAATAAACAATATAATATGCATCCCCCTTTGTTGAAAGCATGGATAATAGGCAGATCTTGGTATGGCCTTCCTTGATTGTCTTCTTTGATTATCGATGGTAACCTTGCTGCCATGAAAGCTTTGTAATTGCTGTGTGTTGTGTGGAACCCTAAGTATAAACTGCCCCATGAACTTAGACTTCACCAAATTTTTCTTTCCTGCTTGTGAAAACTCTCTCTTTCTTTGCCTTTTTCTTTTTTGGCATTGGAAGTTGAGAAAAAAGAGCTTTAATAAAAGTTTCATTAAAACCTTTCATATTTACCATACACATGAATCTTTTCTTTTTCCAAGCGCGTGAAGTTTTCTGCCCCTTTGATTTTGGAAATAAGACTTTGAGATGAGCTTAATTTAATACTTCCTTTTTAACTAAGACTTCAACCATCCAAGAAAAAAAAGAATATTAAAGCTAATTTTTTTGAATAACTGCTAAGGAGTGTAAAAAATAGACTACAGTATGATCAAGTTTCAACTAAGGTTTACGAGAGAGGGCCTATTGATATAGGCGATGAAAATTTTTAGGGTGTTATTTTTTCCTTCCTTGTCAACTAGTCTACTGCCAGTCTAGTAGATCAAACATAAAACGTTAATAACATTAGTTGAACTAGCTCTATCTTCTATAATTATGATTTATTTGTATAATTTCTCTATTATAACATTCAAGAAAAAATTCACCTATTTTTGATAGATGGATTTTCACACTATTATTCATTCTCTTTTGATTATAGTATAAGTTGTGGTATAATTAGTTTGCTCATTTCAACTAATACTACCTACATAAAAATAATCAATAAGACATAGGGAACATGGTTGCCTTATACTTTTTTCCAATGAAGTTTTATAGGGATGCATTCTTAGTAGACATACATACTAAAATTATGACTTGAAGGATAACCATTAAGTGCTTCTTATATTCGACTAATCATTGATAGTGATTTGCTTGATCCATTTTTTGAATTCTTTCTTTAGTAGGGTCAAATATGTTATTATGTTTATAGATGACTTCTTTTAGATTAATTTGTGTAATCTATTTGAAAAAATGTATATTTTTAAAGAAATTTTAGGAATTTAGATCATGTATATAAATAATCTATAAAAGACATTAGATTTCTACATAATGATAATTATGGTGAGCATGCCAATGATCATTTCAAATAATTTTATACTTTACGCATGAGATTTTGAATTTTAATTTATAGCTCAGTAGTGTACTTAAAATATGGAGAAGCATAATGTAAGAGAAAATCCCTCAATGAAATAATAAATTTCATCGTCAACTCTAGACTCTTTGTACCATATTTTTAATCTAAAGCCTTTAACTATGCAAAACATAGCTAGAACTAGATTGCTTATTAATCATTGAAAGGAGTTATTGATTTTGAATCTTGTGGTAGTAGCAATCCCATGGTGAAATTTTTTATTATATTCATGTCCAACAAGTACTTACATTCAAGAAAGGAAATGGAATGTTATGGATTATCAAACTAGACCTTATATATTTGTAGGTTATCTATATTTATTAAAGGGATATTAGGTCCTTCACTCTGTCATTAATAATTTTCTATTGAGATAAATATTTCCTTTGATAAGGCCTCCTTGATTCAAACTCTTCAAACATCTCCTTCTTAAATAACATAGGCTGCACTTAAGATAGATGGTTTTTCTTTAAATGAGTTTAGACCCCCTTGAAAATATTTTTTATGTTGAAGATTCCTCTTACTCTACTATAAATGATAGGAATGATGAGGGGGATAATCCTTCTATCCTTGTCATAATTATAAGGTTACGATATATTCTTCTATCTTTCCTATATCTACTTAACTTGAGGCTAGATATGGTTTACAATGGACAACTAGTTAGATAGGGGTTACATTAGATATCAAGTAAAATTAGTCATATTTCTCGGAACCACCTCATTTCTCAATCTCCCACTTAATATCCATAATATTCTCATAATTAATTTGACATTATTGAGTGAGATGCAACTACTTAGGGGGAGTATATTTCCTTAATAGGGAACCACACTTGGGATTTACTTTCACTTGTTAATTCAAGGGAACTTATTTGACATAAGTGGATATATTTAAATAAATTTATAGTAGATGAGTTAGTTCATAAGTCTAAATCTTGCCTAGTCACTAAGTGGTTTTGATAGATCTATAGTAATAACTTTTTTGAGACCTTCACAACTATTACATAGATGTTCTCTATCCAAATCAAACTTATTATAGTTATTGCACATCACGCGGAGGTTGTTTAGATGGATTTAGAGAGTTTCTTTTATGAAATAGATCTTAAGGAAGACTATATATGGAGTAGCTATAGAGTTTTGAATAGCACACTCTATTCATATACAAACATAAAATTTATATATAACCTCAATAAATCCCATTACGCATGGTATATCAAGATGAAGGATTTCCTTTCTTCAATAAAACTCACTTGATGCAGCTATAATATAAATGTATACATATTTTAGTAATATGAACCTCTCATACTTATATTTATTTATATTGTTAATACATTGATCACAAGGATCTCTTCATCATCCACTATGATAATGAAAACCAACCGCCATGATAAGTTTTGATGAATAATTGTTTGTGTTTTTATTTTCTTACAATTGATCTATCTATTAGTCTACTTTGAGGATTAGAATTGTATAGTCGAAGTATGCACTTAATTTTATCATATGGTTGACTACAAACCTACTCCAAATCAATTTCCTTCTATTCTCAAAATTTAGTAAAGTTTTTTTCATGACTGGTTGATGTTACTTTGCATCACCAACTTTTTAATAGCCTCATTTATTTAACTCATACTAGGTCTAATGTTGTATGTGTTAATCCCTTGATTTCTTAGTTTATGTAGGCACCCCAACAACTAACTAGAAGGAAACTACGAAGATCATCCACTATATTCAAGGAAGTTATGAGATTGACCATACAAATATCATTAATATTAGCTTGCTTTGGTATATTGGCTTTTATTAGGTAGACTATTCTCCAAATAGAAAGCTCATTTGACATTACAACTTCTCTTTTTTTTTTTTGGTCCTAAATATTACTTAAGTAAAAAGTATAATATTATTGATATTTATTCTATAGAGGATAAATTTAGGAGGCTAGGAATGTCACCATGAAGGCCCTTTAGCTTAAACACATTCTAATAGGTTTTAATACCAAATTATGTAGGTTGTCTATCATGTTATGAGAACTTTAAAGTATTATCTCAATCTCTTCAAACTAAGTATATCATCAAGTAAGAAAAAAATTGGAGGTCCATATCCACTACATTTTCATTCATGGATATATCATTGATCTTTTCTACCACCCAACTACTAATTAGGTAGTTAGTATCTTCACCAAACCTTTTATAGAATAGAATTTTATTCATTTTTAAGCTTTATTGGGGGTGTGAGAAGCTACATCTTAGAGGGATAGATTTTCTCCTTTCTCTCTCTCAATGGTTATTTTATCTCTTAATTTATGAGTTATTCTCTCTTTTCTTGGATTCCTTCTTCTTCTTGAGGGACTTCTATGCACATGGGTACTTCACCAAGATTCTTTTTCAATATCCATCTTTTTTCCTACCTAAGATATTATGAATGGCAGATGTTAGTGTAGGTTTTTTATTTTGAGGGTAGAAAGAATATTTTATGAATGTTTTACCTACCTATTTTTTGGTAGTTGGAGTTATATCTCATAAATTGGTTTTCTCCTATCTTCTCCATATATGGGTCTAGTCACCTTGTATGTTTTAGTCATTTTAGAGCAATCTTTCCTCATGGTATTTTCTTATCGTAGATGTTATTTCTTGACCATTTTCGTCTCTCTCATATGATTATAACTCATCTGTCTATTTTTTAGTTTGATTCTAGGATCATCTATTGAATACTTCTATTGTGTCTTTTCATTTCACTAGGTTTCGGGTAGTTCCAAGGTTATTTACAAAATCTAACATCAAGAACCTATGAGTGTATTAGCTACCAATAAAAAAGGACCACTATGAAAGATAGTAAATTTCTACAAACTACTAGCTACCATTTGTATTGTGTTCCGAACATTAGCTTCAATGTGAGGAGTGATCAAATGGGATAACTTCCAAGTGGTACATTACTAAGATTTTTATCATCGAACTATTAAATGTTTAAATTTGTAAATATTGATTATTTCATTAATTAAATTTTGATTTCAGCCATTTTTCAATGTCATATACCCCAATCATCAAGGCTAGGCTCTAGTCCAAAATGAATTTGACATAAAAGGTGCCCTTCATCATGTTATAAAAGCTAAAGCAGACCCTACAAAGAGAATTTTCTCATTAAATAAATATAAACTAAAATTGGTTAATCTTAGAAGTTTTAAAATTTCTTTAAATTGAGGCTCCCTAAATTAATTCTCACTAATGAAATAATTTTTTTTATAGAAAGTGCTTTCTATAAATTAGTGTCATATCTCTTACTAAAAATTAAAAATATGCAAACATTATATTAAAATATAAACTCTGACTACCTAAAACTATTCAAATAAATCTCTTCTATACATTTTCAAATGGTTGAATGGTTTATTTTTACTCTTCCACACAATACAATTTAATTCTGTTTATATATATACAGTTTTTTTTTTTTTGTTGATTTCCTTATATTAAAAATATGTTTCTACAACCAGACGTGCCTCTCTAAAATAAATATAAGAAAACTTCCACCATTTGTGGGGCTTAAATAAAAGTATAAAACAATTTCCTTACTAATAATGAAATCTAATTTCTGTTGTATGTTGTAACAGATAGCAAGAACAGATTATAAAATAAATATCAATTGGACTTGCAGCTCACGTATATTGACCTACATTCAGCTATAATTATCACAGAATACAAGAAACGTAAAATATAAGAGAGTTGAGCAGGATTAAAGTCTAACCTTGAGATCTAGTGTGCAGGCATTCACATAGTCCTCAACTGTAAAACTTCTATTGTTTTCGAGCTCATCAGCACCCGTAAAGACAACGATCATGTAGTTAATGCTTTTCGGTCCAAACAACATTTGTAAGATATCTAAAACATCAGCTTCCTCTTCTGCGAATCGGTTTTTAATTGAGAGCACCAGAATAAATGCATGCACGCCATCCCTTGCAAGTTGAATACACTTCAAAACTTCTCTGTCGGTAAATTTACTCGCATTTCTATCGAAGAGACCTGCACAGAAAACTTCATTTACTTGTTTTGTTTTGCACATATTTCAAATTTTTCCATGATTGCAAAAAAGAAAACTGCATTGTTTCTTAATCAGTAGAGAGTTAATGAGAGTATTCAGGGAGTAAAAGTGGCCAAATATCTTCAATATCATTCTCATCTTTAATTTGTGCGTGATATTGTCCAAATGAGTGTTGCTAAAATCTAGGATGCTATAAATTGTTAAATTAATTTAGATACGTTTTCCTTATCTTTCAATGAAGATACTAGTGAGGTTAAGTCTAACATTTTGAGGATAAGTCTAACAGTTTGGGGATAAGTCTTAACATTTATTTTTATAATACTCTTGATCCATCTGAAAGAGATTTTTCTTATTTTGTAATTAAAAATTAGTAAGTTTCTGTTATATTAACTTGGTATCAATTGATAGCGATGGAGGATTTTTGAAAGATACAAAATGTAGGTTTCAGACCTTTCGTTGATTGTATTTTTCTAAATATCTTACCCTTTTAAAACCAGTTATGTATGCTCATCCTATTTATAGATTTTTGGTGCTTTCTTCTCCTAAACTTTTTATAAAGATTTTTTATTCTTTTTATATTAAATTTATTTGCATGGGAAATTTAGACTCTAAAATATTGTCTTATTAGCTAGGACATGATTTTTAAGACTAATAAAAATTATGGTCTTGGTCTTAGGAATTTTTTTTTTGAATAGTCAACCTTTGGCTACAAACCCTCATATAGATCGTGTAAGTACTAGGATTCACTATGGGGAAAATATGTAATTTATAACTATTTATATGATGTTTCGATTGATAAGGTTCTCAGAATGGGTTTGGATGGAAAATGATCTATGCTTTAGAATATTATTAGGAAGATTGCATCACTTGTTTAAAATGATTTTTTTTTATATTATTAATGTGGGTCATAGTTCTCTTCTTTGGACACATTTGGGGGATTTCCATCCCTAAATTCTCACCACATTTTCCTATCTTCTCTTTTGAATAAATTAGTTTTCGATGTTGATTGATCTAAAGTTTCAAACATTAAAGCTTCTAACATAGTGGTGAAAGTCATATTTATTATTGGAAGGATCTTAGTCATAAACTATTCAGACAAGATCCTAATTATTAAGTGGTTTTATCTTATATTCTAATAGATTGATCATTTTATTCTATAAAGGAAAATAATTTTCTTTCTTGTGGTTATGATGGTGATTGGGTTTATCTAGCTTATTTTAGGTAATAAATCTAAGAATATGAAATCTTTGGATGTAGTGATTTCACCTAATCAAGAAACACATTGAATAAGTATTTTTTCCCTAATTATTATTTCATTCTCTGCCTAATTTTTCAAAATAAATAACTTAGTTAGAAAAATGTAAGAAAGAGAGAATTCCAAGGTCCTTATGAATTCATTCTCTATGGGGTTAATGATGAGTGTGTGGTTCATCTTTTCTTTTAGTGCTCCCTCTCTTAGGGTCTCTTTTTGAATTTTGGGCTAGTTCAAGATAACTTCATACATTTTTATCTTTAATTTTAGTCGGCTAGGCCATTAGCCCCATCTCTATTTTTTGGTAGATATTTTTGGAAAATAAATCTTACAAGGTTATTAAATTCATATTAGGTATGTGTGGAAGAAAATGGGCTTCATTAAAAAAAATTGTGTGGCTAAGTATTCTATTGATGAAATCCTAGCTTCTTATGACATCTTGATCTTAAGGCAATTGTATGTGGATCATTTGGTTGGATCTAATTATCCTAGCTCTAGTATCAAATCTTCTAATGAGGCTAATATAGTAGTTAAATGGTCCCCTCCTCAATTGAGTTTTTTACATTTAACATAAGTGGTTCTACTCATGGCGATCTAAGTGTAGAGGGTATTGGTGGAGTTGTTTGGTATATAACAGTAGTTTGGTTCACTTACTCTTCTCTTCTTCTTTGTGGTTTGAAACTAATGACTAGATGGAAGGTCAATCTATCTGTGTGGTGATATAGAAGGCATGTGAGCTAGGATGAAAGAGGATATGTCATGAAATAATGTCTATTATTTTTTTTCCCTCTTCTATTTAATGGGATATTTTATAAATCTTCATAGATATTTGCTTCTTTTTTTTAAATAGATATTTTTCCTTTCATGAAAATTTTAATACATATTTTTTTATTCATATTCCTAGAGAACTAAATGTTATCATGGTTTTTTTTCTCAAATGGGTGTCTAATGCCAATTGTGTTTGGAGTTTTAGGGATTAGGACTACTTGCATTTTGACTAGTTTCTAGTAAACCTCCTCATAATTTTATCCTTTTGATTTTAGTGATAGCTATTATTGCTTGGAAATATTTCTACATTTTTCTCAAATTCATAATTAATATATTTATCCTCTTTTGGAAAGAAAATTGTGATATAATCCATTTAGTAGAATATAGAATAGAAAACTAGTACAAAAGAATATTCTCAAACAAAATACTATTATTGATCACATATATATATATAATTATATATATATAAGAATTTATTCTATCATCATGTCCTAACCTAGATGTTGAGCTCTTATTCATTACCTTTGAAGATTTTTTTTAAATAGATTAAATAACGGACAAAGATGACTACCCATATTAAAATATAAAAATACCAAGTTTTTTATACAACTAAAACCACTTTACATATTCATTACATACCAATGTATATTAGAAAGGCCTTCTCTATCTTCTATATAAAACACTATATTGGATTCCTAACACTCCCAAGCCTTGGGATAGCTAAGATCATTTTGACCATGAAATCTTAGTGATTCTTTCAAGATAGATAGTTTATTTTGTTAGTTTTTAGAAAATATTTTATCTGCATGTTGGTGTGTGTAACATCCACATCAACACAACCCTTATAAATGTTTATTAAGTAAATTAATCATCTTCTTATGGGGCCTAGTGTTGTTGAGGAATACGAAAATACTCTATTCCAAGTAAAGAAAGTTGTGTCTCCTAGCCATAATGGCTTCCATATTGATTTATTTAAAGAATTATCGTAAATCATTAAGTATGATACTATATACTTTGTGTGACAATATTAGGCTAATAATAAGACTCTTAAAGCAATTAATTCTATACTATTGTCTTTGATTCCAAAGAAATTGGGGGCAAAACCCTTTGATATTTTTTCCCTGTATCTTACAAGATTTTTACCAAACTTATTATTGATCTTCTAAATTAAATTTTGAGTTACTTCATGTCATCTAAGAACTTTTTTTTGAAACGGAATCAAATTTGTAGTTGTATTTTTATTTATTTAGAAGTAATTTTTATATGGGTTGGTTAAAGTATAAAATTATGTTTATCAAGTTGAAAATTTTCAATGCTTATGATAAGCTTAAATTGTCCTTCCTCAATAATGGTTTCATTTAAGATGGATTTAGTGGGGCATAGATTTTGTTGAATCTTCTTCCTTGTTTTTTAATTAATAGAGTATTTTTTTTATTTTCTTGGCTTATAGAGGGTTGATATATGATGATCCACTCTACCCTTATTTTTTCATTCTTATGGACAATGGTTTATAAGTGTTTCTTAATCATAGAGAGTTAATGAGAGTGTTTAGGAACTAAAAGTTTCCAAATATCTTTAATATCATTCTCATCTATAAATTGCATGATATTATCCCAATGATTGTTGCTAAAATATAAGATGCTATAAATTGTTAGATTTATTTAGATATATTTTTTTATCTCTTAATGAAGATACTAAAGAGAATAAGTCTAAAATTTATTCATATAATACTTTTGATCCATCTATTAGATATTTTTTCTTATCTTGTAATTAAAAATTAGTAAGCTTCCCTCATATTAACTTGGTATGCCTTATCAATTGGTACTCTCAATCATATTTAGTGATAGAGGATTCTTGAAAGATTCAAAATGTAGGTTTCAAACATCTCATTAATTCATTTTTTCTAAATATCTCACCCTTTTAAAATCAATGATGTATGCTCCTCCTAAACTTTTTATAAAGGATTTTTATTCTCTTTCTATAAAATTTATTTTCTTGGGAAATTTGGACTCTAAAATATTCTCTTCTTAGCTAGGACATGATTTGTAAGACTAATAAAAATGACTGTATTAGTCTTATAATTTTTTATTTGAATACTCAAGCTTTTTCTACCACCCTTATATAGATGGTGTAAGTACTAGGATGCATTATGGGAAAGAATTATTAAATATAACTATTTTCACGATGTTTCAATTGATAAGGTTATAAGAATGGATTTGGATAGAAAAGGATCTATGCTCTAGAATATCATCAAGAAGGGTACATCATTGTTTTAAAAGGAAATTTTCTATATTATTAATGTGGGTCATAATTCTCCTCTTTGGACACATTTTTGGGATTTTATCACCTCATTTTCCTATATTCTTCTATGAATAAATTCTTCTTTTATGTTGATTGATATAAAGTTTTAAACATTAAAGCTTCTAACTTAAAGGTGAAACTCATATTTATTATTGAAAGGATATTTAGTCATTAGCTATTGAGGAAAGGTCCTAATTTTTGAGTGGTTTTATCTTACATTCCAAAAGATTGATTAATTTATTTTATGAAAAAAATTGATGCTCTTTCTTGGGGTTATTATGGTGATTGGGTTATGATGTTTCTTGTGCGTAATAAATCTCATAATATGAAATCTTTCGATGTAGTGATTTACCCTAATAAAAAATACCTTGAATAAGTATTATATTCCTAACAATTATTTCATATTGTAACTTATTTCTCAAAATAAATATCCTAGTTGGGACAACTTAAGAAAGAGATAATTTCAATATCCTTATGAGTTAGTTATCTATGGGGTTAAAAAATAATGTGTGTTCTATATGGGTTTATGATGAGTGTGTGGTTAATATGTTCTTGTAGTGATCCCTCTCTAAGGGTCTCTTTTTGAATTTTGAGCCAATTTATTATATTTTCCTACTTTTTTCTCTTTGTTATTAGTGAGCTATGATATTAGCCTCATCTCTATTTTTTAGTAGATTTTTTTTGGAAAAAAAATCTTACAAGGTTATTAAAGTCTTGGTGGGTATGTGTGGAAAAATTTAGACTTGATTAAAAAAAATTGTGTGGCGAAGTATTTTATTAATGAAATATTAGCTTCTTATGACATTTTGATCTTCATGCAATAATATTTTGGTCATTTTGTTGGATATACTCATCCTAGCTCTAGTATCAAGTCTTCTAATGAGGCTAATATAGTGGATAAATGGTCCCCTCGTCAATTGGTTTTTTTACAATTAACATAAGTGGTTATACACTAGGTGATCTTAGTGTAGAGGGTATTGTTGGAGTTTTTGGCTATAATACTAGTTTGGTTCACTTATTATTCTCTTCTTCTATGGTATTTATAACTAATGAGTAAATGGAAGGTCAATCCATCCTTGTGGTGATAGAGAAGGAATGTGAGCTAGGATGAAAGATGATATTTTATGAAATAATGTCCATGTTTTTTGTCCATCTTCTATTTAGTGAGAGATTATATAAGTCTTCATAGAGATTTGAATCTTTTGTTAAATATACAGTTTTCCTTTCATGAAAATTTTATTACATATTTTTTATTCATATTCCTAGAGAACTAAATGTTTTTGATAGAGGAAAAAATCTGTTTTATAGGGACCCAAAACCACAGAGTTGACAAGCAAGATAAAAATAAACCATCATATTACTCGAAGAAAGGAAGGCTATGAAACAAAAGAAATAAAAAAAGGATAGTAGCCACTAACCAAGAGCTAGCAAAAAAGCTAGCAACAAGCACTACCAAAGCTAACCAAGAGACTTTAAAGTCTCAACAACCTCGACTTTGAGGTTGCACATTTCTTGGGTCACCTTTTTTAGGTCCTAAATCTTTGGAGGCAAATAATCTGCTTTTCTCTTTAGGTTGGCTCTTTTCCTCTTCGAGGGTCCAAAATCCTCATTCTTACTTTTATTCTTGTCAGCTTCAAGTTCCATGATCAGTGACCCCTATTGTGTATTTTCCATTTTCTCCACCATAGCGCACAAGATTGTAGCATTATGTTTAACAACTCTCTGGTTATACTCCATGATGGTTTTCATAGTATTCTTGATCTTTCCAATCTCCTTTTCTAGGTGCTTAACCTTGTTCTCATTTTCCTTCTTCATCTTGTCTATGAGCTCAACCATTCTTTGAAGGCATTCGACCCTTGCCATCTTCTCTTCCATAACCCATAAAACCTTAGCAGAATTTTGGGAAGCGACTTTAGCTTCTATGACATCCAACTTGCTAGTGACTACCCTATTTTTTAAATTTAGGTCCTTTATCTCATGAAGGACCCACTTCATGATTCTGAAATAGTCAACAACACCATTTCTAGAAATGACCAGAACATCATCAAGAAATTCTTAGTCTAGCTTGAAGTAGTGGTCATTAGGGTTGAGGTCACAGGGGAATTTGGGTTTTTTCTCTGTGTCAGTGGTAGGGTAAGACGTAAAAGAGTCCTAAGTGGCTTTGGGAGCAGAAGAGTTCTAATCTGAAGAATCCCCATAATAAGAAACCAACTTGTTCACATGGGGCTCCTTAATCCTGGCATTCTCCACTTGAGAAGTACCAATGGGGGTATTCACAAGACATTCTTTTTTGTTCAAGGGATTTCCATAAGGGGTTTTCTTACTTTCATTATTTGAGGGGGAGTTTCTTCCTCAGCCCACTCAGTGTTTGAGTCATCTTTTCCCTAAGATGTATACTAGACTCAGTTTCATATCCTTCTGAGGTTGAGGTCGATAAATGGTTAGACAAGTCTGGCATATTTTTAAAATGCTCATGGATAAGCCGGATAAGGCTAGAATGCAGGACTGGATTCTTCTTAGGGTTTTTTCTATGTTCATCTATACTATAATCCGGGGAACATAGCAAGTAATGAGGAAAGGAGACCCTTACCTTATGTCAAACATGATTGAGGAGGACGAAATGGTAACCATAGACTCTGGTAAATCTTCCATCCAGCATAATTTACTCCATAATAATTATGAGCACCTCCCTCCAAATCTTCTTGATCATGCCAATCTCGAAATAATTGTTAGAGATTTTGACCAATTGCTTTCTTTCCTCATCAGTTTTGGGAAAATTGATAATAACTTCATCCAAATTTTTTTTGTAATGATAGAACTTCACCCCCTTAGTCGAGAGACCCGTAATTTCTCCAATAAGAATCTCGTCCACCTTAGCTTTCCTCCCTGAGAGAATAATTTCATCATTATTCTAGTGTTTAGCAAAATAATCAATTATCTTAGCGTCAGGACCATTGAGCTTGTCAATAAATGGTTGTAGCCCACCCCACTCAATTCATTTCCAGAACTTTGAGTTATTCTTATGCTTCATATAGCTAGTCGGCTCCACCCTTTTTCTACTTCCTCCCATGGCCGTAATACTCTTTTTCTAGTAGCTAGTGCAATGAAAGAATAGACCAGATAGCTCACAGCAAACCCAAAGCACCCACAAAACATGCTATCCCTTACCATCTACCAAACTAATTATGACGTCACCATTGCAATGAATGATGTCGCAGTACCTAGCGTTATTGCTTTTAATCATCATTAAATGCGGTGGCTCTCCCATGAGTGATATCATAGTCTATTAAGGCTCTTACATCGGCTCCCAATTCATTAAAATTCAGCCATGGCACTTGCCCATTTTGTTTAATCCCTTCATTAGCAAAATAGTCAGCCATGCTATTTGCCTCCCTATAGGCATGAGATATTCTAACTTTGTTAAATTTGGATAAAATACCCATAGCTTCATCTATCCAACATTTAATGGTCCATAAAGGGGGGGACTTGTCAAATGGTCATTAAAATAGAGAACTAAATGTTATCATGGAATATTTTCTCCAAATGGATGTCAAATGCAAATTGCATTTGAAATTTTAGGGATTAAGGTTACTTGTGTTTTGACTCATCTTCATAGTTTCTTAAAGTCCTTCATAGTGATTTGGTTTGATCATTCAAGTAATTTTTACTAGGATTTTCTTTGGGTGGTTTCATGGATTCGTTTGATTCCTAGAGGAAGCGTTTTTCTAGTTAACCTCCTCATATTTTTATCCTTTTGATTTTAGTGATAGCTATTACTATTTGGAAATATTAATACAATTTTCTCAAATTCATAATTAATATATTTATCCTCTTCTAGAAAGAAAAATGTGATATAATCCATTTAGTAGAATATAGAATAGAAAGATGGTACAAAAGGATATTCTCAAACAAAATACTGTTATTGATCACATATATAAATAAAAAAGGATTTATCTTGTCATGTCCTTATGCTTCAGCGCTTATTCATTACCTTTGAAGAGGTTTTATTAAATAGCTTAAATAATGGGCATAAATGACTACCCATATTTATTAACATAAAAATACTGGGTTTATTATACAAATAGAACCACTTTACATATTCATTACATATCATTGTATATTAGAAAGGCCTTCTCTATCCTCTACATACAACACCATGTTGGATTCCTAACACTTATTGCAATCAAAATTAGAAAGATGATCTACAGACTATTGCAAAAAACCACCATCTACAATATTATTCAAACTATAAATATAAAAGAACCTTCAAGAAAAAAATGTAAACCTTAACTTTAAAATTTTATGAATGTTTAAGTTTATATTTAAATAAAAGTGAAAGAAAAGAAAAAATTATTAAAAAAATCAAACTTCTTTTATTATTATGCTAAAAGACAGTCTACAATAGCATCAAGACTACTCAATTATTTTAAACTTTTTCATAATTCTAATCTACTTTGATGCCATAAGAATTGAATTCGTGATAAACTTGACCAGGAGTGTCTACGACATTTATAGTTCGGCCATCCTTCCACTCGCATTGCCCCATCTGGCACGATGTAGTACTGCTTTCAGACGTAAACTCATCGCGTCCAAGGATAGAATTAGCCGTTGAACTCTTGCCATTTCCAGTGCGCCCAATTAAAACCAGAGTTGTGCTCTCCATTATTAATTTCACCAAACTTTACTGCAAATCAACATTAAACGTCGTCAAGTTTCTCTAAATTTATCCCGCAACAAAATCATTTTTTTTAAGAAACAAATTAAAAAAAATTCAAACAGATGTTTCTCTCAATCACCAGCTCAGCAATTTCCAGCTAATCCTAGAGAAAACCAGAGCTGCAATTTCTTCTGTGTGTAGTGAATTTAAAGAGGAGAAGCAATGGTTGCGTAGGAAATAAGGCATGTTGGAGTCCAGGGAATAAACCAGAGAGGACGTAAAGATCATGTTTGAGAAGAAAATATATTCGGATATAGGATAGAAAAAAGAACGTAAAGCTTATGTTCGAAAAGATGGTATTCTGAGACGATGAAGACAGGAGCGATCAAATGATAAATGGCCACAGTAAAATTGTGGTATCCACAAGAATATCAAGGTTGAAAAAGAAAACATCATTCGAAAGTCAGATTCTAACCCCACTCATAAATGGAGAAAAAATTATTTCCTTGCTTTTTCCGAGGAACAAAAGCCAGATGCTGTTTTAACCATATCATCATATGCTCTCACAAAGATGATAGAAAGAGCATATGTAGTATCACTGTCCACATCGAATTTTGGAACTCAATTCTTAGTTGTCAACATATTTGTGATGTTTTAGTGAAAAAAAAATGTTATATATACAACAGGTCTGAATTGTTTTTGTAATTTTACAACTTTAAAATTTATTAGATCGTATAGATAAATTTTACATAACCGTATATATGACACTTAAAAACTGTAAAATTTTATTATAAGATAATATAATATAATAGTTTTATTTATAATATTATTTTATAATAATTTGTTATAGAAATATAAATCATTTTTTTTACAATGTTTATTTTGATTTCTTTTAAATTGATGTAGAAATATATATTAAATTAAAATATTTTCAAAGAATGTTTATCTTTAATAAATTTTAAAAAGCAATTTAGAAATAAAGTTTTGCTTTGTTTTATTGTTTTTTATATTAAAAATCAATTTAGAAATAAATCTTTGTTTTGTTTTATTGTTTTTTATATTAAAAATCAATTTAGAAATAAATCTTTTCTTTATCTATACTTGTTATTTATTGCCTTTTTTTAAATCAATTTAGAAACAAATCTTTGTGTAAAGAAGAGTATCCAATAAGAATTTGAGGGTTAGATTCCAACTTGATGTAAGGGTTTTTTATGCATAGTAGTGGTACTATTATTTTAGGTTGTGTAGTAGCTTGGTGCTCTTTCATGGTCTTATTTGGACCCTACTCCTATACATCTATTGGTTTCCAATTTTATGGCCTGTTTTTGTTTTGTTTTGATGTGATGGCTTGTTTTTGACAGTCCATTAATTGTTCTTTATTTTATCATGATAGTGTCAATGATCATCTCTAAAAATCCTTTGTAGTAGCTAAGGGAGGAATAGTATAGTTGTGAATCTCAAGGTAAACAACTTGAAACAATTGATCTAAGTTGATCATCGTGAAGTTTCTCCAAAGGAAGAGGTCTTGTTGATTGTAGTTTTGTTTGTGATTGTGTTGTTGATTGCTACTCTTTTTCTCATCTTTAGACTGTTGTTTTGTAAGTTGCATTCTTTCAATATAAAAAAAATCACTCAACATTTTTGACAACTTATATTTTTTTGAAAATCTCAATTGAAAGGTAGTAAAATGATGAAATTGTGATATACAAAATTATATGATAGGCAAGGCTGACTGTCAAATTCCAAGCCTGATATACAATAAAATTTACTAGATTTAACTCGTATATTTGACAAGGTTAGTACATGGCTTAGTTTCAAGTTTTCTTTTAACAACAAAAAATATATTTCGTAATTAATTTTGTGTTTAATATGTGGTGATGTTTTAAAGTATTTATACAATTATAAATGGTTAATATTTATGTATATTGTATAGTTTAGGTTTATGTATTTAGTCTTATGCATTATGTTTATCTTTATGTTTATATATACACAATTCAAATTCAATTGATCTACATTTTTTATTCAAATTACAAATCAAATTCATAATAGTCTAATCATATTAAACATATATTCAATTTGGTTGTTTGACAAGGTAATGTCTATCAGTGCGATTTGTCCTTGAAATCAAAATCTTGATACTTATAATTGCAAAATCAAAATCAAACATTTAACCAGTTGAAAGAGTTAAGGATGGAATTCTCAGGGAGCTCTACAACAAGGACTGTGCACGTATGTGAAGCTTCTTGTCCATGGAGGAGGCTTGCCCCTCCTCCACAATTTTTCATTATTCTCTTGGTATACAACAAATCCTTCTTTCTACTGAGGTGTAAATTCATTTAACTCTACTAGCATTTAGTGGGATAGGGATTTTGTGCCAGCTGCCCTATCTAGGTGTGGCCGCATGTGTGGCTCCTATGAAGGTTTACTGAATTGATGTCCAAGGATAAAAATCTATCCGGTGGATCTAGTGATCAATCCTCCAATTTAAAGGCCAACAATGTGGTTCCCAAATCATTTCACGATATTGTTGCGGGTGTTAGAGGTCGATTGTCAGAGGGTGCCAAGCTCACGCTCGGGGATGTCGACAAAAGATGGGAGGATGGAGGAGGAAAAGAAGGTAAGCATTCCTGAACTCCTCCTTTGAAAGCTATCTTGATTCCTAATAATACCCTAGATGAGGCAATTGCAGAAGAGGCATCTAGGTTGTTGAAAATTGCCATCTTTTTTGCCATCATCAACCCTAATAGGGTTCTGGCAAGGAAATAAATGGAAGGATTGTTGATCGTAATGTTTGGGAAAAAAAACTAGGGCTACAGTTTTATTATTTTTGCATGGCATGTAAGGGTTTGTATGTCATCTTTTTTAATAATCATAATTCTCAATTAGAGGCAATTAAGAAGAAATTTTGGAATGTTGGGATCGTTGTCTTTCAGGCCCTCGCATGGGATTCAAAAGTTGTGGAGGAGGAGGTTTTGGCCATGTCTATCCCTAGATGGCTAACAGTTAAACATGTCCCCCCATTGTGGAAATTTGTTCCTCTCCTTTTGGAACTATATGGGAATGTCCTAAAAAATGATGATACTAAAACCCCTCTCCCACACTTTGATGCACGGGTGTTGATATCCTTATCTCCAGGCAAGGAATTGTCTGGGGTTATAGAAATCCAACCAAAATCTGGAAAAGTTTGTTGTGAAATTGAAACCCTAGGAGGGTTGAATGCATGTTATTTGTGTAGGTGCAAAGGCCATATTTGAAGGAATTGTCCATTAATAAGGAGTAAAACTAACTCCAAGACCATCAATGGTTGAGCCAATAATGATATTAAAACCAAGATGCAACCTTTCATAATGGAGGGTGATGGAACCCCTTGAAAAATTTGTTTTATCCTCAAGATTTTGATGAGTCTAGGGAGTTGTGGGTTTTTGTCTCGTACTAATACAAAGGGTTTTAGGTTTACTCTGGTCTTATATGAAAAAATCCTTGAAGTTTATATCTTGGTATTTCTTTTTTTTTTTGATTGACTCCTTTTTCCAATCGTCGGTCTCTTCAAGTTATCACTTTCGACATGAAATCTCATTGAGTGACCAGCCCTTTGGTTTGGTTTTACTAGCTAACCGTGTTGGATTATTATTTCATCATTAGCCTAAGTCGAGCTAAATATTCTCCATTAGTAAAGATCTTAAGTCCTTATGTCGTGGTCGTGGGATAATCATCCTAAGATAGGTCCCTTTTAGGATTATTGTTTTTACTTGCGCAGGTCTAGGAGATCTTGTGTGTCGTGTGATCGGTGAAGAAAATTTGAAATTGCTTGCCTGTCTTATTTTATCTTGAATTATTTTATTCATTCGGGCTGATGGGTGAAGGAAATGTGTTCCTGATGATTGGTGGGACTGACATCACTAAGGAGGTGTACAAGTGTTCACTAAAGCTAAATCAATGGTTGCTGATAATTGAGGTGGCCAAATCTGGGTCATACCCCATTGACCCGTCTATTTTTCTTGGCTACTGATGTGACCATGCAGGCTAGCGGGAAATTGCCACATGTCTTCTCTATGATTAGTCTTAGAATTAGTATTGTTGAATGTCAACTTGATCGACGATTGATTCCAGGTGACATGGATCAACTTGGACTACTCCTCGTCATCCTATGTGGGTCCCATCCTCCTTGCCAGTTTCTCAATGGGGAAGAGGGTGTTTTCCATGTGGAATAAATTTCAACAACGTGGAGGGTAATGTGCGTGTTACTAAGGTCCATATATCATATGTACCTAAAGATATTTTACTCTAAGCCCTTGATATTGTGAGAGAAATATGATTGAATCTAGTTAAGCAGTGTGTATGATAATGCCACCAGATTCAATCTCAGCCACTCCCCGTCCTCCCATTGATAAAAGTTGCACATGAGTTATGCCTTGTGGGGTTAAGGGAATATAGACACATGGATTGGGATTTAAAAGACAAAGAGATGGTAGGGCCTGCATGTTACGAAAATTTTCTTCCTTGTGGCCTCCTATCATTTAGATATTGTTTTGGCTGTGTATAGTCGGATGTTTCATAATAAGCTAATTAAATTTGGATCATGGATCAATCAACTAGCTGAATAAATCAATGTTCAACATTCAAAACAAATTTCATAGCAAGCAAACCATTCTGGTTTGTGCGAGGGAGTCTTAATAACTGAAAGGACATTGAGCTACCACAGTAAGGAATTGCATGATTATTAATATTTACATCAAAGGCATAATTTGGTATTACA
Organism: Sequoiadendron giganteum; assembly: GCA_007115665.2. Classification (NCBI taxonomy): domain Eukaryota; kingdom Viridiplantae; phylum Streptophyta; class Pinopsida; order Cupressales; family Cupressaceae; genus Sequoiadendron; species Sequoiadendron giganteum. Next base: position 355,893,471 of record CM021102.1, read on the forward strand.
AGTACAATCAATACACTTTAGGAGCTAAGACTGTGGTCACTCAACATTTTCTCACATCAAAACCAGGGATGTCAACCTGTGCAAAATAGTAAGTCAATTATCATTTTCCTTTTGGCATTACTGAGAAGTTTTGTTTTCTCAAGCTTAAGTTTGTTAGGGTTTTTTCTTGGTTCAACTATTAAGTTTGACATTTATAAAAGGGGATTTCATTAATCCTTCATTTGAATAATTCATTCTAAACACATACAAAAGTCATATGCCTTTCTTAGTTAAACAAAAAAACCATGTTTGATTATATTCCTTGCATTATGGCCCCTAAAGAAAAAAAATCTTCATCTAAACGGGAGGTTTTTGTTCCCAAGAGACCTCTAAATAAAGACCTTATGGATCAATTACCACATTCCACTAGTGATAAACGTAGAGGTCAATTGATTCCCAGGGGACCACAAATAGGAGAAGGTCTATTTGACATTAGAGGTTCTATCAAAGATGCCAAATTGCCTTATACTGGATGGGAATTATTTTATGGTTGGTTCAAGAACAAAAACATGGGTGTCCCAATGGGAAACACTTGGAACTGTGATCTGGGAAAGTTAATTGTGCCAAATTTTTATATGGATTTTGACTTACCGAGGGAATTAGCTGCTAACTATGACCCAGTCATGAGGACTATCGAAACCTTTGATGGAAAAGAAATGGTTAGAATCACTAAGGAGGAATTTGGTTTTATCAATCTCACTAAATAAAGTGATGAAATGTCTAAGATAAATGAAGAAGCTCTTAGACAAGAGTATGAGAAGACCAAGATTTCATTTAGAGTCCATGTTTTACCAATATTTCCAGCAGAAATTGCAGGACAAAAGATTGTGATAGGATCACATGATAAGTAGCCTTTCCCTGTCAATTATTTTGTTCCTTGTTTCAAGAGGACTATCTATTCCATTTGTCAAATAATTGGTTAAGATCCTATTTCTGGAATCCCAATGGCTTGGATGTATGTGGTTGCCCATATCCAACATCCCCAATATTGTGCAATATATGATTATGCAAGATTTTTTTCTGAAAGAATGCATGAGGGGATGGTTAGATTAAAGAAAGTAGAATTTGGGGTAGCATATAGTTGGTACTCACTGCTAATGCATATGTTCTTATATAAGGGCGCAATGTATTTTGGACAAAATATTGATTTGGAGAGAAAGGAAAGTGATTGGGATCTTCCCATGCAATGTTGGACCATTGTTTTGGACTAGGATGATAGGATGTATGATTATATCACTTTCCAAAATTTGTTTTCTTCTGAATTGAAAAAGGCTTTGATTGTGAGGTTGCCTAAAGTTCATGTTGCTTTACATGACTTCTTGAGACCAAAGGAAAGAATACTTGAGATAGGCATTGATCATAATTGGGGAGATTCTATCTCACTCCCTAATTTTATTGTTTTAAGAGTATATGGTTCTAAGGTAGCACCTCATTTGTTTCCAGGGTTTGTGCCTAAAATAATATGTTTCCTATAGGTTATGTGTCAATTAGGAAATGTTGAGAATGAACATTTGTTAAATAAGGGAAATGGAACTTTGTTTTCTTTATCCAATTGGTTTTTTCTAATTTTATAATGACTAAAGGAGGTTGAAATGGTATCATTGAAGTTCTCAAAGGATACCACATGAAAAGGACAATTGAGAGGGTTAGATATGATCTTGAAGGTTTTATGGTCTCGTTGAATGAGAGAATTAAAAGCTACAAGTATGTACACATTTTCCATTATCCATAGGATTTAATAAGGAATACATTTGACATCGTGGAGCAAGAAAAGAGGTTGGAAAGGTGGATTGCATTCAACAAGATGCAAAGGAAGATAAATCAGGAAGAGCTTGATTGAAGGATCCTCCCTGAGGTTGAGAACATAATTCAAAATGTGGAGCATGTTACAATAAATTTTGATTCAATAGTAGGCCACCTTGAAACTAAAGGGGTGGTTAGTACAGATAAAGGGAAAGCTCCAATTACTGAAGAAAAAAATGGACAAGGAATTTCTAATATTGAAGGGGAGTCTACATGACAAGCTCCTAAGGAACCAAAAATAAAGTTTTACATAAGAAGAAAGGGTAAGAAAAAGAAATCTAATGAACCCTATGTTCCCACTCAGCATGAGGAACATAGACCTCTTTCTCCTATGTTAGAAGTACCACCCCCATCTCCACCAAGGCCAGTAGTGTCTAAGATTGTAGATGTTGATTCTCTACCACCTAGTGAAATACTACCTAGGGAGCCACTATTGAAAAAACATAAAATTGTGACCACTAGTATAGTGGATTATGATGATGAAGGCTTTGATGGTGATATTTGGGTATTCAAGCAAGAAATACATGAAGGGGTGTCGACTACATCTCTAGTAAGGGAAACTAGTCAATTGGGAAAAAGATTCAGTAATTTTGATCTTAGAGGGATAAATAGGAGTGATGACATGAGAGTTGAGGCATGTACCAAATTCTTGGATGATAACTCATTTGTGAAGACTCAAGATTTTTTGGAATTTACTTATAGGGATAAATGAGATGAGTATGTAAAAATTTTAGCTATGGAGAGGACCCTACATCCAAAATTTCCCAATACTTTCATTCAGAAAAAGGTATTGAATGAGATGAGACCCAGGTTTCAAAACATGAGTGCAAAGGAAGGTCGAGAATTGGTGAGAACAAGTGGTATCTTTTTTCTCTCAAAATGGGATCTAGCCTCAGCCATTTCTTTTGAAATAATCAAAAAATGAGACAAACCACTCTATGATACAGAGGAAGAAGTTGCACATACATTACAAGGGTTTGATTTCAGTGAAGAGTGGGAAGCCTTGGCTATTTGTTCTTTAGCCCCAAGCACAATAAAACTAGACATTGTTGAGCCTCCACCTGATTACAAGGGAGGCCCAATAATCTGAGAGTATCAAAAACATCGGCCTTGGAAGCTGAAAATTTGTTTGTTCATGCTTCACAATTCACTAGGGCTACTGTGGAGTCTGTGACAACCGAGAAGGATAAAATTAGAATAGAATTGAACATTTTTTGGGTCAAGTATGGAAATCTTGAGAGAAATAATATGCAATTACAAACAAAGATAACATTGCTAGAGAATGTATTGCAAAAATTTCAACTTGGAATGCTCAAACAAGATGATATTGACTCTCCCACTATTGTACAAGAGGATATATCCCCTGAAATTAAAGCTGATATAAGTACTTCATGGGAAATTGTGCCATCTAATATGGGAAATTTTCACATTTCAACAGTAGAACCTAGTATATCAGAAGGGTCACAGGATGAAGCGGATGTCAAAAAGGAAGAGTTGCTTAAAAAATTTAATGAATATAGAGAAAGGTGTCAAAATCATGATGAAGATACTTTTAAGAGAAACGTGAGGATTCTGACAACAATCTTGGAGCACTTGAATAGAAAAGTGAACAACAAACTAAATAGTATTCACTATAGCTATTCGTCCATGGTTGATGCCATAAGAATGTTTGATATCGACAAAAAAAATCCATCCCACTTATGGAAATATGGATCCCTAGAAAACAAGACTTGATGCTGATCGGGATTAGGGTTAAGTAGGATTCTAATCCACATGAGAGGTCTAAACCTACTATTCTTCTGGTAAATAATATTGAGAAATACAAAGGGAATGTTGAAACATTGGAGAATAGAATAAGGGAATTGGTAAAATATTTTCATGAATCTCATCATGGACTTCTCCCATCTATATTAAGGAGTGATGGTAGCATTAAGACTTTGCAGGAATGGAGAAGTGAAGCAAACAATGTTATTTCAGATCAAGCTATAAAAATTTGTCAAAAATTTGATATGGACACATTGACAGTGAATATGGATATGTTATTCAATGTTGAGACGATATTGCTAGAATTTGATAGGGAAGCTAACCAGATTGTCATCAAATATGCACCTTATAGACAAAGGGATGATGAAGTAATGAATTTTGATTGACCCACAAAAGAATAATTCTTAGCATGGAAAGGTAGATATTTGGAAGGAGTGGGGGTTTTACACTAAGGATGTAAATTTAGGGATTTGAAAGTTTGAGGTATGCAGTCGTGGTCAATAACAAATAGATGGGAATGCACTACATATTCTGGATTTAGTACAGATTAGTCTTATGTTAAAGTATGGAAAATTTAGTTCATCTTATTCAAGGTTGATTTGATGACAAGATTGCAGATGTGATCTTACCTTTTGGCTTTTTTGTTTTCCTCTTGCTTTTCCTTCTTTTCATTTTTGGTGCATGGGCACAATTTTTGAGGCAACTGATCAATTGAACCCATTTTGAAGATTGGACCTGATCTCCTGCAATGAATATGGACTACATTCATTTCTTCACATGTCTCCCACCTTTTGGAGTATGTTGTAACTCAATTAAAGAATCTTTTATGTAGTGGTCCAGTAGTGTTTTGATGTGTGTACTTTCTAGCCTGAGGCTTGTTTTTGCTCCTTTGTTTCCATAAGAAGGAATTCAGGGACAATAAGTAGGGGTTTGTTGTTTTATGCAATTGAAATAGTGAATTGTAAGAGATATACTAAGTATATTTTTAGAGTTTTTGTATTAAGTTTGAGAGTTCAAAATTTTCTATGTAGTTTGGATAACATCAAAGAAAAATATATACTGGGAAATACCAATTTCATGGCTATTGTCTCTCCTTCTATTCATTATATGAGTTATGAATGAAAGTAATCCAAGATGTGTTTTATTTGTATCAATTGTTTACCAGTACATGTTTGATTTCATTCTTTCTTATTTATTCAATGAATTAATATAAATGCTTGGATGAGATTAATAACTCATAAGAATCAAGTGCAAGGATATTGATAAGTAGTATTAGTCATGAATGTAATAGGAGAATGTTGTATTGCAATATCTCTTAAAATTATATGTTGCTATTGGTGAATTTTTATTTGATCATATATGTTGGTTATGACTTTGTGCTTAGGATAAAGGTTGGTTCATGTAAAGTATTCATGATTCATTTTTTGTGATGATTCGTCAACTAATCACTTTTATTTTTCAAACTCTTGTGGTTATTATTGAATTTGTTTCATGTTACAGTCCCACCTTCTCATGTTTTAACTATAATACATTAATGAATGAGCCACCAACTTATTTATTGTATTAGGACCTTGAGAAGATTAATGACTAGTATCTTTTATTGGCAATGTCTTTGATTATAATTGTATGAATTTAGAAGTATGCATTGTGGGATAACCCTCCCAGGTTTTATAGAGCCCAAAGTGTAGGAGTAGAGTTTTTGCACCTTCCACTCATTCATTGGCCAATCCCTTTATAATACTGATTATTGGAAATGATAAAGTCCATAGTTATTTCTAGAGATGAGTTTGGTTCTTAAACAAAACCAATAGATTGGAAACTCTGTTGTGGACAACTAAGTCCAAAGTTGAGTGTTTTTTTATAATACTATTCACCATGTGAAGAATATCTGGTCTAATGTTTTTTGCATCGATCATATCACCCTCATTCTTATGTTTCAAGTCTTGTTTGATTTTGTCACCTTGTGTCGGGTTATGTTTAAATTCCTCTTTGAAGTCACAGTACAAAGTCAGGAACCGATCACTTAATATTTCCTAGTGTCCTGGGTAGTGACTCTAAATTCTCTAATACTAGTGTAACTTAGTTAAGTTATCAAAAGGAACGTAAGAAAGTGGATCTTGACATATTTGAAATCATGAAGAAGAAAATAAGCTATGCAAAGAAACATCTTGAGCTTTGCAGAATCTAAACTGATTAAAGAGAAACAACCCTCTTGGGTAAAGAAGGGTTATGAATCAAGTAAGTTTGTTGATTCTCCTCCCGAGGCTTCTCCTACATTTAATATTGAAGTATGTAGTGACAATACTCATGAGAATGCATGAGATGTTGAAGCATCAAACATAGACCAAGGAAGTTTCCCAACACAGCAAGTGTTTGATACTGAGCTTAATATTTCAAGAGAGGAGGATAGGTGGGAGTTTTTGGGAAATGATAAGGATTTTTCTGAGTCTTCGACCCTTTGAGTTGGTTTTTTTTTTAATAAGAAAAAATTTAAGCCAAGAGGTGAATCCACTGGCCTACAAGTGCATCTATCTCTTGAGGAAGATCCTATTGACCAGCCTTACTATACTCCTGCCCCAAGTGAGCATGGAGATATCTTGGCAAATGAGGTAGACATAGATAGAGATATGAAATATATGGAAGAAGAAGGGCTGAGACTTTAAGAAGAAGAAAAAAATAGATGGAGAGAATTAAAGGAAAGGGAAGATAGGATTAAAACTAAGCAACTAGAGAGAGAAAGCAGAAAGAAAGAATTGGAGAAAATGAGAGAAGATGCAACTAGATGCAAAACCTTTGAGGATAATATTTCTAGGTTCACTTCTAAAATAACCAATGATATTCTTGAAGAAAGAATCCTAGTGGGAATATCTCCTACTAATGTCTATACCACCTATCTCAACTACTAAATCCCCAAATCCTCCTATTACTACTAAGAATATGTCATTTGTGGATCATGGGAAGAGACTTATTGATCAACCTAAGAAAGCCTCTTTCAATACTAATACTAGTACCAATACCTCATCTGCTGAAATTCCTACATGTAGAAGACCAAAGTAATTCTAAACCGATCTACTTCACTTCCAAATCTAGAGATATCGAGGTTACAAATGGAGAATGAAAAGTTGCAAGAAGATTTGAAAAAATCTGAGATGGAAGCTTCAAATGCAGAGATGGCTAGGAAGATTACGTTTCTTCAAATGTCCACATCCACTCCAATGTCTTCAAGTTCTGGACATACCAGTACTTAATCAAAAAATAAGAAGTCTATGGGGAATATTCTTAGTAGAGGAGATGCTGGTGCCCAAGGTGGTGGAGGTGGAGGAAAGGATCAGAATAATAATTCTTATTTTGAGGATGATGATAAAAGAAGTAAGAAAAGTAGTGGTGATGATGAAAGTGGGAGGGGTGAAGATAAAAACCACTCTAAAAATAAGAGAGATGGTGAGAAAAAGGATAGTCATAGGGATCAACATACTAGGAGGCCACTCCAAGTAGATAGATACTAGAAGTTATGATTCATCGGAATAACTAGTTACCCTAGCCCATTCCCTATGGATTTTAGACTTGCTTTAGTCAAATTCTCTGGTAATAATGCCTTGATTGGTGAAGACCATCTCAAACCATTTGCAAATGTTATGGATGATTTCGAGGTAGAGGTAGAAGATGTTATGATGAAGTTGTTCATGTAGTCTCTCACTGAAGATGCTCAAGAATGGTATAGAAGCTTGCCTGCTGAGAGCATTAGCTCATGGGAGGAATTAAAAAGGATTTTCAGGGAACAATATGGTGATAAGACTAATTCAAGTTTATTTTTGAACCAATTTAATACTATTACTAAAGACTCCAATGAATCTGTTGTTGAGTTTAATACAAGGTTCCAAAAGGCTAGAGAGAGATTAAATCTGTGGTTACAATTGAATTATCATGTATGTATGGTAAATTATTGTAATTCTTTTGATGCAAAAATGAGCTACCGCTTGCTAGATAATAACCCTCAAACATTGAGGGAATCCTTTAAGATGGTAGAGCATATTGAGAATATTAGTAGAGAAATTGGTAAAGCTAGCAGGAGAGATGATCGAAAAAATTTTAGAGGATAAAAAAAGGAAGATAAAAGTTCAAGCACTAAAGGAGGAACTATTGAGGACAAGTTTTAAAGTTTTATGAAGACCATAAATGACAAGATTGTGAAATAGGAAAAGGTGCAACCAAAAAATTATCAAAGAAATGAAAAAATTCCTCGGTTACAAGACCACCCATACAATACCAATTGGTATAATGAAAATCATGTTCCAAATAATCAAAGAAATAATCAAAATAAAGTCCCTCCAAATCCTCTACAGAAAAATTCAAGGAATTTTGTTGAAGATACTCCCTGGTGTATGACTTGTAAAATTCCACATTCTTCTCAACAATGTGCACTTGCACAAATGGTTGAGGTAGATGAAGACATTCCTAGAGAGCTTGATCAACAAAATGAAGAAGAAAATAATGTACTTATGGTAATGGGTGACTCTAATGTAGCCAATAGTGAATGCTCTTCTAATGAAGATTTTTGTGAAATGGATGTGGATGACCAATGGCAAGCAGCTAGTACATATCATCAACAAGTATTTTTTGATGAGGATGTTGACAATGAAGTTGAGGTTTACAAGTTGGAATCAATTGTAAAAGGTATTTCATTAAGAAGACCCTCAGAGGAGGAGATTGCAAGATATACTCAAGCTAGAAGTTCCTATCATTTGGGGAACATAACAGTTGGAGGTAAGTAGGATAATCCTACTAGTATTTTCATCAAATAGCAGAACACCAAGAGTAAAGAACACAAGCCTGATGGAAAAGTGGAAACAACCAAAGCTAAGGAAAGTAAGGGAGATAAAATTTGGGCTAAAAAAGTAGAAAAGCTAAAGGTTCCTCAAGAGTTCAAGTCTCCAGTTGCAAAGGTAAAGACACAAAAGAAGACTCCTGATGTCACAAGAAAAGATGTTAAGAATCTAGAGTTGAAGCAATATAAAATCAATAGAAGGCGAGAAATAGTGAACAAGGTATGCTCCCAATTGAATTTCCTAAATATACCCCTATTGATATGTTTCAATTACTTAGCCAAGTAAGGGTTTTTGTACCTTTTCTTGAAATGATGAGAATAGATTAACATAAGAATAAGGTAGTGGCCCTTATCAATCGTGTTGATATAGCCTCCAATGATTTATTGGATCCCACTCCACCTAGACTGAATATAAAGGATAAGAAAGACAAAGAGGTTGAGGGAGTGATTAGTGAAATTTCCCATATCTTCTTGGGAAATATTGTAACTAATTTTCCTGACAAGATAGATCCATTTTTTCTCACCTTAATGGTTAGGAGAAACATTATAAAAAAATGTATTATAGATTCTGGAGCATCCAATAATATCATGCCAGCTAAAATTGTGGATGGATTAGGATTGAAAGTCGATAGCACACATGGAAAGTTCTATGCTATGGATGCAAGAGAGGTCCCTATCATTGGTGGGACAAATGAACTTCCTTAAAAACTAGAAGCCTACCCAGATAAATAATTCAAAATGAGTTTGGTAGTGGTAGATATCCCACCTAATTATGGAATTTTGCTATCTCAAAAATGGATTGCATCCATGGGAGAAATTATGTAGTGTGATATGTCTTATGCCACTTTTCCCTTTGATGGTAAGGATGTTCAAGTAATGAGATAACCAACGGTGCTACATATGTTGGATCATGCTCAAGAGGATGACACTGTTCTTTTCATAGGCACTGAAATTAGTGATTTCAAAATAGAAGAAGCACCAAGAGAGATAGAGAGGTATCCTACACCAATAGAAAATTAAATGTCAGGGTTTTTTGACAAGGATAGACTTTGGAAAATGTATTTTGATGGTGCAAGTTCTAAAGAAGGGTCGGGTGCAAGGATATTTTTGGTAGCTCCTAGTGGTAATACTTACAAGTTTTCTTTCACATTATCTTTTGTTTGTACGAATAACGTGGTAGAGTATGAAGCCCTATTATTGGGATTGAAATTGGCTTAAAAACATGGAATAAAGAAGTTTATGGTAGATGGTGATTTTGAGCTGGTAATTTCCCAGGTAAGAGCTAAATATGCCTACAAAAATAATAGGTTGAAGCAGTACAAAAATATTTTTTGGGATTCCATTTAGCAATTTGATGCTTTTTGAATTGACTAGATGTAAATAGGACATAATAGAGTAGCTGACTTACTTGCTAACATTGCACTAAGACTTGATGACATAAATTTTATAGGAATTTCTAAGATCGAGGTACAAGAAAGGCCTTCCATTCCTCATAATGTCTACAACTATTAGATATTCAATGATGATGAAGATATTCTTAGATTTTTCAATTGTGCAAATAAATATGAAAGTCAGGAGATTGACTTTGATGGATTCATTGAGAATATTGATGGGAAGGATACGGTATTTGGAAAAGAGACCACTGAATTAAAAATAAATAAAATCCCTAAAGGCTTGGTAGCTCTTGAAAGGATCTTTGATAGTCAGGATAGAAGCAAGATCAAAGCAACTGTTGCTCACCTAGAGGACCACGAGGAAATGAATTTGGGGACTGAAAATGCTCCTAAGAAATTTTACATATGGAAGAATATGAAGCCAAAGGTAAAAGAAATGCTAGTTTCCTTGCTCAAAAAATGTAGGCATGTCTTTTCTTGGCCATATGATGACATCAAAGCTTACAAGGAGGAACTATTCCAACATGAAGTTCCCCTGAAAGAAAATTCTAAACCTTTAGGAAAAAGAAAAGACTGACTAATCCAACTATAGCTCCCAAGATGCATGAGGAGTTGATAAAGTTAAGGGATGCAGACATCATAAAACCAATCATACACTCTTTGTGGGTATCTAATTTAGTGCTAGTAATAAAAAAGAACGGTGGCATAAGACTCTGTGTTGATTTTAGAAAATTGAATATATCATCACTCAAGGATAACTATCCATTACCGAATATGGAATCCATGTTACAAAAGTTAACTAGTTGTCAATTACTATCAATGATGGATGGTTTTTCAGGTTACAATCAAGTAAAGGTAAAGGAGTTTGAATAGTATAAGACTACATTTACCACTCCTTCGGGTACCTATGTTTATGTCAAAATGTCTTTTGGTTTAAAAAATGTAGGTGCTACTTTTCAGAGAGCTATGGATGTAGCCTTTTTTAGATTTTATTGATTTATTTATGGTTGTGTATCAAGATGACTTGATTTCTTACTCTAAAAAGGAAGAAGACCATTGCATACACTTATAAAATATTTTTCTCAAATCATTGGAATATGGGATTTATCTAAACCCAAAGAAGTGTGCTTTTTGGGTAACTAAAGGAAAATTAATGGGACATATTGTTTCAAAATATGGAGTGAGAATAGACCTTGAGAGAGTAGTAGCCATAGATAAAATCCCTCAGCCAAAAAATGTTAAGAGCGTTCAGTCATTTTTTGGCCAAATAAACTTTTTAAGAAGATTTGTGACTAACTTTGCAAAGATCACAAGACCTATTTCCAAGATACATAAGAACCTAGGAGAGAAGGTGCTTTGGAGTGAGGAGCCTAGTCAAGCATTCACAAAGATGAAACAAGCTATCAAAGAGGCTCCAGTTTTGAAGTCTCCAAACTTCTCTAAACCAATGCATATTTTCTCTTTTGCTTCTTTTCATACTATTGTTGTTGTATTGTTATAGAAAAATGAAGAAGGCTTTGAACAACCTATTTCATTTTTTAGTAAGTCTTTGCAAGTTGTAGAGCTGAAATATAACACAACCAAGAAAAAAGCATATGCTCTAGTTAAGGGGGTAAAGAACTTCAGGGCTTACCTATAGGGAGCTACTATCATAGTATTTGTACCATGTGTTGTTGTGAAAGATATTTTCACTCAACAAGAAACTACAGGTAGAAGGTGTAGATGGGTCAACAGGATCCAAGAATTTAATATTGATGTTCAAATCACCAAATTATTAAGAGGTCAAGGTCTCGCTAAGTTGATGGCATACACTAATTTGAATGCAAATCAGATCAATAGAACAAAAGTAATTGATTTTGCACCTATGTATGATATGCAAACATATGGGTGGTACAGAAGAATTGTCCAATATTTACAAACTCGTCAATGTCCTGTAAACATGATTGACAATGACAAAAGGACACTAAAATTGCATGCAATAAAATATGTAATTATTTACAATGAGCTATGGTGGAGGAACTTATATGGTGTACCTATCAAATGTGTGGATGGGAAGAATGCACTAGAAATCTTGCAAGAAATTAACAATATGGTGTGTGGATGTCACTACATGGCAAATACCACTGCTCACAAGGTTTTAAGAGTAGGATTCTAGTGGCCTACAATTTTCAAAGATGCTCAACAGTTTGTTAAAACTTGTGATGCCTACCAAAGATCTGCTGGAAATTTGAAGTTTTCAGGAAATTTACAACTTAGGCCTATAGCAGTGCCAACCCCTTTCCAACAATGGGGGGTTGATTTCATTAGATAAATACTAGAAAATTCAAGTGGAGGTCATGCTTTGATCCTTGTTGCTACTAATTATTTCATGAAATGGGTAGAAGAAATACCCACAAAGAATGCCACAAGAAAGGTGGTAGTGGATTTCCTATTGAATAATATTTTCATCAAATTTGGAGTTCTTGAGAGGATTGTCTCAGGGTATGTGCAAGATGATCATGGAAAAAATAGGCCCTTTAGTGGCAAAAAATTCAAAAAAATCAGAGTTAGGCAACTTGACGTAAAAATTTGAATAGGTTATCTATATTATTTCAAAAATATGTAAGAATAGAATCTGTAGAAAATTGAATTTAGTTTCTAAACTACTAGGTTTATTTTTAAAAAAAAATCTATTTGGTGAAAATTTGAAATCGCAATGCAGTAGTACTTAAATTTTAGGGAAAAAAGAAGTAGTTGTTCTTTTTGACCACCCTAACCACAATAAAATGATAATATTTTTTTATAAGATTTTAGATATAAGTAGAGGACTCATGTACCGATGTGATGCATATTTTTTTGTAATTTTTTTCCAAGTAAATAATAATTATGATTTTTTTATTACAACTTTTAAATAATATAAAAACTCGTATGTCTGACCACCTTAACTTGGTCGAAACTTCATGAAATTAAATTTTATTTTTTTAATCCTATAGCATATGAAGCATAGAATGTGACACATGTTTTAGATTCAAAAAATGTTATATGATTTAAAAGCTATAGATATTTTTCAATCAACTTATCAATCAGGACTTTATTCGTAATTCAAATAGAAAATGAATAATAATTATTTATTAAACTGAAAGTAAAGAATAATTTATATTGGTGGAAAGCTAAGAATATCCTTTAAAAGCTCTTTTTGTTTCATCAATTTTGGGTGAAAAAAAAGTCATCAGCCACATACCCATCATATCGCCACTTTTTGGCCCATCATGATCCTAGTTATACCCCTCAGATAATGCTATGTGATTTAGATCTAATGAATTCAAAGATTTTTGTGAAAAACATGGAATACAAGTTTCTTACTCTTCACCTTACCATCCTCAAGGAAATGGTCAAGTTAAGTCTAGAAATAAGAACTTAATGAAAATAATTAAGAGAGTGATGGAGAAGAATAAGAAGGCTTGGGACTCCAAACTGAAGTTGGCACTCTGTGCAGATAGAGTGACTGTGAAAAATGCTACAAGTTATTCACCATTTGGTTTAGTTTATGGCCTAGATGCTAGGTTACCATAGAATAACCTATTGAAGATGTATAAGTTTATTCAAGAATACAATGAAGAGATGTGATGATATGCAACAAAAGATAGACAATCTAGTGCAATTGGATGAAACAAGGAGAGAAGCTCAAGGTAAAAATATGAAGATGCAATTGCAAGTTAAAAATCTACATGACAAGAGAGCATCTCCTAGAAATTTTGACGTAAATAGTATGGTGTTGGCTTTGAATTCAAGAGCTCAAGACAAGGGCAAGCATGGAAATATTGAAGAATTATGGATAGGCCCTTATCTAATAGCTAGTGGACATGACATAGATTCCTATTTCCACCAAAGCTTAATAGGTGAACTTTTTGAATAACTAGTACATGTATAGTTCTTAAAACCATAATTTTCCTAAGTATGTTGTTTTCCCATGTACATTGTAAATTTTATACTTTTTGCATTTAGGTGTGTTTGTTTTCTAGTGTGTCTGGTTTTGTCTTACTGCCTTGTCCAAGTAGTTCCTTGGTTTTGACTTGTGTGTTTGACTGGTTTGCTTCAACCATAGATTCTGGAATCTCACTATGCTTGCAAAAGGCATACGTCGTCAGTCAGAGCCACTGATGGAACCCCTTGGAAAATTTGTTCCATCCTCAAGATTTTGACAAGTCTAGGGAGTTGTGGGTTTTTGTCTATAGCTAATACAAAGGGTTTTAGGTTTACTCTGGTCTTATATGAAAAACCCTTGGAGTTTATATCTTGGTCTTTGTTTTATTTTTTGATTGACTCCTTCTCCCAGTCATCAGTCTCTTCAAGTTATAACTTTTGACATCAAATCTCATTGAGTGACTCGCCCTCTAGTTTGGTTTTACTGGCTAATCATGTTGGATTATTATTTGGTGGTTATCCTAAGTTGAGTTAAATATTACCCATTAATAAAGATCCTAAGTCCTTATGTCATGGTTGTGGGCTAATCATTCTAGGATAGGTCCCTTTAAGGATTAATGTTTTTACTTGTGCAGGTCTAGGAGCTCCTATGTGTCGTGTGATCGATGAAGAAAATTTGAACTGTCGCCTGCTTGGCCATCCTATTTTATCTTGAATTATTCTATTCATATGAGCTCATGGATGAAGGACATGTGTTCTTGATGATTGGTGGTCCTCACATCATTGAGGAGGTTTAAAAGTGTTCGATAAAGCTAGATAAATGGTTGGTGAAAATTGAGGTGGCCACATTTGGGTTGTTCCCCGTTGACCCATCTATTTTTCTTGGTTACTGATGTGACCATGTAGGCTAGTGGGAAATTGCCACATGTCTTCTCTTTGATCAGTCTGAGAATTAGTATTTTTGAATGTCATCTTGAATGACAGTTCATTGTGGGTGACGTGGATCAACCTGGACTACTCCTAGCCATCCCATGTGGGTCCCATCCTTCTTGCCATTTTCTTGATACGGAAGCGGGTGTTTGTCATGTGGAATAAATTTTAACAACATGGAGGGTAACGTGTGTGTTACTAAGGTCCATATATCATATGTTCCTAAAGATATTTTCATCTAATCCCTTGATATTGTGAGAGAAATAAGATTGAAGCTAGTTAAGTATTGTATGACGATGTCACCAAATTCAATACCAGCCGCTCCCCGTCCTCCCATTGATAAAATTCGCATGTGAGTTATGGCTCATGGGGGTAAGGGAATACAAACACATGGATTGGTATTGAAAAGATAAAGAGATGGTAGGGCCTACATGTTACAAAAATTCTCTTCCATGTGGCCTCCTTTCATTGGTCAATTGATTCGGTTTTGTGCAATCGAATGTTTCATAATAAGCTAATTAAATCTGGATTGTGGATCAATCAACTAGCTGAATAAATCAATGGTTAGTATTCAAAAAAAATTGGATAGCAAGCAAGTCATTTTGGTTCACAGGAGGGAGTCTTTATAACTGAAAGGATATTGAGCTACCGAAGTAAGGAATTGCATGATTATTAATATTTACATCAAAGGCATAATTTGATATTACAAGTACATTCAATACAATACAAGAGCTAAGAATATGGTCACTCAACATTTTCTCATGTCAGAATCAGGGATGTAAAACTGTACAGAATAGTAAGTCAATTATCATTTTCCTTTTGGCATTATTGAGAGGTTTTGTTTTCTCAAGCTTAAGTTCTTTAGGGTTTTTTCTTGGTTTGGCTTTTATGTTTGACATTTATAAAAGGGGATTTCATTAATTATTGATTTGAATAATTCATGCCAAACCCTTAGAGAGAGAGAGAGAGAGATAGACTTGAGAGAGGGAGAGGGGTTAGGAAGGAGAGACTTGAGAGAGAGATAGAGGGAAGGAAGGTTAAGGGTAGAGGATAGATGGTTTAAGGGTTTAGGGTTTAGGCTTAAGGTTATAAGGGAGAGAGATAGAGGGAGTGACTGAGAGAGAGAGACTTAAGAGAGGGAGAGGGGTTAGGAGGGAGAGGGTTGAGAGAAATAGAGGGAGGGAGGGAGTGGGAGAAAGATCGAGGGAGGGAGGGTTGTGGGTATAGGGTAAAGGGTTTAGGGTTAATTGTATAGGGTTAAGGGTTTAAGGGTTAAGGGTAGAGCAGTAAGGGTTAAGGGTAGATGGAAGATAGATAGAAATAGTGAGTGAGAGAGAGAGACATAAGAGAGGGAGAGGCAGTAGGAGGGAGAGACTTAAGAGAGAGAGAGGGAGGGAGTCAGAGAGAGATAGATGGAGGGAGGGTTAAGGGTAGAGGGTAGAGGGTTTAAGGGTTTAGTATTTAAGGGTTTAGGGTTTAGGGTTTAGGGTTAAGGGTAGAGGAAAAAGGGATAGAGGGAGTGATTGAGAGAGAGATATACCTAAGAGAGGGAGAGGGAGTAGGCAGGAGAGATTTGAGAGAGAGAGAGGGAGTAGGAGAGAGATAGAGTGTAGAGGGTTAATGGTAGAGGGTAGAGGGTTTAAGGTTTTAAGGGTTAAGGGTTAAGGGTTAAGGGTAGAGGGGAGAGAGATAGGAGTGAGTGAGAGAGAGAGACTTGAGATAGGGAGAGGGGGTAGTAGGGAGACACTTGAGAGGGAGAGAGGGAGGGTAGATATAGAGACTCTCCCTCATACCCCCTCTCTCTAAAGACTCTCCCTCCTACCCCATCACCCTCTCAGGCCTCTCTCACTCACTCACTCCCTCTATCTCTCTCCCCTCTACCCTTAACCCTAAACCATAAAACCTTATCCCTTAAAACCAACACCCCTAAACCCGCTACCATCTACCCTTAACCCTCTACCCTCTATTTTTCTCCCCCTCACTCACTCCCTATCTCTCTGCCGTGTCTCTCCATCCTACCCCCTCTCCCTCTATCACATCTCTCTCCCACTCACTCAATATTTTTATCTCTCTCCCATCTACCCTCTACCCTTAACTCTCTACCCTCTATCTCTCCCCCACTCCCTCCCTCGCTCTCACTCACTCTCTCTATCTCTCCTCTCTACCCTTAACCCTTAACCCTAAACCCTTAACCCTTCAACCCTCTACCCTCTACCTCTCTCCCACTGCCTCCATATCCCTCTCTATCTCTCTCTCAATTATCTTCCTCCTACCCCCTCTCCCTCTCTCAGGTATCTCTCTCTCTCTCTCACTCCTATCTCTCCCCTCACCCTCTATGCTTTTCTCTCTAGACTCCCTCTCTCTCTTCAAAAATACTTCCCTCATACCCCCTCTGCCTTTAGGCCCTCTCTCTTTTAGTCCTCCTCTTCTTTATCTCTCCCTCTACCCTTAACCCTAAACCTAAACCCTTAAACCCTAAACCCAAACCCCAACCCTTCCTCCTCAGCTATCTCTCCTCTACTCCTCCCCTCTCTCTCTGCAAGTCTCTCCATCTACCCTCCCTCTCTCAAGTCTCTCTCTCTCACTGACTCCCTCTATCTCTCTCCCACTCCCTCCCTCCCTCTCTCTCTCTAAACCCTCTCCCTCCTACCTCCTCTCCCTCTCTCTAGTCTCTCTCTTATTCACTCTCTCTATCTCTCTCCCCTCTACTCTTAAGCCTAAACCCTAAACCCTAAAAATTTACACCCTAAACCCCTAAACCCTGTACCCTGTACCCTGTACCCTTAACCCTACCTCCCTCTACCTCTCTCCTACTCCCTTAATCTCTCTCTCTCTCTCTCAAGTCTCTCCCTCCTACCTCCTGTCCCTCTCTCGAGTGTCTCTCACTTAATCTCTTTATCTCGCTCCCTTCTACTCTAAACCATCTACCCTATACCCTTAACTCTTAAACATTTAACCCTCTACCCTTAACCCTAAACCCTTAACCCTTAAACTCTTTGCCCTCTACCCTCTACCCTTAAACTCTCTACCCTATACCCTCTACCCTCTACCCTCTACCCTCTAACCTTAACCCTACCTCCCTCTATCTCTCTCCCACTCTCTCACTCTCTCTCAACCATATCCCTTACCACCTCTCTCCCTCTTCTTAGGTGTCTCTCTCTCTCTTAGTCACTCCTCTATCTCTCTCTCCTCTACCCTACTCCCCTTAAACCTCTCTACTCCTCTACCTCTACCTCTGACCATTCACCCTCTAGTTTAACCCCCCTCCCTCTATCTTTCTCCCACTCCCTCCCTCTCTCTCTCTCAAGTCTCTCCCTCCTACCCCCTCTCCCTCTCTCAGGTCTCTCTCTCTCTCTCACTCACTCCCTCTATCTCTTTTCCCTCTAACCTTAACCCTCTACCTTATACATTGGATCTTTAGCCCTCATCTATCTCTATCCCTCCCTCCTCTTCTCTACTTCTCTCTATCTCACTTCTCCCTTCATATCTCCATTCCTCCATCCCCCCATCTCTTCCCTAATCCCTTAACCATATACCCTCAACCCTTAAAACCTTAAACTCAAGTAAAATTTCTACCCTAATCCCTCAACCCTCAACCCTTAAACCCTCGACCCTCAACCCTAATCATTCAACCTATACCTCAAACTACACTCCCAATTTCACTGAGTTGGCAAGCTAGGGTAGAGGGTTTAAGGGTTAAGGGTAGAGGGTTAAGGGTTGGGTTAGAGGGGAGAGATATAGAAGGAGTGAGTGAGTGAGAGACTTGAGAGGAGATAATTGACAGACATAGATGATAGAGGGTTAAGAGTAGAGGGTTTCAAGTTAAAGGCTTTAGCGTTTAAGGGTTTAGGGTTTAGGGTAGAGGGGAGATAGATAGAGGGAGTGAGTGAGAGAGGGAGAGGGGGTGGGAGCTGGATACTTGAGAGAGAGAGGGAGTGAGTGGGAGAGAGACTTGATAGAGGGAGACGGGGTAGGAGGGAGAGACTTGATAGAGATAGAGGGTAGAGGGTTAAGAGTATAGGGTTTAAGGGTTTAGGGTTTAGGGTTTAAGGGTTAAGGGTTTAGGGTTTAAGGTTAAGAGTAGAGGGCAGAGGGATAGAGAGACTGAGTGAGAGTGGGAGGGGTGGGAGGGAGAGACATGAGAGAGAGAGAGAGAGAGAGAGAGAGAGAGAGAGAGAGAGAGAGAGAGAGAGAGAGAGAGAGAGAGAGAGAGAGAGAGAGAGAGAGAGAGAGTTATCTACTAGGGTGGGACGGAGAGAATTGAGAGAGGGGAGGGGTGGAGGATAGGGTTGAAAGAGAGGTAGAGATGGAGAGAGAGGGGGAGAGAGAGAGAGGTTTGTAGTTAGGTTGGAAGTGAGAGACTTAAGAGAGTGAGA
This sequence comes from Sequoiadendron giganteum, assembly GCA_007115665.2. Taxonomy (NCBI): domain Eukaryota; kingdom Viridiplantae; phylum Streptophyta; class Pinopsida; order Cupressales; family Cupressaceae; genus Sequoiadendron; species Sequoiadendron giganteum. The sequence goes on from CM021102.1 coordinate 355,912,505, forward strand.
GGGGGTGGGAGAGGGAGACCAAAGAGAGAGATGGAGTTCTCTAGTTAGGGTGGGATGGAGAGACTTGGGAGAGGGAGAGGGTGTGGGAGAGAGAAACCTAAGAGATAGGGGAGAGAGAGAGGGTTCTCTAGTTAGGGTGGGAGGGAGAGAGAGGGAGAGGGACAAATAGGGAGTGGGAGACAGATAGAGAGAGATAGAGAGATAAATATGGAGATAGATTGAGGGGGTGTGAGGGAGAAACCAAAGAGAAAGAGAGAGAGAGAAAGTAATCTCTAGTTAGTGTGGGGCAAGATACTTGAGAGAGGGAGAGGGGGTGGAGGGAGATAATTGAGAGAGAAGTGGGGTAGGAGGGAGAGAATTGAGAGAAGGGGAGGGGTTGGAAGGGATAGAATTAAGAGAGAGGGAGGGAGTGGGAGGGATAGACCTAAGAGATAGGGTGAGAGGGAGAGAGAGGGAGAGGCATCGAGGGAGATAAGAGGGAGAGAGGGAGAGAGAAGGAGAGGTAGAGAGGGAGATATTAGGGATAGAGAGATACCTAAGAGAGAGAGAGTTCCCTAGTTAGGGTGGGATGGAGAGACTTGAGAGAGAGATTCCTCTATTTAGGGTGGGAGGAAGAGACTTGATAGAGGGAGAGGGGGTGGAAAAGAGAGACTTGAGATATAGGGGCTAAGAGGAAGAGAGAGATATTATCCAATTAGGATGGGAGGGAAAGACTTGCGAGAGGGAGAGGGGGTGGGAGGGAGAGATCTAGGAGAGAGGGAGTGGGAGAGGGAGTGAGAGAGGGAGGGGGAGAGGGATAGTTGGGGTGAGGGAGAGACCTTAGAGAGAGACAAAGAGAGTGTGTGTGTTCTCTAGTTAGGGTAGGAGGGAGATACTTGAGAATAGGGGAAGGGGGTGGGTAGGAGAGACCAGAGAGAGAGAGAGAGAGAGAGTTATCTTGTTAGGGTGGGAGGGAGATACCTAAGAGAGGGAGAGGGGACCTAGGAGGGATAAACCTAAGAGAGAGAGATAGAGGGAGTGAGAGATATACCTAAGAGAGAGAGAAGGGTGGGACGGATGGAAGGAGGGATAGAATTGAGAGAGGGGGAGAGAGGGGGTTTGACCTAAAGCATAAGCCATAAACCATAAATCCTAAACCCTAAATACTAAACCCTAAACCAAAAACCATAAACCCTAAACCAAAGAGAGAGATATGGGGGAGGGAGAGAGTGTGTGAGAGAGAGAAACACAAAGGGAAGGATGAAGGTTGGGAGATTAAGAGAGAGGGGGAGTTGGAGAGGGAGAGTGAGAGGGAATGAGGGAGGGAGAGGTAGAGAGAAGTATATAGGGAAGGAGAGATAGAGAGGGGGCATAGGGAGGGAGAGAGATATAATTAGAGAGGGGAGGAGGGAGGCATAGAGGGAGAGAAGTGTGAGAAAGAGAATGAGAGAGAGAGGAGGGAAGGAGGAAGGTAGAGAGATTGAGAGAGGGGAGGGAGGGTGAGAGATAGGCAAAGAGGGATAGGTTAGATAGATAGAAGTAGAGAGGGAAGGTAGTTCGGATGAAGGAAGAGAAAGAGAGGAGGGAGGGAGAGAGAGAGGTAGAGAAATAGGTTAGATAGATTGAAGTAGAGAGGGAAGGTTGGTGGCAGGAAGGAAGAGAGAGAGGGGGATAGAGAAAATTAGAGGAAACGAGGGAGGGATGGAGGAGGAGAGAGGCTAGATAGATAGAATTATAGAAGGAAGGGGAGAGTGTGTGAGAGAGGTCTAGATCATAAGGGATAAAAAATGTGTGAGACAAAGAGAGAAAGATGATACAACTTGCTAATTACTGAAATTTGACGTGTTGATTACTAAATTTTGACTAAGTCTGAAATTTTTGAGATCTTCCAAAACTTGAATTTGAATTGTAACTCCTAGAGATATGAAACCACTCTCAAACATCTTGACTATATACATGAAATATAAATTAAAGTATAATAAATTAAACGTCCATATGAAAATTTCAACTTATACTTAAATGTTCATTTCATGTAAATAGTTTCCCTAAAAGATAACAAGAATAAAGAGAGGAATTTTTTTTCAATGTAGACCTAAACGTGAGTGTGTTACAATGTGCTCGCATTTTGGAAATATTTTTTTGATTTCAAAAAATGCACAATTTTTGGACTCAAAATGCACGCATTTTTTTAATTTTAAAACATAACACGAGCACGCTATAACACACTTGCATTTTAACGTGCCTGCATTATGGCTTGGTAATGACCGAGCCTTGGCTTGGTCATTACCAAGCCATAACGTGAGTGCATTTTACTATAACGCGTTCATTTTTTCACTGTTTCGGGATGAAAAAGTAAGTTGTTCACAAATTGGCTACCCATTTCCATGCACCTACCCATGAATATTTGTTAAAGTAGGGAAAGGGAACTTTCTTTCCTTTATAATTTATTTATTTATTTAATAATGACTAAAGGAGGTTGGAATAGTATCATTGAAGTGGTCAAATGATACCACCTGAAAATGAAAATTGAGAGAGTCATATATGATCTTGAAGGTTGTATGGCCTAGTTGAATGAAAGAAACAAAAGCTACAAGTATGTACACATTTTCCATTATCTAGAGGATGTAATAAGGAATATATCTGACAGTGTGGATCAAGAAAAGAGGTTGGTGAGGTGGATTGCATTCAACAAGATGCAAAGGAAGATAAAGCAAGAAGAACCTGATTTCAGGATCCTCCCTAAGGCTGAGAACATAATTCAAAAGGTGGAGAATGTTACACGAAATTTTTATTCAATAGTAGGCCACCTTGAAACTAAAGGGGTGGTTAGTATAGATAAAGGGAAATCTTCAATTGTTGTAGAACAAAGTTGAGAAGGAATTTCTGCTATTGAAGGGGAGTCTACATCACAAGCCCCTAAGAAACCAAAAATAAAGTTTTTCATCAAAAGAAAGGGTAAAATAAAGAAATCTGATTAACCATGTGTTCCCACTCAACATGAGGAAAATAGATCTCCTTCTCCTATGTTACAAGTACCAACCCCATCTCCACCAAGGCCAGTAGTGTTTGAGATTTTAGATGTTGATTCTCCACCACCTAGTGTAATACTACCTGGGGAGCCACTATTGAAAAAATAAAAAAATGTGACCACTAGTCTAGTGGATTATGATGATGAAGGCTTTGATGATGATATTTGGGTATCCAAGTAAGAAATACAAGAAGGAGTTTCGACTACATCTTTATTAAGGGAAACTAGTCAATTAGGAAAAAGATTAAGTAATGTTGATATGAAAGGGATAAATGGGAGTGATGACATGAGAGTTGAGGCATGTACCAAATTCTTGAATGATGACTAATTTGTGAAGACTCAAGATTTTATGGAATTTACCTATAGGGCTAAACGAGATGAGTATTTAAAATGTTTACCTATGGAGAGGAGCCTACATCCATAATCATTTGATAATTTCATTCAAAAAAAATGTATTGAATGGGATGGGAGCTAGGTTTAAAAAAATGGTTGCAAAGGAAGGTTGACAATTGGTGAGAACAACTGGTATTGTGTTGCTGCCAGAATGGGATCTAGCCTAAACTATTTCTTTAGACACAATAACAAAATGTGACAAATCACTCTATAATAGAGAGGAAGAAGTTGCACTTGCATTACAAGGGTCTGGTTTTAGTGAAGAGTGAGAAGCCTTGGCTATTTGAACTTTAGCCTCAAGCACAAGAAAACAAAACAAATTGTTTAGCCTCCACCTAATTACAAGGGAGGCCTAATAATCAAGAGAGTATCAGAAACATCAACCTTAGAAGTTACAAATTTTTCTAGTCATGTTGCACAATTCACAAGGGCTATTATGGAGTCTATGACAGTTGAGAAGGATAAAATTAGAACAAAATTGAACATTCTTTTGGTCAAATATGGAAATATTGAGAGAAATAATATGCAATTAGATAAAAAGATAGTGTTGTTAGAGGATTTATTGTAAAAATTGCAACCTAGAAAGCTCAAAAAAGATGGTACTGACTCTCCCTATACTATACAAGAGGATATATCCCCTTAAATTATAGCTAATATAAGTACTTCATGGGCAACTATGCCATATAATATGGGAATTGTTCCCATTTCAATAGTAGAACCCTATATATCAGAAGGGTCACAGGATGAAGAGGATGTCAAAAAGGAATATTTTCTTAGACAATTAGGTGAATATAGAGAAATGTGTCAAAGTCATGATGAAGATAATTTTAAGAGAAACATGAGAATTGTCACAATAGTCCTAGAGCACTTGAACACTAAAGTGAACATCAAACTAAATAGTATTCACTATAGCTATTCGTCCATGGTTGATGACATAAAAATGTTTGATATCAATAGAGAAAAAGCCATCCTGCTTATGGAAATATAGATCTCTAGAAAAGAAGACTTGATGCTGATGTGGATTGGGGTTAAGTAGGATCCTAATCCATCTGAGAGGTTTAAACCTACTATTCTTTTGGTAAATAAGATTGAGGAATAGAGAGGGAATGTTGAAACATTGGAGAACAGGATAAGAGAATTGGTGAAATATTTCCCTGAATCTCATCATGGAATTCTACCATCTATCTTAAGAAGTGATGGTAGCATTAAGACTTTGTAGGAATGGAGAAGTGAAGTAAATAGTGTTATTTCAGAGATCAAGCTATAAATTTTTTCATAAATTTGATATGGACACATTGACAGTGAATATGGATATGTTAGACCATGTTGAGACTGTATTGCTAGAATTTGATAGGGAACCTAAAAATATTGTCACTAAATATGCACCTTATAGAAAAAGGGTTGATGAAGTAATGAATTTTGATTGGCCCACAGAAGAAGAATTCCTAGAATGGAAAGACAAATATTTGGAAGGAGTGGGGTTTTTACACTAAGGATGGCAAGTTAATGATTTGAAGGTTTGAGGTCTACAACCGTGGGGAAAAATGAATAGATGGGAATGCACTACATAGACTGGTTTTAGTATAGATTAGGGTTATGTTAAAGTATGGAAAATATAGTGCATCATATTCAAGGTTGATTTGATGGTAGCGTTACAGACATGGTCTTACCTTTTGTATTTTTTTGTTTTCCTCTTTCTTTTCATTCTTTTCATTTTTGGTGTGTGGGCACAATTTTTGAGGTAACTGATTGGTTGAACCCATTTTGAAGATTGGACCTGATCTCCTACAATGAATATGGACTACATTCATTTCTTCACATGTCTCCCACCTCTTGGAGTATGTTGTAACTGAATGAAAGAATCTTTGATGTAGCGGTCCAATAGGGTTTTGACATGTTTACTTTCTGGCATGAGGCTTGATTTTTCTCCTTTATTTCTATAAGAAGGAGTTCAGGGCTAGGAATTAGGGGTTCGTTGTTTTATGCAATTGACACAATGAATTGTAAGAGATATATTAAGTATGTTTTTAGAGTTTTTGTCTTAAGTTTGAGAGTTTATAATTTTGTATGTAGTTTGGATAATAGCAAAGAAAAATATATACTAGATTATGTGGAGGATCATGATGGGCCAAAAAGTGGCGATATCTAAGTGATATGATGGCCTATGTGGCTGATGACCTTCTTTTTACCCAAAAGTGATGAAATGAAAAGGGTTTTCAAAGGAGATTCTCAACTTTACACTAGTATAAATTATGCTTTACTTTGAGTTTAATAAATTATTATTATTCATTTTCTATTTGAATTACGACTAAAGTCCTGTTTGATAGGTTGATTGAAAAACATCTATAACTTTCAAACGGTATCAAATTTTTTGAATATAACACATGTGTCACATTCTATACTATGCATACTATAGGATTAAAAAAAATGAGTTTCATGAAGTTTTGACCAAGTTAAGGTGGTTAGACATACGAGTTTTTATATTTTTTTAAAGTTATAATAAAAAATCATAATTAATTATTTACTTGGAAAAAAATTAGAAAACAATATGTATCACATTGGGACATGAGTCCTCTACTTATATCTAAAATATTATAAACAAATATTATCATTTTACTGTGTTTAGGGTGGTCAGAAAAACACCTACTTCTTATTTTTTGAACCTTGAAATTTAAGTACTACTGCATTGAAATTTCAAATTTTCAGCAAATAGATTTTTTAATTTTTATAAATAAACCTAGCATTTTATAAACTACATTCAATTTTCTACAAATTCTATTCTTACATATTTTTTAAATAATATAGATAACTTATTCAAACTTTTACGCCAAGCTACCTAACTCTATTTTTTCAGAATTTTATTGCCACTTAAGGGCCTGTTTTTTCCATGATGATCCTACACATACCCACTAGGAAATACAAATTTCATAGCTATTTTCTCTCCTTGCATTCATTTTATGATTTATGAATGAAAGTAATCCAAGATGTCTTTTATTTGTCTCCATTGTTTACCAATGGATGTTTGATTTCATTCTTGCTTATTGATTCAATTAATTAATGTAAATTCTTGGACGAGTTTAATAACTCATAAGAATCAAGTGTTAGGATATTGATGCAGTCACGGTAGGGAGGGTCCTCAAAGAAAAAAATATGAGCCATGTAGCAAGAGTAACACAACAAAAGCAACACAATTTATGGAGGCAAGTGCAGGTGCAAACATTCTCATTATCTGAAATATTGATTACATATGATCAGCCACATCTAGGCTTATAGATTAAACACATAGGCCTAATTACACCATGCTCAAAATACAATGCTCATACATGTGAGTGAAAATATACAAATCAGTTATCATATACTACATATCCTCTTTCTGCTTCCTCATCCTATCTCTAATGTTTCAATACTAGGTTTATATCATATCTGCAAGTCTAGAAACATCCGCATTGGCCAAAGATTGCTATAATCTTCAAGAAGAAATTTGTAATGTTTGAAAGAATAGGTTGGCCTCAAATCTGAAGTTCATCCATGGCAGGTGTGTATGATGAAGTGTGGAACTAATTTTAAGGTTGGGGACACTCCATGGAAAAAAATATAAACACACTATGAGGATCCGCAAGTCATGGGAAGGCTTCGTGATGGATCCAACTAGCCGTTAGGGTTTGAAATTATTTCAGGGCCAAAACCAAAACTATCACTTAATCTGAAAGTGATAGCTTGTTAGAAAAAATTCCAAATGAACTAGAAACATGGAATAAGGAAATTGAGAATGTCCACAATGAAATCCTAGTTATGCGAGATCTAGTGAGAAAACATGAAGAAACACCAAATCTCCAAACTTGAATAGGAACAAGAACAAAATAAGAACAAAAACCAAAAGGAAATATTTTTGGTTGATGCAAGATTGCTAAGAACCAAGGATGCTCATGCATCAGATATTGATAAGTAGTAGTAGTCATGAATGTAATAGGAGAATTTTGTAATGTAATATCTCTTGAAATTATATGTTGCTATCCGTGAATTGTTATCTGATCATATAGGTTGGTTATGAATTTTTTCTCAAGATAAAGGAACTGGTTCATGTAAAGTATCCATGATTCAGTTTTTGTGTTGATTCATCAACTAGGCACTTTTATTTTACAAACTCTTGTGGTTACTACGGTATTTGTTTCATGTTACAGTCCTACCTTCTCATTTTTTAAGTATAATACGTTGATGAATGAGCCACCAACTTATTTAATGTATTAAGATCTTGAGCAGCTTAATGAGAAGTATCTATTATTGGCACTGTATTTGATTATAATTGTATGAATTCAGAAGTATGCATTGTGGGATAGCCCTCCCAGGTTTTATAAAGCCCAAAGTGTAGTAGAGTTTTTGCAGCAGCCACTTGTTCATTGGACAATCCCTTTAGAATTTACTAATTATTGAAAATGGTAAAGTCCATAGGTATTTTAGAAGATGAGTTTGGTTCTTAAAATAAAACCAATAGAGGGTCAGGTAGAAATTGAAGTGGAGAACATGGGGGATACTATTCATTTCAACCCCACTCTATAGAAACTTGATTAGAGGTTCTCCCCATCAAACCCTAAATTCAATAAAATAAATTAGGAGTAGATCCACACAGGTGGAGAATGCATAAATTATGAAAACAAATATAGTAGTTTAAACTATGTAAGAAAGCCTAACCTCTCTTCTTCATGAATTAGACTACAATACAAGGGAAATAAATAAAGTGAATAAAGAAAATCAACAAGGAAATAAGGAACCCGAGCTTGAATTTCTAATGAATTTAGGTAAGTTGGGGAGCAATATTAAACTAAAATCCCAATAATTGGCCCTTCAGGAAATAACACAACTTAAAGAACCTAATGACCTTAACTCAAAATCAAGTAGAGAGGTATACACTTTTAACTCTAAATTCTTCAAGGAAAACAATGAGGTGGATTATCAAACTAAAGGTTGCCCCCTAGAAGAAGGTGGTGAGAAGGCTTTAGAATCCCCTAGAGGGGAAAGTGAAACCCTATACATTGGGGTAGGTCCCTAGGACTTGGACACAGTCTCAGAAGGAAGAACCACTGAAGGAAATGTTGATGGCCTTGAGAGTATCCACCTTGAGGGCCTAGAAGATAGATCAGAGAACCCTATCACCTTCAACACTGTATCAATTATAATTAGAAATGAGAAAGTGCACAAAATCATGGTTGGTAACATGTCAGTGGATCTTTCCACCCCGCTTTATGGAGTGATGACTTCTGATGGTTTTTCATCACAGTCAGGTATGGATTCTGTAGATGATCTAGATTTTCTCTCTACCGAGGATACTAGTGATGGAGAGGAGACCCCAATGAAAGTTATAGCAAAAAAACCTAGATATTTAGGAAGAAGAAAGGTCTATAGGCTAGAAAGGCCCCTCTGGATAAAGATCTCAACCAACCTCAGAAAGACAAAAGAAAGAAGCTTAGTGGGATCATGCCTCCTAATTGTAAAAGGGTGGAAGCAGAAAGAAGGATTCCTAAATGTTTTGACAACATCAATAGTGATAAAGGGCCCTCACACAATGAGAAAACCTAATGGAGGTTAATTTTATTTCTTGGAATGTAAGGGGACTTGAAACCCCTAATAGGAAACATGTGGTAAGAAGGTTTCTAACACTAAGACAAGAGAAATGATTTGTCCTACTACAATAGGTGAAGGCCACGGGGTTTAGCCTTGAAACTAGCCTAAAGGTTATATGGAAAGAAGCCATTCAATTTTTTACCAAACATGAAAAGGGAAAAGGGGTGTTGTAATCCCGATGGAAAAAAAATGGGCTCAACATGTGAATAGATCTAGGACTTCCCCTTGTAACAGGGCAGTTTGGGTGGTCATCAAGAAAAAAGAAAGTTGCTTTAGGGTTTGCTTGGTATATGCCCCCAAGAACTATAAGGAAAGGATTATACTATGGAATTGGATTTATATGTATTGTAGGATATTCCTTGGATCATCATAGGAGACTTCAATTTTGTTGAAAGGGAAGAGGATAAATGGGGTGGAACATGCATTGAGTGGAAAGGAATTGAAATATTTTATTGACAAAGAATGAAATCTGGAATGAGGATTGAGGACCCTATTGAAGGACAAAATAAATACACCCAAGCCACGGTCTAGTTCACATGGTGTAACTCCCAAAAATGGGGTAGGAGAATCTACCATAGACTTGATAAATTCTATTTAATAACAACTTCCTTCTTGACCTCCCGAGTGAAAGAGGGGTGTAAGGTTAAAGTACTTCCTTATTCCCTGTCTGACCACCACCCCTTCAGGGATAAGTTTTTCTTAAAAGAGGGGGTTCCAAAACCTACAAGCAGCAATGTTCAATGGCTTATGTCTCAAAACCAGTCTCCTGAAGGACAATGATTGTATAAATTCCATTCTATGTCTCAAACATATCAACAAATGGATGTACAATAATCATTCCCCCATTGGCAGATGGTTAATGAACATGGAGGGGTGGAAAATGTTGTTCCATAAAATTGGAAAGAAGAGGGCCAAGGATAACCAAAGGAGTGAGGTTCTCCTCCAAGATAAGCTTCTCCAAGATGAGTCTTACTTGCAAGCTAACCCTATGGATGAAACCCTCACAAGTAGATTGGTTATGGCTAATGACTCACTAAGGAGCCTCCAAAACCACAAGGTTTAAGGTCTAAGGGTAAGGGATAAGATGAACTGGCTAGAAAATGGAGATAAAGGCACAAAAAATTTCTTCAGATATATTAAGGAGAAGCGGTTCAAGGATCAGATTGACCAAATCTCTATGGATGGCACCTTTATGATCAACCAAGAGGAGATAAGGGACCAATTCTTCCAGATTTATAAATGTCTTTTATCCTTAGAAGGGGGAGTGGAGGCTAATAAGTAGGAAATATAGCATATTTAGAGAATTATTCCAAAAAAGATGAATGTTGAAATGATAGGGGATCTAGGGAAAGAGATATCATAGGAAGAGATGAAAAAGGAAATCCTCTCACTTAAATATGACAAGTCTTTGGGGGCATATGGACTCCCTGCCGAGCTCTACAAAACATTCTTGGAGTGGGTGTGTGATGATCTTCTTCTAGTACACAAGGAATCCTTTGAAAAAGGTAAGTTCTTGGAAATAAGATCAATAAAGGGATAATCAAATTAATCCAAAAAGAGGGTGATAGATACCTAGTCAAAAACTAGAGGCCCATCACTTTGCTTAATGTTTCTTATAATATTTTGGCAAAGATTTTAGTTGATAGGGTAGCCCTAATCCTTCCTTATATCATAAATTACACAAAAATAGGTTTAATAGCTTCGGAAGGTACATTATTGAAAACCTAATCACCATCTAGGAAGAAATGAACTGGGCAAAACAAAAAAAATCAGAATGCAACAATGCTGCTTTTGGATTTTGAGAAAGCTTATGACAGGATTGAGTGGGGTTTGTTGCTCCTTGTGTTGAAAGCTTTTGGATTCCTTGACTCCTTTTTCCAAATGGTCAAAGAACTCTTTTAGGATGTAACTACCTAGGTTGAGGTCAATGGTGTCCTTACTCAAAAGATCTCCTTTGAGAGGTCTATAAGGAAACATTTCCCACTTGCCCCAACACTATTTGTTATAGCATCAAATGCTCTACACTATGTTCTGAGGGAAAATGCACTAGTCCCAAGAGTAAGAGGCATTAGTCTTCCTGATGAAAATGAACTCCTTAACCTCCATTTTGCTGATGATACCTCTATTTTTCTAATCCTATAGGAGGATAATTTTATAAATCTAATGGGAAAGCTAGAAATCTTATGCCTAGCCTCTAGGGTGAAAATTGCCCCTTCAAAATCTTCCCTTCTAGGCTGGAGAGGTAGACCTCCTAAATGGGTTAGCAAGTTTTGGCTCCAATGGGGTGGCCCTCAGAAACTGGCAACATACCTTGGGATCCTCTTTCTTGTAGAACCAAATTTAAAGGAGATGTGGCAATGGATTAGAGACAAAATTGGAAAGAAAATTTCCAAGTGGAATAGACAATTTCTCTCTCTAGCTGGGCGAATCTAGGTGTGTCAAAAGATATTATCTTATTACTATGAACCCCAATCCTACACCTACACAAACACAAGAATAAAACACATTAGTAAGCTCATATGCAAGTGAGAATAAAGATTGCTCATGAAATTCATCTACAATAATCAAAATAGGAATAAAGGAAGAACACACCATGACAAGTAATTGAAATCCTATTATAAGCATGTAAACACTCAATCCCATTGGGGAATTGGTGTCAATTATGTGTAGATATTGGCCCTTTCCTAGCTCCTTTTTTGCAATGTTGATGAGTGATCCACTTTGATGAAGATGCAATCAAGCTCCACGATGAAAAATCTACATAACCTAGCTAAGATCTTGATGAAATGGATGAAAATAGATGTGCTTGAGGATGAAGTTGAGTATAGTAATTTTACTCAAATTGTGGATCCTAGAATGAGAGGAAGAGTCTCTCATTTATAGATTTCCAAGTTAGAAGAATGAGTGAAATTGAGAAATGTGGGAACATTCAACATCCAATGGCCAAGTTCCACTTGTCAACATGTGAATGGTTGATGGTTGTGCAAGTTTTGATCAAAGTGCAAATAAATGACATTAGGTGGAATTTGAAATTAGTGAAATGACTTGTTGGAGAGGGAAGAAAATGGAGTTATGGCCACTTTTCTCAAGGCAAAAGGACTTGTAAGCTGAAATAAAATGCCTTCTTGAAAGGACCAAGTCCATTTTAATTTGAATTAAAATTTGAGGGAATATTCCCGTTTTATACCAAGTGAGGGAAAATAGATGAATTAATAAATCAAATTAATTGATTTATTGTGTAAGTTGCATTCTCTAGAGGATGTGACATAGATTAAGATTAAATTAACCAAATTTTATTTTATTTAATGAGGAATTAAGAGATGTGACAATTTAAACTTAAATTTATGAGTTGATTTAAATCAAGAATTGTGAAGAAGGGTTTAATTAAATTAATGATTTGATTTATTTAACTAAAGGGGATAATTTTATATTAAATCAAATAAGGTTTAATTTATTCAATTTAATAAGAAGACTTTAGGGATTTAATTAAATAGGATGAATTATTTAATTAAAGAGGGATAGAGGATTAATTAAATTAAATTGATTAATGTAATCAACAGAGGGGAGGATGAATTGATTAAATAATGATTTATCTAATTAAGAGATGAAAAGTGATGATAAGCTGAGTATGATTTAGGATGAAGTGATGTTAGTAATCAAGATCAAGTGTGTCTGTCAATTTTCCACGTCTGCATTTTGCCCCTGTTTGAAGCAATGCACTTGTTGTATTGGTTCAAAGAATAAACTGTTGTGATCAAATTTCAAAATTTCTTGATTTTTTTGAATGCCCCACTACTTCCCCGGTATAAGGATTACATTGATATGTTGCCCCCTCGAGAGATCGAACAAAAAATTTGATTTTTGGATGATCCTATGATAAAAAGAGGACAAGGTGTTCAACAGGTCCAAAAATACCCCAGGATGTCAAAAAATGTGTTAAAATGCCAAAAAAGATGGAACATGGTCCTTGATTGGAGAAAAATAGGATTGGGGAACAAAAACCCTAGCTAGATAGTCAAATTAGGTCCAAAAACCCTAATTTGTAGGCCTAAATAGACCAAATGAGGGGTCAATTTCAATTCATTTGCACACTTAGCCTTCAAAAACTTATCCAGTTTGAGCTCTGAGTTCTTGTCAAGATGGTGCAACAACAACTTCCCAAGCACATGTTAGAGAGGGTATGAGTGCACCAGCAACTAGCTGGCGCAGGACCCGTGGTATGTACCACTATCTCGACTTTTAATTTTCTCATTTTACGTGTATTTAATAGGGTCCAAGTCAACTTTAGGTCAAGCAGTGTTATATAGTGCTACTGCAAATTCTCAATCGACACCATGCGACCTCAAACTATGCTACATATGAGAGTAGTGTTGTCATGGGCTAGTTAGGAGAATTAGGGTTTCGTCCAAACTCCACCGCATATGCAAATCGGACCGTGCGGCATAGTTTGAAACTAGGATTTCAACAAAAATTCAGCCACACATGCAAATCGGACCGTGCGATGGACTTTTTAATTTAGGATTTACAAAAATTCATTGTGGTAGTGTAGTTTGGAACTTTACAAATTGAGTTCCATTTGAGAATAACGTCGCATTTGTTGTTTCAAATGCGAAAAGCTGACACGGGAGGAATATTTTTCATGAGACTTGATGCAATGGTTTCCCTTGTGTAGGAGGACCTTGAAATACTTCATTCGAGGGAGCACAGATGGCCGGTGCTCAGCAGATTACGAGGTATCCACATATTCCTTGATGAGCAACTTGGTATTCTCAGTCTTTGGTTCATTGCGTACATTCATCCTGTTCAGACCCACTTGGGGATGATGACAGCCTTGGCAAAGTGATGGCACAGTGAGACCACCTCCTTCCACCTTCCTAATATTGAGGATATTGTTACTCTCAAGGATGTTTGGCGCATCCTACGACTGCGTATCCATGGAGCGAGATTCATTTATGATCTAGATGTCGGTAGGGATGTCTTCTACAATGTGATGGGTCTCGATGAGATTTAATTTTCTAAGGGACAGATAGACTTGGAGAGGTATCAGGATGTAGTTCCCAGCTATAAATTGATTGTTGCGACAATAAATTCAAGTTTAGTGGCACCAGATCGGCGGGGTCGATACTTCAGTTCGGGATGGGCGCTAGCTTGAGAGTGGATGGTCATCCACAAGGAGTTCTTTTCTTGGGATCTAGTGATGTTGGCCTCACTATACAAGGACCTCCACGAGTCTGCATACCTCGACAATAGGGCCATCTAGGCATGGGAGTGGATTCTAGTGCTTTGTCCAATTGTCACAACAATTGTTTTGGATATTCATGATATTTTTGTTTGGCTGTATGGGGAGCCCAGATTCATTTCACTCATATAGGTATAGGAGGCATTTCCCACTGGCAACGGGTGCTTGATAAGATGCGATAGTTTTTTTGGAGGCCCTGGATGGGTATAGGCTCATGGTATGATGATCACGAGCAATTATTCTTTCCTTGGCATGAAAAATGGATGTAGGGCTGTGAGCACACCATGATAGATCATTAACTCCTAGATAGGGTGGCCCAGAAGTTTAGTGAGGTTCAGGATAGGCTGAGCGACTAGTACGTGGTGATATTCGCCCATTCTACACAAGAGACATCATGGGGCTAGCTGATTCTAGCACTAGAGGTAGTAGCCTCATTTAGGCAGCTACTGGCCATGCCATGGCCATATGATTAGGGGCCAACAGATGCAGGGATTACTCAGGCCTATAGAATTTGGTTAAGGCCTCCTCTTCGATTGATAGCTCTAGGCACAGTTCTTCCACGATGGAGGCTGAGAGGTAGGTCCACTAGTAGAGGGAGGGGGCAGGGATGCAGAGGTGATGGTGACAGGGACAGGGGAGGAGGTGGCCCTCCTCCACATTAGACACCACCATGAGATTGGGCACCCCACGGGAATCAAAACCATCATGGGTAAAGATTCATGAGATCCCTAAATAGGATGATCAACCCAAGGATGGGGACAAAGTGGTCCCAGATCAATAGCCACCAAGGTCACCCGATCATAGAGATGCACTGATCCAGCAGTTGTAGGGTCAGGTTTAGATTTTGACAATGGAAAAAGATCGGGACATACAACATATTTTGGTAGTCATTGGTGAGAGGGACCAGGCCTGACTTGAGAGGGATTAGGAGATTGGTCGGACGTGACAACTAGAGATTACAACCTCATCCACCTAGGGCTGGATAGTATCTTTGAGACCATACCAAGAGGTGGTTAGAGAGGTCAAGTACTATTGGCAACATTACAGGCAAGCAGTTCCACCAATTGGTTAGGTGTCAGATTTTTCATAGTGGATAGGGATGAGGCCTCATGAGGACCATGGTGAGAGACCAGAGGGGGAGGGGCACAACCAACAAGGCTAGTCTTTGACCATAGACAATTATCCATATTTGATTCATGGGCTTTAATTATTTCCCCTATTGTATCATGTACTTTGATGTATACACTTGATCCTATTTTTGTATTATGACAGTTGTATATTTTGATGATATATATATGATATGGTCCTATTTATGAGATGTTTTATGATGTATGATGTATGGATGTATTTTAAATTGCTAAGTGCAATGAGATGTTATGAAATGTTTTTATTTTATGCTCATGCAATATGATGTGTGTTTCTACATGATGTGATGATGACTATGGATGTATTTCTTTCTGTACTTTTCTATGCATTTTGATGAAAATCGTATGGATGCAATGCATGCAAATGATTATGTATTGATATGAAAATGATTAATTATGCAAATGATATGTGACTGATTATGTAATTATAATATATGTTGATGATTTCTATTATTCCCTTAATGATTCGTGTAATATATGATATGAGATGAATGTAATGCAATGATTTGAGATACATAGAATAACAAATCTATATCATTCCTCACAACTTAAGATGATGATAACATGAGATGATATGATGTGGTATGATCTATATGATATGATATACATTTATGCTGATGATTTTTTGGATGCAGGATGGATGCATTAGCAATGTTCTGGGCTTAACTATCATGATAGGTCATGTTAGTATGGAAAGAAGATAGAAGAAAAGAAATGCAACAAGTCATTAAATTTCAATGATTTTCTTACCAGGAGTTGGGATTTTCAAAGGGCCAATTACTTTATTTTTGAAAACACACTTAGATACAATGCATCAAGGTATAATGAACCATGATGGCATTGTACTTAGTGTGATGAACTTTGACTCGACAACTAGATAGGAGTATTCTTGTTCACACTTAGCATACAAAACCTTATTCAGGATGTAGTTCAGACATTCTAAGCATCTCAAACCAAAAAATAGAAAAGAAAGCCTTCCTATGTTGTCACCAAGATACCTAAAACACCCTCCCTACAAACCAAACAAAGCATGCATGACTAAGTTATTTTACAAGAGTATCCCACAAGCACAATAGATAATAAGATAATGACCCTTTCCCCATTCCTTTCTCTCTAAACCTATTTTGTTTAGGCATCATCGGAAGGTCCTTGTAATGAGCGCAATAAAATAAATCCAAAGAAAGGATAAAGTAAACAAACAAGCTAATTTTCTTCATACTGCTAGCCAAGACTACACTGTCGTGTGATACCTGATGTTGATTTCCATCATGGGAAGGATGCATCCTAGGACATGTTGTGATTAGGGTTTTGATGAGATTGATTGGATGATAAGCTATTGATACTCCAAGTTGATCAAATTTCTTTCTTACTGACCTAGACTTGAGACTTTTGACAATTAGGGGTTCACTTTTGAACCTACTAGACTTGCTTTTGACTGACTCAACAAATGATAAAGGCGATGATGATTTATCATGAATAGTGATTATTGCAGGTGAAAGCAAGATGAGACGGGTACACCATTTTGGGTTTTTTCAAATTTACTCGATTTAGACCAAGAGACTAACTTAAATACCTAGCTTAGGGGTATCGAGAGCTTATCAATAGATTAGCCTTGCCTACATTATACATGAAGAAACCATGTAGTTTGATCGATGACAAACATTATTCGATGATGACACATATGGGAAAATGGATTGCCATTGCAATAGATGCCTAAGGACTGACCTAAAATGTCTCAGGGGATGATCAAAGATCAACCTTGCCTATGTTCAAGCTTAGAGATGACGTAGTTTGACAAGATGAATCTATTTTTGATTTTTCAAATTTTCAACATGTTTTGAATATTTTTTTTATTTGATTTTATGAATGTTTTTGGATTTTTGACTTTTTAGGAAGATCACTAAAATATACACAAATCTAATCCAATGTAGGTATAGGAACATGCCCCTAGCATAATATGATAGACGACCTCGATAAAGGCAAGGTAAAATAACCTTAGGAATATGCCAAGTAGTACTAGGGTAGAACATGATGCAAGCACAAGATCAAGCTATGGTATGGTTTGCGAACTGATTCTGGAAGGATGGATGGAATGTAATGGATAAGTGAGTGTGCAGAATAGGCTGTGAATATCCTGGTGGATGGAGGGTGCTCTATTTATGCTTAGCGATTGTTTGCCAGGTTTTCACAAAGGTACTTCTCCAAAGCACCACCGAAGTGGTTTTCACTAGAGAATAACTTTTTTCTCTACTGTTTTCAATCCTTTTTTTGATTTTTTTGGTTTTTTATGTTTTTTTATTTTTCTTTGGCCACCGAGATGCCTATTTGCCAGGTTTTCATCAGGATGGTCATTTTTTCAAGACATTTTTTGATTTTTTTGTATTTTTTGGTTCTATACCTTGAAATATTTTATGCATAAAACTTTTTGAGATGCGAGTTGTTCAAGGGCTCCGGCAGAGGCTCACCTTCTGGTGTTGACAACTGATATGCAAGTGACAATCAAGTTTCCCCATGAAATTCATCTACAAACACAATCCTTTTAGTGCCAAAATGTGAACCCCAATCCCACACCTACACAAACACAAGAAACAAACACATTAGTAAGCTCATAAGCAAGTGAGAATCAAGATTACCCATCAAATTCATCTACAATATTCAAAATAGGAATAAATGAAGAACAAAGCATGAAAAGTAATTGAAATATTATTTTAAGCATGTAGACACTCAATCCCATGGGGGAATTGGTGCCAATTATGTGAAGAAATTGGCCCTTTCCCAACTATAATGCCCTGCCACACAACCCTAGAGGAAGTTTCAATTCACTAAACAAGCGTACTAATTTTAATTTTTTTTAAAAGAAGTGAATTAAACCCACATGTTCAACTAAAATTGACAATATCCCCTAGGGTTACATAACTAAGATTACTTAAAACCCCATTAACATACATCATCTAAATTACATTGAAAGTAAATAACTCAAGTAATAACATTCAACAACATAGAAAGATACAAGATAAAATAAAGCATTCATTACATGAATCAATTACATACATTAATTACATTCCTCATTCCCGGAATGAGTCCAAATATATAAGTGTGATCATTACAAGGTACACCTCAAAACACAAGAGGGGGTAAATCAATATTATTACATTATGAGATACAAAGTAAAAGAATTAAAAGTAGGAAATGTGAGATGTCCATCTAGATGTCTCGCTACCAAGTACTGAAGATCAAGGGGACCCAACGGTTTTGGTGCATGTTCCACCCAACCATGTGGTACCCGCAGGCCCAACCCCCATGCTAGGAGATAGTAACCAAGTAACATGGATAAGAAACCTACTACCTCAACCAAAGACAGACTCAAACTGATAAAAACTGACTCAACCACACATATGCACAATAAAAGTCTAACTCTAATCATGGTTACATTGCTTCCAGACATAATATAATCAAGTGTGCTAAAGGAACCATACGCACAACATAACACAGTGTTATCCTGGACAGAGTGTCATCGCAAGGTTTGTCATGAGATATCCTCTGGGCATTCTTCATAGGCTCCGAAAATCCTGGTGGCCTCAACCGAATCCCGACACTCATTCTAGCTCAAGCGGAATCAACTACCTCTCATAAGGACAAGATAGTGATCTTGCCATTCCAGGCCTTCTCACTCACCCTAAGTCAAAACAAACCCTGTTGTCTATGAGTGAGGTTAATTTATCTTGGTTAATGTGAACTACATCCTAATCCTCTAAGTACATTTACTTTAGTTCTCAGTTGTTAAAATCACTTCTGAAGGTTTCCCGGTTTACCTCTTTGGGCTCCGGCCCCTAACAAAAGCCACTTTTCTAATTGGATAACACACTACACAATCTAACTCCAAGGGTTACTCAAGTGTTACAGAACTAAACCAACATGCTTTCTCCTATGCTAGGAGGCAACCACAAAGAAATCCACTCCAACACTTGGAGGAACTAAAAACTTGTAACACTACCCAAGGGAAAATCAAAACAATAATTTCACAAGGGAATGACCCACGTTTTACTGGAAGACTTTACAAACCAAAACTCAACACTCATTCGCAAAATAATCATTAAAAGATACATCAATGAACTCATACATTGGCAATGAAAATTACTATATTTGGTTATCCTAAAACCATGTTCCTAACTAATGCTTTTCATAACAAATAGATTAATGTTATTCTGAATTTACATTTGAAACAATAAATTTTCATAAAATAAATATTTTTCCCAACTTACTCTAATCATGAGCAATACTAGATCCAACCAAGATTGTTTGTCCAAGTCATTACGTAATCCTATGTTTAACAAGATATTAAATACGCACATTTACAAAGAAAAACACCTCATATTAAAATTAATATGCACTATTAAAATCAATATTTTTATCTTAATCCAATAAATCAATAATACAAGAAGAAACTTAAAATTAGATTCATAAACAATATATATAAATTTAATTACATACTATCTATATATATTAAATATTATATATATTCATATATAATATAAAAATACATATAATAAATATATAAATTAAATATTATATATATAAAATAAATCAAATCAAAAATAAAAATAAAATTTAAAACGAAATTTAAATAAACAAAATTTAAAAATAAAACGAAAAGCAAAAAAAATCAAAATTTAAAATAAAATAAAAATAAAATAAAATAAATTAAAAAAACAAAAGTAGGTCTGGACGGTACCTCGTCCGACGAACGGTACCGCCGGTACCTGCGGACAGTCCGTAGACCGCCACCCATGTGCTGCTGCCGACTGTACTTTAAGTACAACGGCCGACAGTCATAAAGGGGGCTATAGTCCTCACTGGATAGTGCGTCCCCCCATGTGGTGGGCACACTGCCCAGTGGGTACTGCATACCCACTATTAAAACAAACACAGTGGGGGCTGAACCCCCCCACACAATAATTTTTTTTTTAAAACAAAAAATTTCCAAACCTAAATTCGTACGCTGTATGAATTTCGAACATTCGCCGTACCAGCGACATTTACAAAAAAATTAATAGCATAGTAAATTAAAAATCTATATGTGTGTAAATATAGATTATTTATATCATATTTAAAATATGATATATGTAATGTATATTTACATACATATCTTTTTTTTTCCAGAATTTACATTTACTGGTGAAATCGAAGAAATAAATTTAAAACCAGTAATAAAATTGTCAAACAATAGACATCTCATGCTCAAGAGATTTATAAGCTGAATACCAAATGAAGCCATCCTTCCATGTTTTCAAATAATTTAAACAAAGGAAAAGTAATACATTGTTTTTTTTGAGTTTTTCAACAAAATTTTCTAAAAGAGTTTGTGTTTTGAAAAACAAATCTGAATACCAAAATGTTGAAGTTTAACCTAGGGTTTCAAGAAAAATCACCCATTCGCAAATTCTTATCATTTAGAAAATAGATTAAACTAGGAACAATAAAATAAAAAATAAAAGAAAACCTGGTTATTTGAAGCCACAGGAAATAGCCAAGATTCTTGATGCAGAGGTTCCCTTGAACTCCTCACAATTCCTTTTCAACAATGCAATGAATTTCCCGCTAGCTTTGATCCAATAGCTCCACCTTCTTCACATAATTTTCTCTCCTTTCAATTTAATTCTCCAAACAGAAATATTTCCAAAAACTTTCATGTGCAAACTCTCTCCAAAAATTTCATGCCTGTGAAAACAAGAAGGAAGAAGAATCCCCAAATTTTTCTGCCCTAATCTTATAAAACATCATTTCCTCAAAATTCCAAAATAACCTAATGCAACCCTAAATTCACATTCAATGCAAGAAATTGAATTTAAAAGTTAATTTCATTTCCCCTTTTTTGGAAGGCCCTAATTTTGACTTTAAAGTAAAATTTCAATTTCTCATAATTCCCCTTTTGATTTAATTTAATTTAACAATCAAATATACTTACATAATTATTATTAAATTATTTAATAACTAAATCCAATCCCTTGAGATTTAAATTTAATAAATTAAATAATTTAACTTTAATTAACTTACTTACAATTATTTAATAATTAAAATTAATCCCTTGAGATTTAAATTTAATAAATTAAATAATTTTAGTTTAATTTCATTAATCATTTTAAAAATAACCAATAAGCATAACATTAATATAATATAAAAATAAACATTTCTTCCAGCCAATGCAATTTTCTAAAAGAACTATTTAATAGGACAACACTTTTCAAAGCATTATTTAACATCAAATAAGATACAACATGACTCAATACTCAGAACTGATGACACACTAAGGCTAGGGTGTAGACTTGACACATGTTACCAAGCTACTATCTCCCGTTCAACTTAACCATTGGATCAACACGCTCAAACCTGTGAAACCAGGTGGAGTCGATGTCATGTACCTGCAACCTGAAATCAAGTAGATGACATAATATATCCAGCATATAATTCACACAGTGAAGAAGAAATCTCAGATTCCCAGGGCGCTCACAAGCGAGTCATGCGAACCCGTCTTCTTCACCAATACACTCATCAAAGACTAACACTAACGTCATAAACAATACTTCACATAAATAATCTCATGATAATTCTACTAACATCATTAATTCATCAAAGCATGTGAAATAAAATCAAAGTCACATCACACAATAATAGTTGCCGCTCAAGAGTAGTGATCAAAACATCATAATAAAAACATGTCCAGTATCAAAGTAGCTGCAATCCAAGCAAAGCATAAAACAACATGAAACGAGAAGCAAAACGGAGGGGTATTACACCAACTCCTTTGTTGCAATGTTGATGAGTGATCCACTTTGATGAAGATTCAATCAATCTCCATGATGAAAAATCTGCATAACCTAGCTAAGATCTTGATGAAATGGATGAAAATAGATGTGCTTGAGGTTGAAGTTGAGTATAGTAGGTTTACTCAAAATGTGGATGCTAGAATGAGAGGAAGAGTTTCTCATTTATAGATTTCCAAGCTGGAAGAATGAGTGAAATTGAGCAATGTGGGATCATTCAACATCCAATGGCCAAGTGTCACTTGTCAAGATGTGAATGGTTGATGGTTGTGCAAATTTTGATCAAAGTTCCAATAAATGACATTAGGTGGAATTTGAAATTAGTGAAATGACTTGTTGGAGAGGGAAGAAAATGGAGTTATGGCCACTTGGCTCAAGGCAAAAGGACATGTAAGGTGAAATAAATGCCTTGTTGGAAAGACCAAGTCCATTTGAATTTGAATTCAAATTTGAGGGAATATTCCCCTTTTATGCCATGTGGAGGAAAATAGATGAATTAATAAATCAAAGTAATTGATTTATTATGCAAGTTGAATTCTCTAGAGGATGTGACATAGACTAAGATTACATTAATAAAAGTTTAATTAATTTAATGAGGAATTAGGAGATGTGACAATTTTGACTTAAATTTATGAGTTGATTTAAATCAAGAATTTTGAAGAAGGGTTTAATTAAATAAATGATTTTATTTATTTAACCAAAGGGGATAATGTTAGATTAAATCAAATAAGGTTTAATTTATTCAATTTAATAAGAAGACTTTAGGGATTTAATCAAATAAGATGAATTATTTAATTAAAGAGGGATAGAGGATTAATTAAATTAAATTAATTAATTTAATCAATAGAGGGGAGGATGACTTGATTAAATAATGATTTATCTAATTAAGAGATGAAAAGTGATGATAAGCTGAGTATGATTTAGGATGAAGTGATGTTAGTAATCAAGATCAAGTGTGTTCATCAATTTTTCATGTCTACACTTACATCATTTACTTTTCTTCTATGTGGTTCTTCAACTCCTACCAAATCAATGAAATCCAGAAAAGAATAAGAGCCTTCTTATGGTCTCATGGAAAAGGGAAGAGGAAAAGGCATGCGGTGAAATGGGATTGGTGTACCATTGAAAAATACCAAGGAGGGTTGGGCTTAAAATACTTAAGGCTGAAAGGTATTTCCTTGGCAACAAAGTTGGTGATAGGGGCCTTGGACGGGGGAGAACCCTAGAAAGTGTTGGTCAAGCAAAACATGCTTAATGTCATTCCCAAACAGGAAAAATCTTGGAGATCTCCGCCACTCAATGATGTCCTTAGTAGAGAGGATTTTATGTTACGTGTAGGATCTAATGTGTTGAAAACAATATGAAAATCTTGGGAGGTGATGAAAAAGAATCTTGAAAATCATCACTTCACCAAGGGGGATTATGGCACTGTATAGGCTTACAGGTCTATCTGGTGGAACCTAAAGCATAATGGGAAACCTTTGGCTTTAATCCAAGGCTTCTCTATGAAAGGATGGTCTCAAAAAGGTATTAGATGCTTCAGTGTTTATGTGAGGGGGAATGAGGACATTAGATCAATGATCCAAGAGGGACACTAGAACAATTGTATGAGGAAAAATTATCAACAACCAAAAAACTTAAATCTAAAAGCTAGAAACTCCTACACATACAAAATTGTAACTATACTAATGAAAACATGATAAGAAATCTACTAATTACAAAAATGAGAATAAAAGATAGCTTTTACCATCTCATTGCAGAGTGTATTCACTTGATATTGGATTGTTCTTATCACAACAAAGCCTCCAAAGTTTGTGTGCAAAGTGTGGATGAATGCTTGTTTGTGTTTGGTTGATTCAAGACAATGGATGAAGTTCTCTCTCAAGGGTTATCTTGGAAGCACTTCGTTGCTCAATGTATGTTCATTCTCCAATCCTTATTTGTGAGGAAAGGGGTTTGTTAGATAGAAAATGATATTTTAAATGGATGATCAAGATCATTTTGAAGAATATCTAGGTCAATGGTCGGAGTGTGTTCAAAGGATTTAGACATCAGCTAATTATGCAAAGTTGATTGCATAATTTGTGTGATTGGGAAATAGATTGGTTAGTCAAGACTCTGATTGATCAGTTAACTGAATAGATGGATTAGTTAAGTTTGTGATGGCTTAGTTAGGATTGTGATAATTTAGTTAACTAAATAGATGGATTAGCTACAAAAATAGATTGCTTAGTCAGAAATCATAATTTTCTCAATAAAAAAGAGGGTGAGGAATATGCATTAACTGATTTAATTAATAAATTACTTTTTAGTGTTTGAATGTGCAAATCAAGTTTGACTTTTGCAGACAAAGTTGCATTAGTTTGCTTTGAATTTTTAAAATTAATTTGAATAGTTTGATTTAATTCAAATTTTTGGAGGGAAAGTGTTGTAATTAAATTCTTATTTAATAATTTAATCCACTTAGGGAAATACGGTGATTTTGTGAAATAATTGAATAATTGGCATTATTTAATTAATCAAGATGAAATAAGGTTGGATTAGGACTTTATTAAATAAATGAGATTTATTTAATTAGTCAAAATGATGAAACGTGAATTAATTAAATAATGTTGTTTCATTTAATAAATAGAGGAATTAAGGTTTCTAAGAAATTTATAATTAAATAAATGAGATTTATTAATTTTTTTCCGAAATGATGAAAAAGTGAATTAATTAAATAATGTTGTATTATTATATTAATAGAGGAATTAGGGTTTTTGATGTGGTTTTTATGTGATGCGATGTGGTGTGATGTGAGAACATTTGTGATATGATTTTGAGTTGATCTGAGATGGGATGGGATGATTCTAAGTTATTATGAAGTATTACGGGATGATTTTGAGTTATTATGAAGTATTATAGGATGATTTTGAGTTATTTTGAACTGTTATGAGATGATTTTGAGTCATTTAGAAGTGTTACAGGATGATTTTGAGTCATTTTGGAGTGTTACAAGATGATTATGAGTTATTATGGGATGATTCTCAGTCATTCTAAAGTGTTATGGGATGATTCTCAGTCATTCTAAAGTGTTATGGGATGATTTTGAGTCATTTTGAAGTGTTATGGGATGATTTTCAGTCATTTTGAAGTGTTATGGGATAATTTTGAGTCCTTCTAAAGTGTTAGGGGATGATTCCAATTCATTTCAAAGTGTTACAAGATGATTTTGAGTCATTATGAAGTGTTACAAGATGATTCTAAGTCATTCTAAAGTGTTGCAGGATGATTTTGAGTCATTTCAAAGTGTCATGGGATCATTTTGAGTCATTCTAAAGTGTTACATGATGATTCTAAGTCATTCTGAAGTGTTACGGGATGATTCTGATTCATTATGAAGTACTACGAGATGATTCTGAGTCATTCTAAAGTGTTACAGGATGATTCTGAGTCATTCTGAGATGACATGGGATGATGTGAGATGATGTTCCATATCTTTTGATGTTGCTTGAGGTTGTTTGATGTAGTTCAATGTTGTTTTGATTCCGTTCAGTGTTGTTTGATGTCATTCAGTTTTGTGTGAGAGGTTTCAAGTCTTTTTTACATGTCTATAGTGATATACTGAAAGATGGAAAAGTGAAGGACTAGAATGAGTTACACTCTGAATTCAATTTACCCCTCACTAATTGGAGGACCTACACAATCCTTAGGGAGGCTTTAAGTAGTTTAAAATTTCTTGTGGTATTTAAAAATGATATTGATCAATTTAAAGATTTTGAATGGAAAAATGGCACTAACATAAGGAAATCCAAAGCTAAGCAAATGTACACTATGCTAACAAACCATACTGATCTGACATAACACTTGAACCAAAATTTGAAAATACAACTGAATAACAACCAATGGTAGAAGGTCTTTAAATATAATTGATCTAAACAAATTGAAGCATAAAAAGGATGCTTTAGATGGCTTCTTATTCTATAGAAACTCCCTTTTAAAAGAAATATAGAGGACATTGATGTGTGTAGCATATGTAGAACACTAGAAAAAATTAACCATATTTTCTTTGAATGTTCCTTTTCTAAAGAAACATGGAAAAAAAATTAACAAAAAATATGTCTGGCAAAATAATGAACAACCTCTCCCTGAGAAAATTCTATTTAATCACAACATAAAGATGGGGAAAAATATTGCTTTGTTTTGGCTCTACCTTTTATCTAATATTCTTTGGTCCATTTGGAAAGCAAGGAAGGAAGAGGGTGCTTACTGAGTCTTATAGAAGACTCATGTTCTACAATATTGCTATGCAGGTCTACATCACGGTGGATCGCTCAAAAGACAAGCTCTCCAGAAGTACTTGGAGAACAAGAAGGTGACAATAGATATCATGAAGGAAAGATATGGTCATATGTGGCCAAAGGGACACCCAGGTCTAGATGTTTTCATGCGAATTATTCATGCATTTCGACAGGATCTAGCAGAGATTCAAATCAATAAAGTTGATATGGTGGGATAGCCATGTCAACCTTCAGAGTCCTAGGAAATATCTAGTATAGAGGGAATGGTAGTCTTGAGTGGTGATCAAGGGGAAGTTTAATAGAAAGTTTACAGATTTGAAAATTTCCTTCTTTATATCCTTTTTTGATGTGCATTTGATGTATATTTAATTGCACAATGGTTTATATATGTAAATGATTTTAATGATACTCTGATGTAACTAATGAATCCATGTTATAGGCTAGTTGATGGGTTCCCCCTTTTGACCTCATCCAATTGAGGTTATTGTTGATATTATTTAATGGGGATAGCTTAGGGGTGGTTTTGATACTTTAATACTTTGATATTTTATTCTGATGTACTAGGGGGATCTAGAATATTTTGAAAGGGGGGGATAGTTTTTGAACTAATACTCAGTTAGACAATCAGATGATTTGATGTGCATTTTCTGATCATATTATACTTAATACAAAAAAAATTAACCAATTTCACCTATCAACCATTTAACTAGTATAATATCTAAGTTTTTATTGATAGGGAGTTACTATTTAGTGTATGGAGGTTATGTTGAATCTTAGCATCCAGCTTATTAGAGTTTACTATGACACCTTGCATGGCCATTATTAATCCCATGACACCTTGAGCATTAATATGAAAGACACCTTTGGAATAAGGAAAAACTAGGTTCCCATTTTGAGAAGTTACTGAGTTGGTTACAACCTATCATGGGCTCTAGTAAGCATGCTTGGTTATTTCCAACATAGAAACATTTGGATTTGTAACCATTTTGAGCACCATATTTTTTTTTAGAGAATTTTATATAATAGTTTTTGTGGGAGGTAGTAACATGATTTTTTTTCAATTTATAGGTGTTACAAGATTAAGACTTAAGAGGAGACAGGAAGTGACTCTATTACAATCTCTATTTTTTAATACAATACAAACTTTCCCTTTCTTCTTGGTGGACGTTATTTCCCAAAATATTTATCTCCACGTAAATATGGTGTTATATTTGTTTGTCTTATATTTTCTATTTTCTTCCTGTTGCTAGCTTTATATCAAAAATAATCTCTATTTATCTATCTACTATTTGATTTTATATTTTCAATTGAATTCAAGGTTTTTGTTTTATAGTTGTTTACCTTCATTTATAACATTATTCTACTTTTGTAAAAATTGACAAGGTAAGTATTTATAAAGTATTATTTGAACACACACATATAGACTGAGTTCATAGATATAACTTAGATCTAGAACTATAAAAAGGACTACACATAAAGGATAAATAAATATTCTAATTTGGATCAATATACATAATGTTAATGTGAATAATTAATCTATTCACTATACTTAAGTTTACTTATGTGGATGAGGTTTGGTGTAGAAAACCGTGCATTAAATTTGGACATTGCAATTAAACTATTCTTGGCATAGGGATCAACAGGGAAGGGAATTTGATGTATCATTCAAAGTTCTTTATACATAATCCATCTACTTGCATTTAAATTCCACCCTTTAGAAATTCCTTACATGGTGCATTTGCATGTTGAACAGGAAAGCATAGGCAAGAATTCCAGGCATGATAGGTGTGAAAAAAAGGTATTTCAATTCCCCTTTGATTGGCTCCCATAGTGACCTACAATAATTGGCAGCTATTTTGATGGGCTTGGTTTATCATGGAACATGGAGCATTCTCCGAACTCTATATCTTTCAATAGATACATCATTAATCTACATAGCCTATAAAGGTATGGTTAGAAAATTCACTCAATGCAGTCCCCATTATTTCCAACTCTCCACTTGAAACACACTTGATGTGATTCCCCTATTGACTATTATAAAATGCCCTATTTTACATTTTTTTCTTTTATAAAGAAGAAAAAAAATTATACTAACCACTAGAATTTATGCTTGAACAACCAAAAATGAAAGAAAAGTGGAAAGAGGATTCCCTAATGGGCTTCTAGGGTTTTTCACCTAGAAGTTAGGTTGAGAAATGTCGCTCTCTTACACACCTTTTCATTTTAGGGTTCATTCAAAGGGGATTTCGGGGTTTTTGATTTGTGTGTGTATGTTTCTAAGTGCAATAAATTGAAAAATAAATGATTTAATGAATGCTAAACTATTGAAATGCAAAGTGATGGAAAAGACATAATGATATGCAAACATGTACAAAATGACCTAGGAATGTAAACTAAACTAAATAGAAATGAATGAGATATAATATGTGCACTTGGAACCTAAAGAAGGATTATATGGAGGTCTAGAATGCTGATGAAAATGTTGTAGAAGCTAAAATGGATACGTGTGCCAATATGGGCGACCTAGTCCCAGATATGAGAAAACTTGTTTGGAGCTCGTTTCTGCCAAATGTGTGTTTGAATCTACAAAAATCAATGAAATACATTTCTAGTGGGACTAGGTCACCATTCTTGGTGACTTATCCCTCTTATGGATTTCTAGAAATTTGGAAGGGGAAACGAAATCCCTCGATCTGCATTTCGGTTCTTCGTAGGTGTCTACTTCTGAAACTCTGATTTTCGGGCCTAAAAGTGACTTTTGGTGGATGTTTGGACTTTCCAAGAAAGGAGAGGTCTTCAAAGTCTTCAATGATCTTCAATATACCTAAATCTACAAACATAAAAGGAGAGAAGGAGAAAATGTTGATTATTATGGCATGGGGGTTTGACTTTTAGGTGACTAAACCAAAATGAATAGAAAATTTAATGGAGTAAGTTATCTTGCTATTATGATAGATGTTGAGTTGTTGCAACAATCAACCCTTGAATGCTTCAAAAAAGATGTCTTGTTGACTTGGAATGCTCAAACCCTAGCTTGCATGAGAAGAAGGAGAGGAGTGATTAAGAATAGGAATTAGGGTTTAAAATGAGTGGAATTAGGTGAAATTGAGGGTAAAAACCCTTATTTTTAGAATTTATGCCCTAATTTTCCCAAAATAATGCCATATAGGATGACCTTAGGGTTTAGGAGACAAAATCTCAAAAGAAATTTAAGTTAAATTTGAATTTTATGCCACATGGAACTAGGTCGCCCAAGGTGGTGACCTAGTCCACCTAGGAATTTTTCCATTGGTTATCAAGGATTAAAGTATTATTATAAATTTTTGTCGAGATTGTCTAAGAAAAACACTAAAATAAGGAATGTATGTGCATTAAGGGGTCACTATAGCATAATAAAGGGTTGATTTAGTGATGACAAGCCTAGGAAAGTGTGAAAATGTATTACAACACCTTACAACACTTTGGCACAAGGCTTAAAAAGGGGTAAAAAGAGGTTGAAAAAGGTCCAAATGAGTGAAAGTGTAAAGACTACAATTTTTGGTGACACATTTAGCCCCCACTTTAGTGAGAGGATGAACTTTATTTAGACTCACACTATAGTATCCCAAGTGATGTGAATGGTGAAGAATGAGAAAGAAGGAGGTGGTCAAGCCCCCAAGATTGAAGATTCTACGTCAACTGACATCAGTGCAAGATGACATTCAAGGGTGAATGATATGCAGAAAAACAAGATACACGATCATCCAATGATAAGAACTAGAAGGAAGAGAGAGGGAAAGTTGAAAAGGTTAGATCAAGCTTTGACTATTTGTCCAACTAGTTGTGGATCAAATCAAGGTTAATTATGCAAAAAGAAGATGCGTACTCACTCTAGAGTGACGAGCCGTTTGGTTTTCCCCCGAGTGAGAAGGCCCAAAAGGTGGAACATACAGGTGGTTTATGCACCCACACACAAAGGTGGCTATGGGGAAAGTCATGTTTCTTGGGATTCCCACTCAAACCATATCAAAGTTATACCTCCTAATAACTTTGATAAGCTGCCACAAAATAAAATGATATCTGAAATGATGCAGGGAATGTTCAAAGGGATTTAGCCTAGTTTGTTCAATGTCTCATGTTAAGGAACATCATGCACAATGTTTCCAAGAGAGGAAAAGTGCAAATGGTCTCATCTTGTTTGTAAGAGAGGACAAGTGCAATGTCTCATCATGGGCAACATTGTACCTAATATTTCCAAGAGAGGGGATCACAAGAAAATAAAATAAAACAATGAAATGTGAGTGGTGATATATGCCCCCACTTTAAAGGAATTTCTACACACCGTTTTGTGAGCAATTACTTTAAAGTAAAAGAGGAGAAAGACATGTGATCTTGTTCGAAAATCCCTATGCTGAGTCATGTTTCTAATAAGCTTTGTCATAAAGAGGGGTAGTATGTCACATGCGAGTCAGACTTAAGACATATCATCCACATCCCAAAATTTCTCTTATATGTTCATGAAAGGTTAATGACTAGCCGAAAGAGACAATGACAAGTGACATACTAGGTAAAAGGCTAACTGACCCCTTTCCCCCACTTAGTGCAAAGCAAGAGTGAGGAGAAGGGATTGGTGAAATGTAAGGTTGAGTGAAAATTAGTATCAATTAGAGGAAGAAGGTGCCCCCACATAAGGGAGAACACTGAAAACCTTAAGATGTTTAATTCTACTACTCTTGAGGCCTTACACTCATTAGTGGAATGACCATGAACTCGGTGGTAGTCATAAAAGGAATGTTTGTTATAAAATTTGTTTTGAGTTCTAGGAGGAAGGGAGATCAAGTGATCTTGGAGGAGTCTCAACAAGATACCCTCTTGATCAAGGGTAGAAGGTTATCCTTTATTTTGTAACAAGGAATTTTCTTGGTTAGAATAGGGTGGCATACTTATGCAAGTCTCTATTGATTGTGAGATTTTGTACTCCTACGAAAGAGTGTAAAATCTAAATCATTAGTGGGTTGCGAGTGTATCAATGGGTTATTTTCAGGTAAGTGAATGTCATTAGATCAAATAAATAAAAACCCAAAGATGTTCTGGAATACAAAGAAAGCAAAAAACAAGAACTATTATACCATATATCTATCGAAGCTTCCATGATTCACATCCATAGCACCTCCTAGCTTGTAGTATATGATTGTTGCCCTCAGATTTGTGTGTCTGAGAAAATGATTGTGACCATGTCCTATGCAAGTTTTGAAGGATTTGAATTCATAAAATACTATGAAAAATGACTATGCCTATGAGAAAATAATTAAATAAGCTAAATGCAAAGTGATTTCTATAATCATGAAGTGGTTCTCTAATAAAAGTTCATTTTTAAATTGCGAGCAAAATTGACATTTTATAAAAAAATACAATTTTGGATGAACAGACAAGATTAAAAGCTGACAAAGCCTAAAATCAGTGGATGATATCTCATGTGACAATCCCTAATTAGGGTTAGGGAAAGATTATTAAATGAGAGGTCAAGATGTTATTTGATAAAATCAAATCGACGATTGAGAATAAATGTGATAATTAGTCAAAAAGAAAAATATTTTAGAAAATCAAGAAGATAAGAGTTGAACTAAACAGAGGATTTTTGGAAAATCAAGAATTTGCTCAATTACTTGATTTTTGGAAGAAGATTACCATTTTGAATTAAATTAATTCAAAATAATAATTTTATGTGACAATAAATAATCTTTTTTTGAATTATGAAGAGACAGTTAATAAAACAAAATAAAACGAAATCAGTTTAAATAATTTCATTTATTAAAAATGAGAGGAATGTGAAATTAGGTAATTAAATAATTAAACATAATTATTTAATTTAGAGGATTATGACCGATAATTAAATAAATTAATAAATTCATTTAATTATGAGAATTAGTGACATATTAAATAAACAAGTAAAGTTCATTTATTTAATAATCAGGAAGAATAAATGAATAAAAGGTAATTAAATAAATTAATAAATCTATTTAATTGTAAGAAGACAATAGACAATTAATGACATATTGAATAAATAAATATCATTTATTTATTTAATAATCATGGAGAATACAATAGACATGAATTCATTAAATAATAATGAATTACTTAATTAATACATTAGGGGAAATTTACATAAAAAATGGGCCTCCTAAGGATGACATCATTAGCTTTTTAAGTTATCAAAAATCAACTAAAAGATGGCATCAACCTGTACGGTGACATCATCCAAAATAAAAATAAAAATTATTTATTTTATAAAATAAAACTTTCTAAAATCTTATGATTTAACTAACGATGGTTAATTTAACTCCACATATCTCATTCCATCTCATTCATCTTTCTAAATATAAAATATTATTTTTGTTTTCTAGATTTATATTTTTAAGTTCTATTAAGTTCTATTATAGAAATTTTTATATTTTCAAAAAAATATTTTTATTCTTTAAGAAAAAAGCTAATTTTTTTATTTAAAAAAATATATTTTTATTCTATCTCATTCATCTTTCTAAATATAAAATATTCTTTTTATTTTTTAGATTTATATTCTTAAGTTATATTAATTTCTATTATAGAAATTTTTAGATTTGAAAAAAAAAAATTATTCTTTAATAAATCTAAATCTATAAAATCATATATATATATATATATATATATATATATATATATATATATATATATATATATATATATATATATAGAATAAAATACTAAGTAAATTATAAAATATCTAAAGTTATTTTTACTTTGCCACTTTTTAAATAAAAATAAATAATCAAGGAAAAAAAAGAAAGTGAACTTGACTTTTTTAATAAATTATAATAAAATTATAAATTACCAAACTTGAGTTTAAGAGTTTTTAAATAAATAAAAAATAATGAAGAAAGTGAACTTGAGTTTTTTATAAATTATAATAGAAATATATGCTAGGTCACTTTTAAAAAATCATGGACTTCAATTTTTTAAGGAATTATAATAGAAACGTGTGTCCCCACTTAACTCATGTAGTTAAGCAATTTATATTTTTTATGTTTAGATAATTTATATTAAATGAGATAATTTTTTCTTTTTTAGAGTTCCTTAGGAAGCCCATTTTTTATGTAAATTTCCCCTAATGGTCAGATGTGGACCAAGGACATAATTATAGAGCTTGCAAGGCTAGGTGATTTTTATGTGTCTACATTTTCCCCTCTTTCTCGTAATGCAGCGTGTCGCATTGTGGCAAAGAAAATAACTCAAAAATATGCCGCAATGCAAAATAAGATGAGGAAGAATGACGAGGGTAGTGGTATGCCCCCTTGAGAGGACAGACGGGTTCCAAGAACATGGGTGTGCTCTCGAAATTGATGAAAATACTAGAATATGAAGAGAAAAATAAATGTTAGTGTAAAAGATATGGATGATGATATGGATGCAATGCCTATATGAGATGAGCGAGAGAAGATGACAAGACATAAGGAGATGCATGTTAGTTCCTAGGCCAAATCCTTCAACATATTACCATAGGACTTTAATATTTATTGCTCATAATCATCATTGGGTAGATTATTGTAGTGGCCAACAAACACCATGGTATGACATAAATCAAGGTGTGCAAAGTTGTACCATCACATAAGACAAGCAGTCATAGACAAGGATGATCATGACTCATACTAAGAGCGCAATCACACCATTCTTTTTGTCATAACCAACCGCAAGAAGAAAAAGACAAGAAGGACAAACCATGAAATGTTGTTACTTCTCTAAATCCTTTTTCTAGGACATCCTCGAGAAACTAGCAACATGATTGCCAAAAGAACAAAATAAAGCCATTATAATGATATGTCATTGTTTTTCTAAATCCCATAGTTAGGATATCGCTTAGAAACTAGTAACATGAGTGTCAAAAGAACAAAAATAAAGCCATTATCATGATGCGTCACTATTTTTCTAAATCCCGTAGTCAAGACATCATTGAGAAACTAGTAACATGAGTGTCAAAAGAAAAGACAAACGCCATGAGACGTCATTGTTTCTCTAAATCCTGTTGTTGGGATCTCACTGAAAAACTAGTAACATGAGTGTCAAAAGACAAGGAAAACATCATGAGACGTTGTTTCTCTAAATCCCATTGTCGAGACCTCGCTTAAAAACTAGTAACATGAGTGTCAAAAGACAACGCAAATGTCATGAGACATTGTTGTTTCTCTAAATCCTATTGTCGGGATCTCATTGAAAAACTAGTAACATGAGTGTAAAAAAAAAATACAAATGTCATGAGATGTCGTTGTTTCTCTAAATCCTGTTGTCGGGATCTAGCTAAAAAACTAGTAACATGAATTTCAAAAGAGAAGAAAAACATCATGAGACATCATTGTTTCTTTAAATCCTGTGGTCAGGATCTCGCTAAAAAACTAGTAACATGATGAAAAAGCCAAAGACAAGTGCCAAGTGTTTTCGAAGTGTGTCTGAATGCCAATTGTTTTAATCTCAAGATGACGAGTGCCGAAGATTGGTAGATTTAGGAAGGACACATCCTGAATAATGTTGATGTCAAGAGGATTGCTCCCTAAATGTCAAAAGGAATCCCTCAAAAATGCCAGGTGACAGTGATAATGCCTAGGAAGGACATGTCCTAAGCCATAAATGATCGAGGTTATTCTTCAGAAGGACACATCTAAAACAACATTGATGTCGAGAGGAATGATCCTTAGAGGTCAAGAGGATCCCTCAAAATGTCAGATGATGGTGATGATGCCTAGGAAGGACACATCCTAAAGCATAAATGATAGAGGCTATTCGTCAGAAGGAAACATCTGAAAGATAAACAAGAATGGATAGTTTGACCGCTTGTGACAATTTGACTTATTTGAGTAAGTTTTGACTGAAGTTGATTTGTGATGACTACACGTCAATGTCGATGTGCTAGTGTGATTGTCATGTGAAATAAGTGACTATTGTAAATTGTTTTAGGAGTTTTCCATGTTTGATGATGACTTTTCCTTACTTGAAGACCGTTGAAGTGTGCCAATGTAGTTCCATGAACCCTAATGGATTGGCCTAGAGTGGCCTTAGGGGCTCATCAAGTGATGGCCTTGCTTACATCATGCACTAAGAGACCTTGTAGTTCGACACGACCAATGACCTTGTCCAGATGAAAAAAGTTTGAATCATGATTTTATTTTGACGAACCTAGCAGGACTGACCTAAAGTCTCAGGGATTCAAAGATGAATCCTGCCTACATAGAAAATGCGCAAAGACAACCTAGTTCGAATATGGACAAAATATTGATTGATGGGACTAATGGGATTGGCAAGACAAACATTGACTTTGACTCTATTTTTGGGATTTTGACATTGATTTGCGTGTTTTTGTGTTTTCTTAGTATATTTTCAATTGTTTAGGACTTTTTTCAGGACTTTTTTCAAGGATTTTTCAGATTTTTATGACTTTTGTCCAAGAATTTTTCAGATTTTTATGACTTTTTTTAGAACTTTTTCGGATTTTTAGGACTTTTTGATGTTTTGCGAATTTTTTGACAAATGGATGTGAATGATGCCGACACACATGAATCCAAGGACAACCATGATTTTATGCTAGTTAAGTTGAATACTGATTGGTAGGTGACAATGACAATGACAACGTTGTTTGACATGGGAAGGACACATTCCGAAACAACATGAAGATGGCAATGAGATGAGAATAGGATAAAAGTCTACAGTAGGGCTAGGGATAAAGTCAAGGAATGTTTTGGATGATGCGCCAGGTTTTCCATATTGTTGCATTTGGAATGACTTGGTGAGGACTCGATAGGATGACGGGGGATCCTTAGACCATTGACAAGGGAAACCAAGATGGGTGGTAGGTAAAAGGCAGGAGAGATGGATGACCTTGGTAAAAGATAAGAGACATGGATGGCTTGGACTAAGAGAATTATCATATGGTCTCCAAGGATGATGCCACATAGTGAAAAGGAGGCTATGAATGTAATGACATTATATTTAATGAATAAGGTATGACCAAAAGATAGAAATGTCAAGAGTGTTCCCAAAGCATGACCTATTTTTGTATTTTAGTCCATATCAAGATCAAAGTCAATGGGAAAATGGACAAAAAGTGATAGGCTTTAGAAGGATAAATGGAAATGTTATAGGAAATGTCATGTGAAGGGCATGGGAGATGAGACGACTTGCCCCCAAGTGTAATTGTCCACATAGGTGATTTATTCTACACAGGATGTCTGTTTGCCAGGTTTTCATCATGGTACTTATCCAAAGGGCCATAAGAATGGTTTTCACTATTGGATGAAATTTTTCTCTTTACTATTTTTGTCTTTTTTTAAATTTTTGTGGTGTCACCATGACGCCTATTTGCCAGG
This sequence comes from Sequoiadendron giganteum, assembly GCA_007115665.2. NCBI lineage: Eukaryota > Viridiplantae > Streptophyta > Pinopsida > Cupressales > Cupressaceae > Sequoiadendron > Sequoiadendron giganteum. The sequence continues at coordinate 355,949,376 of CM021102.1, forward strand.
TTTTCACCAAGGTGATGATTTTTTTAATTTTTTAATTTTTTTGAATTTTTGAGTTTTATCGGATAGCCTTGATGCTTTAGATGACCACTAACTGTGTTGAAGCCTTTGATGGTGTCGATATAGAGACTGGTGCCATGATATGCCAATAATGACCTTTCTAAAGTAGTTGCCTTATCAGGATGATTTTCCTTGCATACAACTGATTAATGTCATTGTTATCCTTGTTGATACTAGAGTTGGCCTTATTAGAATGCACACATCTCTATAGAGTACCATGAGAATCCTTATGATAGAGAGTTGTTTCCAAGATGTGACAGATTTGTGACATGGGATGTTTGGACTTTAAGGAGGATGTAGGATTATGAGGGATGATGGTGGATGTGGATGAGTTGGTTGGATGTTTGGATGTATTAATTTTTATTCCCCAAACTTTAGGTGTCGAGTTAGGATTCTATTTGGAACCAACATTTTTATGTCTTTCTTGATGGCCATTTTGATGGAGGTGGACATGTATTATATATGGGAGTCCTCTTGTGCGATGGCTCCATATTTTGATTGAATTTTTTATTTGGCATATTTTATTTTCCTGATTCATTATTTTCTTGACTTGATCCCTTTTGTTTTGGGATCCATTTTAGCTTCATTTGTCCACTTATATTCTTGATTGATTCCTTGGCCTTTGACATTTGATTTTGGATTTTGGATTTGTTAGACATTTTTTGGTTCCATGTGGAAGGTGTATTCATGATGGAATGATGGTTTGGGGTGTGGAGGGAAGGGGTATTGGCAACAATCTTATCACAAGGACTATTCATGACACACATTTTGATATTTGTATTAGATAAGGTTTCCCCTAATATTGAGGAGGGACCAATAACATCATTTGATTTTCTGACTAAGGAGTAGCAAAGTCCTTGATGTCTGTAATGTGCTTGAACTTGTATGGGTTCCAAAATTACTTCATGTAGGCCTAATCCTTTTCCTTGATAATGCATGTTTTGACAAATTATGTTTGCAATGGGGTATTTTTTATTGTTGAAGCAAGATGCTAATCCATCCTTATTATGAAAATTAATGCTTGAAATCTTCTCATCTGTAAGAAATCCTGCTCTAAAAAAGATAGATGATCCTAATTGATAGGATGTTGTAGATTTAATGACATGTTGGAATATATTTGATTAATATCTTTGGCTTGATTTGGTGACATGTCGGACTCCTATGATTCTGTTGGTGCTTCAAAGTTGATGTCGAAACTGTCTTCATGGTCATTGTCATAGACCCCACTGAATTTAGCTATAGCATGATCATTTGCAAATATGTCCATTCTAGAAGACTCTTGTTCTAGTGGTAGATCATCTATGTTTCATATAGTGGCAAGTTTCTCATCTTTGGAAGTGTCAACGTTGGTAGCTTGGAGAGGGTCATCTTCAAGTGTTTCATCATGAAGGGTATAAAGGTCAAGGAGTGGATCATTTTGGACTTCTTCAAAAGTAGTGTCTTGATCAAAGATGGGCTTAGTTGGAATGACATGGTGGTGGATGGACTCTTGGCCAAGGATAGGTGTCTTTGGTATGCCATGATTGTCCAAGAGGACTTCTTGAATTGACTTAAATATGGGGTCATGGGATGGACTACTTTGATTTGGACAAGATGATAATGTTATGATGTGGTGATTTGGACTTGCCTCTTAACATGTATCCTCAAGTGTAGGTAAGAAGATGGGATTTTGGAGATCATGACTAGATATGTTTTCATGACAAAATGGACTGTCTTGGAATGGATTGGTGTATGATGGACTAGGACATGACATGGAAGTTTAGACTTGGTTGAGGGATGATGGGATACAATAGGACATGAATGCATGACAAGGATATGACATGGATGGAGGACTAGTATATGACATGGGTGGAGGACTAGGATGTGACATCAATGGAGGATTTGTATGGCTTGATGTTGCCCCCAAGGTATTTACCGAAGTGGTAAATAAAGGATTGGAATAACTTTCCCACACTGCAGATGACCTAAAGGTGGCTCCAACCGATTGTGGTGATGTTGTGGATAGTGTAGGAAATGTGACGGATTGTGTTCCTCCAATGGATGTAGCATTGATTGAATTGGATTTGTTTACAATGTTAGAGGTAGCAATCATGGTCATTGTGACAGTTTGTGAGGTAGCATCAAAAAAGGTATTATTTGTGTTGTTTGGAAGTTGACCACTATTGGACATGTTATTCGTGTTGTTGACATTATGGTCAGGGGATGATGGTCTCAAAGTATTAATGTTGAACCCATGAGGTAATTTAGCTCCTTGACTTAAAAGTGTGTCTAAATATTTGTCTTTTTCATATAAGACCATTTTTTCTATGAAGTAGGCAGCCTCAGGATCTTGTGCTACTACCTCTTGGTTTTCCTCAAGTATTTGTCCATATTCATCCTTACGTAAGAATGGTTAAAAATGGCTATTTGATGAGGATGGTATGCTCGTGAGAGGTTCAGTAGTTGTGTCACTAAATGGTTTGTTAAAAGTTCAATTTGGGTTGTAAGTGTGATTGGTGACATTGGAATTAGAATCTTGTCTAAAGTTTTCCATTTGTCTTTTATTTCTTCGGAGTCTAGTTTCCACAATAAAAGGGAATTGCTCAAATGAGAGTGATGAAAATGATGACTAAATGAAAGGATGACACTAGAATGTCCTTTTGTAGTTTTGGATAAGGGATAATAGTGCAAGACTATGTTTTTGGATTTTTGATAAAGGATGCTAATGCAAGATTATGTTTCCTAAAGAAAATGGCTAATGTAAAATGACGTCTAGGATGACGAGTTATCACACCAATTTTTTAGTATTTTGCAATAAAGGATGACAATGAAAGGTGATGATGACGTTTTTCTAAGGAAATGGTTGATGCAAGATGACAAGGTTGTCAAAGACAAAGTGTCAAATGAGGACTAAGATGATAATTTTGTCGAAGGACTAAGATGATTAATGCAAATTCTAGGTTCAAAATGAGGACTAGAGGTGGGCAATGCAAAGTGTAAGTTTAAAATGAGGACAAAGTTGGAAAATATTTGGAGAAAGGTTTTCCTAACCACTCTAAGCTTGACTTATGTCTCAATTTAGGCTATCAAAAGGGACATGCTAAAGGGACTAAATGACAAGGTCGAAATGACGAGTGAGCATGCCTAACTAGACTATTGAGTTGGAGGTTCTCACAAAAAGGAAAATGACCAAAAAGAGGACTAATGACAAAGTCCCAAGATAACCTAGCTTCGAAAATAATGTTTTTTGCAAAGTGTGGATATTTGGCCTAATCCAAAGTTTTCCAAGATGAAACCTAAGGAAATGTTTATGCGAAATATGACGATTAAGATGCCTAGGGAATGCAACTAAAATTTTGAAATTTTAAACCTATGGTTAAAATCCAAGCTAATGAATGTAAATGATGGATGTTCTGAGCAATTTAAATTCTGGTTTCTAACAAAGACTTTTTGAAAAATATATTTGATAGTAGGGAAAGATTTATGGACTCATATTCTGGTTTGGGATAGTATTTTCTTTTTTTTTAGGTGATTGAATCGTTACAGGCAGCAAATGCATTGTAGGATGTAAAAAAAATCAAATTTCTAATATTTCTGGTGAAAAGCCCAAATTGTTTAAAGTTTGACTATTTGTTTCAAGATGTTTGAGTGTTGTTTGTTTCATTTTAGTATCCAACAAAAACTTAGCAAGCATGATATTTTGAAAACTAGTCAAGCACATAAGAGAACAAGTACAATCCTATGATTAAGCTAGGACAATATTTGCTAGACTCCACATGGGTTTCCCCAATCGCATATCAGTAGCATGTAAATCTAGAAGCTTGGCTGCACAGGCTCCCCCTTACAGTGCACTCTCATCTCAGGCCAACCAAGCTTCCAATCCCCATGAAACTCCCATGATAGATTGATCACCTCTACTAAAGATTGTGAAGACATGGAAGGTTTCACACCGACCGGTGTTGTACTATCAAATAGAAGGTTTTTGGCTTACTACACAAGAGTTTTTAATTCAGGACCCTTGTTCGAGTGGCCATATATGGGGCACAAGATTAATCTCCATTTAGGAGGCACTCCATCCTAAATAGGTTAAGCTCAATAGGGTTTTGGGGAGTACTACTTGGTCTGTATGACACATCTGCACTCGTAATCTTAGGTTTTCCCTTAAGATTCACATTTATATATCAATCAAGGGTAGCTTGGATTTAGCTCCATTGTTAGTTTGAGTTGCGTTGGGGAGATGAAATCCCCAGACAGGCCCAATTTCTAGAGGAAATAATCATTTATCTTACGCCTACGACCGCATGACTGCGCAAGGGGAGAGGGGTCATCCCACAATAGTAATTTAAATTTTTTGGCCAAACTGGACACTGAAATTATTATTTTTAACTAAATCTTCATATTTGGGCACCTATAGAGGCTAAACCGTGAGGAATTTGAAGATGATGAAAACTAGAGTCTCATCGCATTTTGTTTGTAGCTTCTAAAAATATTTTTTTCAAAATTTTTGGAATTGGATTGCACTTTTTTTTCCATCTCCCACGAAAACTGGTTTTTTTCAGAAAACAACATTTTTAAAAAGTGACGCTCACCATATACAACATAACTTTTTTTTGTATAAACGATAAAATTCTAATTTTTTCAAATTTAAATTTGTAACTACCATATCTAGCACTTGCATTTGGTCTCATATTTTTTTATTGAATTTTTTTTCCTTAATCAAGTTTCGAAGTCAAACCAATTGCAATTCAGACATAGGCAGACTGTATACAACATAACTTTTTATATATGCATCAAAATTCAATTTATTTATTTTTAATGGATCAAGGACATCAATACCTAGCCTCAACGTCTTTTTAAAAAAAATATTTTGATAATCTGCTATTTTTCCACATGTGCAAAATAGAGAGCTTGACTTTCGGTGGAAAACCTATGTTTAATAAAACTAAAAAAACACATACATAATAAAACAAAAACATATTAAAATTTAATTTTTTGGATAGATCATTTTGAGGACTACCATCTTCCAGTTGGGTTTGTGAAGTCTCATCCATTTTCATCATCAACCTGAGCTACGAAGGGCATAATTCTACTAAAATTTGGTGGAAGATGGGGAGAAGGGAAAAAAAGGGGGATTCGAGTGAACCCCCCTTTGAACGAACCCCCCTTTGCTTGAAAGGGTGAAGGGGGGCTCACTCAAACCCCCCTTTTTTTTGAATTTTCCATGGGGAACGTGAAATCACAAGGTTCGAGTGAACCCACCATGGAAAAGGGGGTTTGCTCGAACTAGGGGTTCGACCAAACCCCTCTTTTGGGTTCATGGGAACCCGCTAGTTCGAACGAACCCTTTAAAACATGAAATTTTCAATGTGTGAGAATTTTCTCAAATTTCCTTGCTCATAAAAATTGTACACCACTATTATGGGTTTACCCAGAGGATACTTTAGTTATTGAATCAGGGTTATGCATAAACAAAGTGGGTCTAGCTTTCTGATCACCTAGTTTGCACAAGGTGAGAGCATATTCGTCTAACACTTTCAAACACAATCAGAAAATATGGAAGATAGGTGAATTTTATGCACACCAAATGAAATGTTTTCTAATCTAAAAATCACAGACACAATGTTTCAAATTTGTATTTCTTGGACAAACAAATCTACAAAACCACAAATTAGTAGTTTGATCAAATTGTTTTGGACTCTCGAAATGTAAATGCCACACGTTACCAACAAATATTAGTAACACAAAAATCTCTAATCTAAAACATGCAATCTGTTAAAATCCTAAACTAAATTACAAATTAGAAATCTGAACTAAATTAAAAATTAAAAAAATTAAAAATCTAAACTAAATTTGAATGTATATCTATAATTAAAAATCTAAACTAAATTAGAATCTATATCTAAAATCTAAAATCTAATAAAAATATAATTAAATCTAATTAAAAAATCTAAAAAAATTAAATCTAATCTAAAAGGCTAACACAAAGTTAAAATCTAATTTAGATGTCAAGGATTAATTCAAATTCAAAATATAAATTAGAATCTACTTTAAAATCTAAATTCTAGTTTATAAATTAAACTCTAAACTAAATTAGAATCTAAATTAAAATCTAAAGTAAATTAAATTGTAGTTTTTACAACAGCAGAATTGATAACGTCATACCTTTTTCTATTTTAAGCAAAATTCAAATCATAAGATAGTTGTGGAAAGGTGAGACCGAGATCTAAAGAACCCAAAACTTATTTTTCTTAATCTTATACGTGGAATTTTTCTTGATCAAATGATTGAGACGATTTTAATAATTTGCAGTCGCTTCACAAAAATCTGCAATTTCACAAAGACTCACAAATTGATTAGATAATGCAATTTTTTGTAACAAAAACCTACAAAAACTAATGATCAGAGCAAGAGATGTCAGGTTCACCAATGTATCAATGGGTTATTTTAAGGTAAGTTAGCATGATTAGATCAAATAAATAAAAATCCAAAGAAGTTATAGAATACAAAGAAAGCATAAAACAAGAATGATTATACCAGATATCCGTCGAAGCTTCCATGATTCACTTCCATAACACCTCCTAACTTGCAGTATATGATTGTTTCCCTCAAATTTGTGTGTGTGAGCAAATGATTGTAACCATGCCCTATGCAAGTTTTGAAGGATTTCAATTGATAAAAGACTATGGAAAATGACTATGCCTATGAGAAAATAATTAAATAAGCTAAATGCAAAGTGATTTCTATAATCATGAAGTGGTTCTCTAATAAAAGGTCATTTTTAAATTGTGAGAAAAATTGACTCTTTATAAAAAAATACAATTTTGGATGAACAGACGAGATTAAAAGCTGACAAAGCCTAAAATCAGTGGACGAGATCTCATGTGACAATCCCTGATTAGGGTTAGGGAAAGATTATTAAATGAGACTTCAAGATTTCATTTGATAAAATCAAATCAACGGTTGAGAATAAATGTGATAATTAGTCAAAAAGATAAATATTTTAAAAAATCAAGAAGACAAGAGTTCAACTGTGTGAGAGGAAAATAAGCAAATTTCTAACAATAGATGGATTAACTATTGTCAGTAAATTGAAATCAGCCCCTCCCTATGAAATTACTGATTAAACATAGAAGAGAAAAATATTAAGTAAAGCATACATGAAACTTAAAATATGAAAATCTAATCTAAGTTAACCAACCACCATCCCATAGGGGGATTCGTGCCCCTTGATGTGAGAAGAGATCCCTTTCCCAATCCCTAATAATCCAATGATGTGATAATGGACAAAATTAGTTCTCAAATTAAGTGAATAACTTTGCATGAACTTCTATGTTGTGTCAAATTTGAGTTGTAGTTGTTTTGGAGAAATGCTTTGCATTTTATAGATTCAAGGTTGGAAGAGTGGGAGATTTTGATGAATGTGGGATCATTCATAAGCCAATTACAAGATGCCACTTGTTAATGTGTGAGAGGGTGAGGAATGTGGAAGTCTTGGCCAATGTGCCAATTTCAAATTTGAATTTTGGATGAAATGACATGTTTAGGGGGGATGAAAGGTGGATTAAATGCCAAGTTTGACTTGTGCAAGAGCATTTAATGCTTGGTTGGAAGGGACAAGTCCTTTGGAGAGAAGATTCAAATTGACAAAATATTTCATCTTGATGCCCTTTTGAAAGGAATTAGAAGAATTAATAAATCAAAGAAATGATTTATTGGTACAAGTGGGTGGGTTAGTTGAGAGTTTAGATTTGACTCAAGTTGAGTCAAAAGCTAGTGAATGGGTGATTATGATTAGAGGTTAATTAATTTAGATTAATTAACTTGGAGGATTTTAGGAGTTTGACATTTGATTTAAATCATTTTGATTTATTGAATCAAATGAGAAGGACTTAATTAAATATGATGAAGCTAGGGAATTAATCAATAAATTGTTTTAATTGATTAAGAGAAGAATTCAATGTTAGTTAGAGCGAGATGCATGATGCTAATTTTACGTGTCTACATTTTTCCCATCTTTGAAGCAATGTACTCATTGCATTGGTTCAAAGAATGATGCTGCCAACATCGAAATTAAAAAATTTCTCAATTTTTTCGGATGATCGAGCATAAATAAGTACGTTAGTACATTGCCCCCTTGAGAGATCAAGTGAGAAGATTCGATTTGAGGTTGATCTCACAACAAAGAGGTTCAAAATGGATGTATGGATGGTTAGAATATATGATCTATATGATAATGATGATGTAAATGAGATGTTTGGAAGATGCTTAGAATAACAAATTTATATTATCCTGAACAAGTTAAATGATTGTGAAAAAGAGATGATGTGATTATGCAAGATAAGAGTGTGGATACAAGACGGATGCATTGCTAGCATGAAAGAGGATAGAAGAATGAGAGGGATCAACCCTTAAATCCAAGAAAATGTAGAAGTTCAACAAGCCAACTTTATTAGAGATGATGATGTATTGCTTATCTAGGGATGGGAGAGATAAAGAGCATAACTTTCCTTATGTTTGATAACACACATAGGTGTGATGCATCAAGGTATTAAGACCTAGGATGGTGTTGCGCCTAGTGTGATTGAATCTGACTTGACAATCAAATAGGAGTGATCTTTTTCACACTTGACATACAGAAACCTTGCTAGGAAGGACCCAACAAAGAAAGTATTCGCCAAGTTATTTTACAAAAACATCCAACAAGCACAACAGTCAAAAATATAATGATCATTGCCTCATTCATTTCTCTCAAAACCTATTTTTGTTTATACATCATCGAGAGGTTCTTGGAATGAGCGCAATATAAGATAAATCTAAACAAGACCAAGATAAAGTAAACAAACAAGTTATTGTTCTTCGTACCACTAACCAAGGCTAAACTAAGGTGAGATACCTGATGCTTATGTCCATCGTGGGAAAGATTCATCCTAGGACATGTAGTGATCAGGGTTTTGACGAGACTGATTGGGTGATAAGCTATTGATACTCCGATTTGAGAAATTTTTTGACTCACTGATCTAGACTTGAGACATTGATGATTAGGCATTCATTTTTGAACCTACTAGACTTGCTTATAATTGATTCACCAAAGGATGAAGGTGACAATTGTTATTAGGAATGATGATTATTGCAGGTGAAAGCAAGATGGGACAGGTGCACCATTTTGGGTTTTTCAGATATTTGGATGTTTTTGATGTTTTTGAGATTTTTCAATGTTTTGGGAAATTTTTGAGATGGTATGAATGTTTTTGGATTTTGTGTCTCAAGGGCCAATCAAGGATGGCCTTGCCTATGTTTAAGCTCAGAGACAATGTACTTCAGACGATAATTGAATTGATTGTTGATAAGAGAGATGGGCAAACAAATTTCCATTCTATTATGACGAATGCCTAAAGGACTGACCTAAAATGTAAACTAGATGGGCAAATAGATTGCCAATGCAACGAATGCCTAAAGGACTGACCTAAATGTAAACTAGATTGGAAAATGGATTGCCAATGCGACGAATGCCTAAAGGACTGACCTAAATATAAACTAGATGGGAAAATGGATTGCCAATGCGACGAACACCGAAAGGACTGACCTAAAATGTCTCAGGGGATGATCAAAGATCAACCTTGCCTACGTTCAAGCCCAAAGATGACGTAGTTTGACAAGATGACTCTATTTTTGATTTTTCAGATTTTTGACATGTTTTTGAGTTATTTGATGATTTTTTTGAATGTTTTTGACTTTTTGATAATTTTTTTGAATGTTTTGGATGTTTTTGGTTTTTCTCATGATTTTGACAATTTGGAGGTGGATATGCATGACGATATTAGTGCTCTATTTTGGGATTTTGTTGAAAACCAAGCTTAATGTCGATTGATCGGATTGCTGGATTGATAGTTTGACTAAGTGTGTTAAGTCAAACAAAAGTGATAATGCACTCGTAAATTCCAGGAAGTTGTGTTATCCTAGAGTAAACTTGTACAAAAGAGGATGGTTTGACTAAGTGTGTTAAGTCAAACAAGTTGATGATGGATTCGATAATTTGACTATGTGTTAAGTCAAATAAGATGATAATGAACTTATAAACCCAAGGAAGTTGTGTTATCCTAGAGTAAACTTGTGCACAAGATGATAGTTTTACTAAGTGTGTTAAGTCAAACAAGCTGATGATGATTGGATTCAATCGATCAAGATTGATGAAGCTTGATTTGGAACAATTTTTTTTTAATGATTTCACTAACACATTTGATTGCAAAATCTGATGAAACCTTCCAACGAAATCTATATAATCAAATGTATCATCGGGCACTTGTGCGAATTTTCATTTTTTAAAAATTTTATCCCCGACGTTCATCGTATTTTCGACGAACCTTTTTTTTCGTCTACATTTCGACAAAGATCTTTCATCGAAATTTCAACGGACTTGCAAAGTTAAATTCTGGCAGACATAAATAAAAATGAGCTCAACTATTTATTGCGACAGTGTTTTGCTCGATGGTTTTCTTGGGGAAAATTAGAAGAAACTCAAGAAGATATCGCCAGGTTGAGGGTAGTCATTGTCTTTTTCTAGAATTCATTTGTGAAGTCAGATTTGTACTTCCAGGTTTGAAAATCATATTTTAAAGCAACATCTCATCAAATTTCATTTCCAAATTTTAGACCTGACTTCACAAACTCTTTATAAGGAAATTGTTTATAACTGATGGAAAATTCTTGATGGATTTGGACAAAGATTATATTTGCAAGGTTTCAATTTTAACCCTAATGATCAATTTTCAATAGATTTGGGAGCCATATCTAGATAATATCAAAGGTGTTGGTTGTTTTTTACTATAACCAAGTTTATCTTCTAGACACATAGCATATAAAATCTCAAATAATATTGCCTTACAATACCATCAATCTATATTCTAACCCAATACTACTTATCAAATCCTTATATGAACATAGTCACCTATAACCTCACTTAATAATTTTAATTAATTCCTTGAATTAAAACCAAAATGAGAATTACACACACCATAATAGTGAGATGAACAAAATAACGCTTGATCATTTTATTCAAGATAATAATATATTCATACAATGGAGATACATGAGCTTGAAATGAGTAATTTTCATTCAGATGCTAGTACTATCTTGAAAATTAAGTACCCATGAAACTAAAACCTACAACAAAATGACACCAAACCTAAGAATAATATCTTCACTATAATATCAAGCTCTTTACAAATTCACTCTGCATCTTCACTTAGACTCGACCTAAAGATATCTAACTTGCTAACCCATAATTCTGGTCCCAAAATCCTTCTTATAGGAAAAATGAAGGAGCAACAAGCATCGAACCAGAAATACACCTATCATTGGTCACTTGGACTGCCTTATGACATTTTAAAAATTGGTTCAACAGCTGAGTCTCCGGAGAATCTTCTTGTTCATCCCATCCACTGGAGAATAACTGTTGCATTTGCCAAACTTCAAAAACTTGCACCAAAACTGCCTCCAAGACATAGCCAAAATTTGTTATAACCATAACTACTAAGCTGTTAACTGCTGGTTGTAGACTCTGTCCTATTCTTGTTCAGATAAGTAATTTTCTACCCATCCTTGATATTCCTCATCTGTTGGCCAACTAAAATTTACCACCTCATTTACCTTGGCACTGAAGGTGTATACTTTACTACTACTTAATTCGCCTCCCTTTCAAAAGATTCCAAAAATGTGCTAGTGTTAATTATTTTATCCATACTACTCATCAGCATGTCATAATCTGAGTCATCAGAAATCAATTTGATTTGTGCATTGATGATTTCATCTACCCTGCCCTGTCATTGCTGCACTGATCTAACATTTCCTTGGGCATCTACAATATTTGAGAAAGATGTGTCACTCCAGTCATCAAAAATCTTTACCAACTCTTTAATCCTCTTGCCGAAATCATCAGGTAAGGCCTGGAAACCTTGCAGTGACTTCACAAAGTCTTGAGTAGGCCTTAATTTTTGAGACCTATTAGCTGCATCAAATTTAGAGGTTTTATACATAACATCTAAATCATAGGCCCTAGGGATCCATTTCTCAATTAAAGGAAAAATGAATTCCTAATCCCTGAGTATATTTTTAATTGAATCCAAAAACAAAGAATATAAAGAATAGACAGATGACAATATACTATCAAATCTCTCATTCAAGTTCCTCAAAACTGTATCTACAACCTCTTTTTGCTTAACAACTACTCCCTCCTCACTTTCTTTTATAGTTGCCTATAGCTCTGTAATCTTATTAAGCATTTGCATTTTGGTTGGATCTATAGAGCACTCAACCTTCTCTTCAATTGGCTCTAATTAAGGACTAGGAAGAGGAGTCTGGATGGGAGATCCCAGAGTGGAAACAATTGGATTGAGCTACTTGTGATAAATTTTTTTAACTTTCCTTGCAACATGTGTATTACCCTCTCAAGTTTTTAACTGGTTAAAAGCAATCTCTTATAAAAGATATAAAATTCCTTAGTACTTTAGATTGTCCTTTATGTTAAGGGAGGCATCTGAATATTGTTTATATAGTTCAAATTTATTTGAGAGTAAGCATATTTAATCTCTATGTGGTAGATTCAAACACTAAAATGATATCATCCTTATTCAGCCATACACTAATTTTTGTCAGATGGATGTAATCATTAAGGAAGACGCTTTCATTATTCCTTTAATGGATTGAACTTTCAAGGAGGCCATCTAATAGTGTTGCCTATTGATATCCAAAGCAGGGATGTGAATAAGACTGATGACTATGCAGGCTATATTGTAGATAAAATTCATAGATCTTTTAACTTTATCAAGGCATATAATAGGCTGGTCCACTTCAAATGAAACTCTTTATTATGCCATACTATTTTATTTCTAGAATTCATTTGCGAAGTCAGATTTGTACTTCCAGGTTTGAAAATCATATTTTAAAGCAACATCTCATCAGATTTCATTTTTAGACTTGTGTATTTTGAGAATTTCATTTCCAGATTTTTTTGTGCAAGTTCAATATTCTGATTTTAGGAGTCTAACAGTTGGAAATCATAGTAAAATTGGAATTTAATAATTTTTGGAATTAGCATTTTAAAGTGTTTTTTGGGGTCATTAACTTCAGACTATCTTCTCTTTTGCAGGGGTGGTTGCATGCCAATTTTTTTTGGTGTAAAATATCATAATTATTATATTTTGTTACCTGTGTATGATTAAAAATTATTGGAGTGTGAGTTTGATATTTTTTGAAGATCTAAATATTCAAGCTTGGTAAAGAAAAATCATGTCAGATAATATTATTCCAGAACAAAATGAAGAGTCACTTGATAGATTGTGGGCTAGATTGAAAAGAAAGGGTGATGGGAAATGTTATTGTCCTTGGAATAATTGTAAGGGCTTAAAGACGAGAAGAATTTTAATCACAATAGTTGAGAAACATTGTAGGCAACATGGTCACATTGAAGGGGGGAATGGTTATCATCCATTGGTAAAGTGTTTATTATATGTGTTTATATTGATTGAATTTGTAAATGTTTATATTGTTTTAACATTAAATATATATATATAAAATCACTTGATCATGATCATGGTTCATTTGTAACTGTCATTATTATAAAGGTGAGGCACCCTAGGGCACATGATATGGATTATCATGGCCCGAAGAACATGGATTTGCAAGAGGAGGAACATGGAGTTGTGAATATCAAAGATGAAGTTAATGATCCTATGGAAGAAGATGATCATGCGCCAAAAAACACAATTGAAGATGATGGTACAAATACATTGATCCATGACACATGTAGTGGAAAAACTGATCATGTTGATTGAGATGACTTTGATGATGTTCATGATCTACTTGTACTTGAGAAGGCATACAAGCCCCTTTATGAAGGCTCCCAAACAACTCTTCTCTCTATTGTATTGTTGCTAGTGAACTTGAAGGTTATGAATGGTTTATCCAACATAGCAATCTCACGGATGTTAAGGTATGTCATATATGTCATCTTTTTTCATCTATTTTAATTGTTTATAGTTCATCGCTAGTAAATAAAGGATGAAGTATGTACCATTAATATTCTTTATATTAAGAAATTATTTTTTGTTGTAGATTGATTGGTGAATTTTTGTTACCACCATCAAATATTTTACCTCGCTCATACCGAGATTTATCTAGCATTATGAAACATATTGGAATGGAGTATCAAGCAATAGATGCATGTCCCAATGATGATATTATATATCATAAACATCATGAATTTCAAACAAAATGCCCAGAACGTCATATCAATAGATATCGAATAGATCAACTAACAAAAAAGGTGCCTCGCAAGGTTCTTTGTTATATTCCCATTATTCCACATATGCAACAATTATTTAGGTGTGAAAGCTTAGTGGAATTTATGGATTACCATGCATGAAATAGAAGTGAAGATGACATTCTTTGAATGCCTGTGGATGGTTCTGCATTTAAGGACATGGAGGAAAAATGGCCACACTTTAAAGAAGAACCTCGTAATCTCAAGCTTTCATTGGCAGCAGACGGGTGTCAATCCATTTGGAGAGATGAGATCTATTTACTCGGTGTGGCCTGTTTTTGTCATGAACAATAAAATTCCTCCATGGATGTCAATAAAGAGGGAGCACATAATGTTGGCAATGATTGTTCTAGGTATTTGTTTACATCAATTTTCTTTAACGTAGTAGCATCTCATTTGTCTTATTTGTTGCATAATGACTTATATGTTTTTTCATTTAATAGTCATGTACATGAATTTATATATATTATAGTAAAATGGTTATAATAATTATGTAATGTTTATGTTCATTCAACTAGGTAAGTACCAAGTTAAAGATATTAATGCATATATTGAGCTTCTTATCGATGAGTTACTAAGGTTATGGAATGGCGTGACTATGTATGACGTATCTAGACCAATAGGACAAAGACAATTTGAATTCCATGCAATGCTTGTATGGACAATTCATGATGCCCCAGGGCTAACACATTTTTCTGGTATGTTATAACGTTCGACTGCATGACTTTAACAATATTTAATTTTATGAAGTAGATATCATGCATGTTTTTTAAATAATCTATTCATTATATATAATTATAAAAATTGACATATTTAATCCAATTATATATGATTTGCAGGTCTTCAAACAAAGGGAAAAATTGCATGTCCAATTTGTGGTCCAAAGATGAAATCTCACTGCTCAACAAGGTTAGGAAAGCAGTTGTTTGATGAGTATAGGAACTTCCTCCACAGAAATCATAAGTATTGAACTACTGAAAAACATCTTTTCAATGGGAAAGAAGAGACTACATCAAAACCATGAAGAATGACACCTCACCTATGGAAGTTGGAATATAATAGAATTAGTTGTCAAGGTTATACATCAGATCAAATTGTTTATCCATCATATATGATATGTTTTGAATTTATATTTTTTTATTGTGTTGTGTTTACTCATGCTATAATTGACAATGATTGTTGTTGCTAATTTGTTTAACTTATATGATTCATGAAGGTCGTCAAGGCATTAATAGTCGGCTTCCACAGGGACTAAAAAGTTATCCTAGACAATTTAGTAGGTTGCCCTACTATGAGCAACTACAAATTGTGCATTTGTTTGATACAATGCATATCAGAAAGAATATGACAAAAATATTATGAAAAATATTGTATGGAAGGCATGACAAAGAAAAAATTGTCAAATATGTAGTGACATTCAGGAAGCCAATCATGCAATGAAAAATGTCATTCAATTAAATAGTGATGGAGACCAAATTAATATAAGTGCCCTTCCTTGGTTATTAATGGAGCAGCAAAGCAATGCTATAAAAGAAGTCATACAAAAAATTCGGTTTCCCACAGGATTTGCTGCGAACATAAACAATATCATAACAAAGAAAGGTGAATTTGGGTTAGGGATGAAAACACATGATTGGCATACCTTCATTAAGGTAATTATTCTGGTATATTATATATATATTTGTATATTGCATGTACTTTTCAGTGTATTATGTTTAGTAATTTTGGGAAAATAATGAAAAGATCATTTTATAATTGTTATAGTATGTTCTACCTCTATCTCTCCCAGACAACTTCGACAACAATGTCAAGAAAGTTATATATGATCTTGGAAAATACATGAGGTAAGTAGCGATATTTGTTCAATTCATTTTATATTTTTGTTAAATATCGTTACTATATTTGTTCCTTGAATCACTTGTAGATGGTTGTCATCTAAAGCAATCCATAAAGAATATATAAATTATTGGAAGAGAAAAATTCCTCGTCTAATGTGTGAAATGCAAAAGTGTCTACCTTTGACATTTTTCAATGCAAAAGAACACTACCTCATACACCAAGTTGAGGAGATTGAATTGTGTGGACCTGTACACACAAGGTCAATGTGGATGGTTGAGAGGCACTTGAAATTTTTGAAGGATTTGGTTAGACAAAGAGCACATCCCGAGGGTTCTATGGTGGAGGGATACATGGTATACCAGACCATGGTGTACATTATCTTCCTAAGTTTGTAGCAAAGATCCATGTAGATTGCATTTGGGATCCCAACTCCATTAACAAATTCGAAGCGGAGTACTTGATGGGGAAAGGTAGATTGAGAAAAGTGACAGGTAATTATAAGATGGTCATGGACATTAATTAGAATACATTGTACATTTGTTTTTTATGTATATTGTACTTATTTAATTATTAATCTTCAATATTCATCAATTATAAATTAAGGTCATATACCATGGTAATTAACTAATTATACATCGTTTGTGAATTTCAAATTTTTTTGATACAGTTGGTCAAGAGTGGGATGAACTACATTTGTATGTTGAAAACAATCTTGATTGGATGACGGTATGGATTGAACGATGTCAACAATCTGGCCATGCATTAACATGGGAAGGTGTGGCTTCATTGGTTAAAGAATCTCATTGTAATGGAGATTCCAATGTTACACCAAGGGAAATTGATTTAGCATATGGTTTAAGAGATAAACAGGTATGTATAAATATATTAATCACCCATATTATTTAATTATTTTGAATTATATTGATGTATATATATGTTGAGATTTTTTCTTTGCATACATTCGGCCAAGAATAAATATGTTTATCAACTGACGATATTGCAATAAGTTTTACATTTTTGACATATTGCAGGTGAAACACCACAAGGCTATGTGGTGCGATGGTCATAAATTTTGAATCAAAAAGCTGGATGACACAAAGAAAATTTGTGATTCTGGGATAACTGGAGTCTTCCAGGTGACTAATGTTTCATCTAGAAGCGACATACATCCAGAAGTCTCAAAAAATCAATACTATGGGATTTTGGATGATATAATTGAGTGTGACTTTAAGTCCTTCAAATTATTTTTTTTTTTCATGCTATGGTACAGGCTATGATTGAATGAAAATGATCCCGAGAGAATTGTTATTGAATATGATAATGGATTTACCATGGTTAATACAAGGCATTTTGAGCGAGCTGGAAATGAGCCCTATGGTCTTCCAAGCCAATGTGAGCAGGTATTTTACTCAGAGGTTCCAGGTAAAGTGGGTTGGTCATATGTTGTTAGATATGATCCAAGAGGAAGGCCGGTAAAGTATAATGTGGTGGAAGAAGAAGATACTAAAGAAATAGAAGATGATGTAGATGATGATCAGGATCAATAGTTAGTTGATGATGTGCCTGACGAAGATGTCGAAGGGGAAGAACTAGATCATGATGATGTAGGAGTTAATGTTCATGAGGATGATATCCGCGTGGATGATGAAATTATTGAAATTGATATCAATGACGACAATGATGATATGACCAATCCTTACAATGTTGATTTGGATCGGATGATACAGATAAAGAGTTGGACGAAGAAGAAGATCAATGACATTGAAATGTATGAGTAATGTGATTGTATTATCTATTTGATATTAATTTCTTGATAGAATTATATTTGACTTATGTGGTTACATAATTAATTTATGATGTTTTTAATTTTAATTATATTGAATTATTTTAGAATATGTTCAGTTAACAGATGTAAAAAATAAAATGGATAAACCAAAAGATGAAATTGTGAGACCACTACCTTGTTTGGTGTATGGAGTCTAATGAAGATATATAAAAGTGTAATCTATGATGGCAATAATTCAGAGTGTTTGGCACATAGATGTAGTTTATAACTTGTATAAATGTGCAAGTAAATGACTGGAAAACTCTACTTGAGATAGAATGACAATCCTAGTTATGTGATTCTTCTTATTGATCCAATTAATACTCTTTAGTTACTATGATTGACTAGAAGGGTTTAATATTTACTTGAAAGAACCAAATAATCACATCACACAAATACAAAAAATGTGTATCGGTAAATTGAATATATATATATGCTTGATATATCAATTTAAACAATAGAAAAGCATCAAAATGGAGACAACTAGATAAGTGTATAATTCCAAAAACAACTGATACCAAGATTAAGCCACAAGTTCAAACATCTTCATTAACTTCATCAAAATTCATACACGCATCTGAGTCTTTTAAAGGAAAGTTTCATTGCAAACTATCTACAGTATCTTTCTCCTATCCACCTATATCTGTTTTACATTATGAAATAGATATAAATATATCAAAATTGTGAAAGGGTGCATCCTTTGAGAAATGTCTTTTGCTTAAAAACAATAAAAAACTAGAAATTGTGCTCTATTAAGCCATAAATAGATGTTTGACAAATAATCTCGGTAAGCTGGCCGCTTGTGTGTATCAGCATCCTCCAGTGCATTCCTTATGGCTATCTCCATTTCGAACATCTTCTCATTTTGTTCATTGATAACTTCTTCTGCCCCATCCTACCACTATTGCAATGTCTTAATTTTTGCTTGTGCATCAATAATGTCTAGAAAAAATGTATCTTTCCAATCATCAAATCTCTTTATCAGCTCCCTAATTCTTCTACTCAAATCATCACGTAGGGCCTGTAATTCGTTCAATGATTTTACAAAGATTTGAGTAGGCTTCAATGACTGGGGCCTATTGTCCACATCAAACCTAGAAGCTTTGTAAATAATATAGAGATCATTGGCCCTAGGGATCCATTTCTCAGCCAAAGGAAAAACTATTTCTTGATCCCTATTGATATTTTTTATTCCATCCAAGAATAAAGAATACAAAGAATGTATAGATGGTAATTTACCATGAACCTTTTCATTAAGATGCATCAAAATTGTGTCAACCACCTCACTTGCCTTTAAGGTAGCATGCAATTCTGTGATCCTATTCAACATTTGCTTCTTGGTGGGATCCACAGAATATTCAACTTCTTCTTCAACTAGCCTTGGTGTAGGACTGAGAGCAGGTGCCTGGATGGGGGACCCTGAAGTTGAAACAATTGGAGTAGTAGGGGGGACCAATCCTACAATAGAAGGTAATGCTTTGATACCAAGAGCACTGGAGGATTCTCCCACCTGCCCATATTTCAACCTATCTACTTCAGATTGCAGCTCAACATTCCTTTGCAACATCATACTATATTTTGTAATCATCATATTGTATTTCTCCATCAGACTCTTCTTTTCAGCCTCCTCTCTCTCAGCTGTCTTTTGGGCCAATTTGGCCACATTTATTGTCAAGCTTGTAGCTTCTATTGTTGAAGTTTTAGAAGCTCTCTTGATGATTAGCCCTCCCCTTAGGTGTGGGCTAATATCAGTTACATTTGACTTTCTTCCTTGGGGTGCCAATGCCCATATGGCTAGAGTTTCATACTCCTCACTGAAGGCAGAGTCCTGCATAGCTACCTTAACCTCTTCTTCACTATTTTTTATAGGGTGCTTGGACTATAAGATAGCATTGAATGTAACCACATTAGCTATGTCCCATTCAGGAAAAAGTAAGACACTAGCCTAAGTCACAAGTCTTCTTCCCTCCTCAGGAGTTGATGCCTTTGAATTCTTCCATTAATTTGTCCTTGACCTCATCATCATTCTCTTGCTCAGACCTATCAGGTCTCGATTCTCTCCTACTCTTGCATTTTTTTTGGTTCTTTTCTAGTTTCATCCTCCAAACTAGTTGCAAGAATACATGAGTCTTTACAAATGCATCATTGTCCAAGAATGCCTTGTAGGCCTCCATCCTAGCATCTTGTACACATTTCCCCTTTACATCCATGTCAGAAAGCACCAATTGTGTTGATCTAGGAGGGGAAGGGATACCAACCTGCATGTCTTGATCAATCACAATTATCTCATCCATCAGAGTTTCCTGTGTTTCCTCAACTCTCTGCCTCTTAGGGCTTGGCTCTGATGGTAACACTGCAGGATCACCTCTTGGTGGTGAATCTAGATCCACAATCCTTATCCCTTTGGGTGCTCTGATCCTTGGACCCAACTATGATGATTCATGCATGACTTGTTTTCCCTTCTTATCCCCTTCATCCTCATCACTACTCACATTCCTCTTTCTCTTGTATAGAGGCCTGTCAACTAGTGGCTGATAAGCTAACCTTGTTTATTTAGGCCTCACATCCAGTCTTTCTATACCAAAATCTAATTTGAAACTGATCCTCTTGCTCATCAAGGTGCACATGATATTTTGGAAACTAGGAATTAAGTAGTCTATTCTCTTTTGAAATGGAGTGAACTCCTTTAATGGATCATATTTTGGATCCATTTTATGTATTATAGCTAGCAGCTTTTCAGATGCAATCCATTTTTCTTTATTAAACTCTTACCTATTCAAATCAAACTCATTTTTGATTAGGTCCTCAGGAAAGTTGAATTCATGTGCAAATTTTCCACCTTTAATTCATTGTATGAACAATGCAAAGAATCCCTCAGGTTCATGATGTCTCCTACGACCATTCCTCAAATTGAAGTCATCAAAAAACCTTTTGAAGTGGAACCATCCTTCCTTGGAATAGACAAAATCATAAACAACATTGTAGTCAGGGAACAAAGTCCCTTTTCCTTTCTTTGTTAGGTTGTCCTCATAAATACAACCTAGTTGCCACATAACTTCAGCAAACCCCATCCTTGATGGCACATTAAAGGGGAGGATATGAGGGTTTCCCTGGAAACCATACACCCTCAAGACAATGCTTATAAGGTACAAGATGATATCACCTCAATTGTGACACATTTTTAAATTAGGCTTCCTCACCTTTAGTCGGAGGAAGTCATGCAAATCTTTGGGGAATCTTGGCACATTTACCACCAACCGAGCCCTGAGTCTAGAGGCAAAGCAGTTATCAAATTGCACAAAGCTAGCACCTCCCCTGTTGTAAGACAAATTTGCACTCCACACTTGTACTTGTAACCTTTCTCCATTCACCTCTTGCCTTAACTCCATTTTTTCTAAGAAGAAAACAACATTCTTGTATAGGAACATATGCATCAATAGGGAGTACCAGAAAAAAGGAGTGCTAGTATCCCCCACATGTAGCTTCATCAAACCCTCATGCATCTTCTCTAACAGGATTGATGCAAATTCATATACCACAAAGAAGTTGGGATGCTGAATCTAGGCTCCCATAAACATGTATGCAACTAGCATCATAGTATTAGGGTTGAACCCTAAAATCTAGCACAATGAATAAAATGTTGCCAGGAAGTGATTGACAAAATAGCTCAGCCTAAAAGGCTCCTCGTCATTTGGGCCAATAAGAATTGTTGAACTACCTGCCTTGGATAGGTGAGGAGGAAGCAACCTCAATCTAAAAAGAGGCTTTAACCTTTTGTACTTTTTCATCTCCTCAAAATCTATTTGAACTAAGAAAGGGCTATACTCAGTCAAATAAAAAATCTGTCGAATCTCATCTGCATTTATGCTTAGTAGAATTCCACCATCATTATCCTTTATGACCCTTATTATAGGATCATACCGTGCTACCACTACACTGAGCAAGTCAACATCAGGGAACACATTTGGCACTATTAGTTTCCCCTTGTCATATCTCCAACCATTAGAGAAGGGGTGAGGTAAGTTTCATTTTCCATACCACAACCTAAACATTTCAAGACCAGTCACAGGAATACTAGTATTCGCAATGTTATAATTTCTACACATTAGACCTTCGCCTAGGGTCTTTCCATTCATTAAAACCAAACCAGTCTTCTTGTCATTTCTTAAAAATGAGAGTTGATCCAAGAAGTCATCATATAAATTCTTCTTCAAATAATCAACATGGCTAGAGTGCTCCTTTGGTGGTGCCATCTTAAACAACTAGGGCTTCTTTTAAAAAATCAAATCCTCAAAGAAACTAGAGGTACCCAAAACACAAAAATACAACACAACTATGCAATTCCAATAATTCAAACGAACCAGTAACCCTATGACAATAATTAACAAAACCCCTTGACTAGCAAAATAGAACCCTTCACAAAGACACAATAAAATTAACCCAGCAGTTTAGAAAACAACTCATGGGATTATGTGCCTTGCAGAGAACCAAACTTCATGGTGATCGCCCGAAAAACTTTATCTCTGGCTCTGAACTATTTGGAAAATACTTGAATGCTTTTGTGATGAAGATAGAAAAAGTGCAGATACTTTATGTCGATTGAATTGAGCCAGTAGACATCTCGTCCACCATTAAAGCTCATTTGCATGTCGCACCAACGACTCCAATTGCATTTGATGAGAATTTAAACTTCAGTCATCGATCTTTTATTTTTGTCAAACCATCAAATGACCATCTTCGAAAGGGCTGACAAAATCTCCATGTCAGCATCGAGGGCCCACCATAGAAGGCAACGCCAAAGGAATACACATGGTGCCCGCCCGTGATATCGCTATCACTAAACATCCTACATCTTTGGATCATGCGATGGCGGGAAACCATTGATTCCTACCATTGGCAGTCATGTTCACTCACAGTAGTCAGCAACACCATACATAATCATCGAGCAACTTTTTACCAAGATTATGACATCACCATCGACCTTGAGCACATACATCTCACAGCTATTTTAGTAACCCACTTTATAGTGTATTTAAGTCTGACACAAATATTAAACGCTTTATTAATCCCTTTTCGGCATCGATAGCTTGGGACACGTGGTGCTTGCCTGTGATATCGTAATCAACAAACAACCAGCGGTGATGTCATTTTGAGATCGCGGGGAGTGATCGGGATCAATCGTAGGAAGATCGACGGTCATTACAAACACAACAGTTAGCAGCACCAAACATAATTGTTGAGCAACTTTTTACCAAGATTACAACATCACCTTTGATCTTGAGCACGTGCATCTCGTAGCTATTTTAGTAACCCACTTTATAATGTATTTATGTCCGACACAAATATTAAACACTTTATTAATCCCTTTTCATCATCGGCAGCTTGGGACATTTGGCGCTCGCCCGTGTTATCGCAATCAACAAACAACTAGCGGTAATGTCATCATGAGATTGTAGGGATCGGTCAGGATCAATCGTAGGAAGATCAATGGACATTACAAACATAGCAGTCAGCAACACCAAACATAACCATCAAGCAACTTTTTACCAAGATTACAACATCACCGTTGATCTAGAGCACATGCATCTCATAGCTATTTTAGTAACCCACTTTATAACATATTTAAGTTCGACACAAATATTAAGTGCTTTATTAATCCCTTTATGGCATTGGTAGCTTGGGACACGTGGCGCTTGCCCATGATATCGCAATCACCAAACAACTAGCAGTGATGTCATAATGATATCGTAGGGAGCGGTCAAGATCAATCGTAGGAAGATCGATGGTCATTAAAAACACCCCCTGCAAAATAAAACAACTATTAAAAGGGAGAAGGGGACATCGCCTAGGACAACAACAAACAATGGCTCAAAGTTGTTCTTAAAGCATAGGGCACAGATTGACCCAAACTTAAGAAATAATAAAGTCAAGGGAAATATTTAACATTATTTATTAAAAGGGGACTCGGCCTAGACAAGTTAATGGGACATAATTCATTTTTAAATCCTCCCTCAAAAAGGTAACGATGAAATAGATCCATCCCAAGGTTTAAGATAGAACACTAATATTTCATGAAGGTAAAAATAAAACATCCAACATAGAAGACTAAGGTTTCAGATAGCACAAAAAACTAACTATTAATAGGGAGAAGGGTACATTGCCTAGGACAATGAAAAATGATGGCTCAAAGTTGTTCTTAAAGCACAGATCGACCTAGACTTAAGAAATAATAAAGTCAGGTGAAATAACCTTTTTGCATGTGCAGATTGTGTGGCCATCAGATGAAGTGATTTCAATCTTGACCATTGCTTGCAGAGCTTGCAAGGTTTCTACTAACTTCACAAATATGGTGTGAGGAGTGCGAGATGCTGCCATATGTCACATTTGATGGTGGGGACGATTTTTTCTCATTGATCGATGATGAAGGCTGATGCCGATAGCTATTTCCTTACCGACGCATCATGGTTGTTCCTCGCTGACCTCGAGCAATTAAAACTCTAGTTTCAATAATGTTGCGAGGTGTGCAATTTGGCGATGCATGGACTCCGATGTTGTGCACTGATAACAAAGGTGGGGCCCATTTCCATGCTGATGTGGTTCCCAGTAGGTGAATATCTTGTCTACTTGGTGACTGGAAGGAGAACGTGGCATTTTCAAACTATTTTGACTAAATCTAAGTCGTTCTCCTGGCCAACGTTGCGATTGATCAACAACTCGTATTTAAAAATAAACTCATATTGTACTATAGTTGTTTTATCTCGTGCGAGTGAATAAAATAGTATTAGACTCAACCTGCATAATTAAATGCGAAAATTTGCGAATTAATATTTTTTTGTTGTATCTCTACATTAAGGAAGAATTGCTTGGTATTGAGTGAAGCAAGCTATGGTTACGATTTCTCAATTTTGCTACCCTAGATGTTTTGTGATTGAAACTGTAAGTAGCATGTACACCATTTTTTGTAAATTCAGAAGATTTTCTGGTTGCTTGCTGGGCAATTTGTGTTTCCTGTTTCTATTCTTGAAGAATTGATTGAATAGATTCACTTTTAGAGCTTGTCTAGATAATTGCTAGGGATTTTTGAATATTGAAGAATTGTTTTTTAAGGCTAAAGGAGAAAATTCTAATTATTTTCTATTTGAAAATAAGCAAACACTAGTTCGAATTATCATTAGTCTACTATAAATGGCACCCAAGGCCTGAAGTTCTGGTTCTGAAACCACTACTAGGTCTCTATCCCAAGATATTATTGATTTGTTACCACTCTCTACTAGCAAGAAGTAGGAGGGAAAGGTTTTTTTCTATGGGCCTCAAATCTTGGAAGGATTGATAGACAAGCAATGTGCAATTCAAGATGCCGAGCTAGCATACACTGGGTGGTAGTTGTTCTCCAATTGGTTTGGGAACAGGAATTTTTCGGTTCCTTTGTGTAACCCCTGGAGGTTAGACCTGGGTAAATTGGTGGTTCCTAATGTTTATATGGATGTAGATCTTTTAAAGGACATTGCTACTAGATATGACCCTATGGCCTGAATTGTCAAAACACATACTGGTGTGCAGATGATTAAGATAACCAAAGAAAAAATTGCAGAGATTTTCAAATTGCATGAATGGAGTTAGGATATGGTTCATGTCAACTTGGAGGTTTTCTGACAAGAATATAGAATTATTAGGGGTGTGTTCAGAACATCCTTTTTAATACCTCATTTGGCAGTCTCAAGAAGAGGAAAAAAACTGAAGAAGGTAGTAATTGGCAGGAATGACCCTGAAACTTTTCCTGTGGAATATTTCTCCAGTTATTTCAAGAAGACTGTTTGTACTTTATGTCAAGTTCTGGGAGTCAGCTTAAAGAAAACCTTGCCTACTGATATTATGTATATGGCAGTAAATCTCCAGCACCCAGGTTTTAATGTAATATATGATTTTACCACTTATTTGGAAGAGAAGATGCACATGGGTCTGGTAGCCCTAAAGGAGGGGAAAAATTGGGTTGCATTCAGATGGTATTCCTTGTTAATCCACATGTTTCTGTATAGAGGTCAGGTTGTGTTCGAAAAAGATATGGAATTAAAGAAGAAGGAAGGAAACATTGAAATTCCTCTACAACATTGGACTAGAATTCTTGACATGCATGATCATAAGTTTGATTATGTAACTTTCCATAATGTCTTTGGATCTAAATTAAGGAAGGATCTGGTTCATGATCCCCCAAGGATCACAAAATAAATTCATGACTTCTTGAGGCCAATGGAGAGAAGGCCTGAATTGAACATAATGCACAATTGGGGAGACATTATCCCCTATCATAATACCACAATTTTCAGGGCTTTTGGAACTAATGTCATTCCAAAGGTTCTTCCAAGGGAGGTGCCCCTTAGAATTGGATTTTTGGAAATCATGAGGTAGTTGGGGGGTGCTCAGGAACAACACTTGCCAGCTGAAAAAAAGAAAGGTTCTTTCTTCCCTAAATATACAACATTTTCCGATTTTGTTATGGCAAAGGGAGGATGGAAGGAGTTGCATAAATTACTTGAGTTTTATAGGATAAGGAGTGTGCACCCCATGAATCATGATCCTGATGGTTTTATCTCTCAAATGAAGGAAAAACATCGGACAAGATTTTTTGTCCACAACTTCTACTTTGCTAAGGACACCGTCAGGAATATTTTTGATTTGGAATTACAAGATGAGAGAAAGGAACTATACATTGCCTACTTTAAAATGGTAAAAAGTAAGCAGGAGAAAATACCTGGTTTCAATCCCATACCTAATGCTAAAGATGGGTTTAGCAGGGCAATGTACGCTATTGATAATTTTGAGAGCTTGATTGGGGTTTTGAAAGATGAAAGGGTTGTGGAAGAAAGGGGAAAATCACAAACCATCGAGGAGTACCCTGAGATAAAGGAAGAGGAGAGGCCTACTTATTAGCCCCAAAAGAAGATAAGGATTTTTTCTAGAAGAAAGGGAAGTAGGGCTGAAGATGTTGCTAAAAATATTGCACCATCTTCTTCAAGGAAGTCAGTACCGAATGTTGTTGATTTGGATTCTCCTCCAAGATTTTCATAATAGGCTTGCCCGCCATCACCAAAGAGGCAGAGGGTTGAAAGAGTAAAGATTGTTGATTGTGATGGTGATGAGGGTGATGACATTATTGTCACTCCAAATGAAATGCATCCTAAGATGCCATTGGACCCAATTGACATTGCAACGAGTTCAGGTATAGTTTCTTTGAGGTTAGAAAAAGATGAAATCAAAGGAATAACAAGCAATGATGACTTGAGAATAGAATTCTGCAAAGAGCTCATGATGGATGACTCTTTTATTCAAATCAATGCTTTTAAAGATTTTGTATGGAGAGCACATACTGCATTATATGTTGAGAAGGTGGCACATGAGAGAACTCTGCATCTAGAGCTCCTAGAGAAGGTAATTCAGGCTAAGGTCAGGGAATAGATAAGAGAGAAATTCAAAGCAATAACACTAGAGCAAGGCAGGGAATTGGTACAAAAAAGTAGAGTATTGCTACTCCCTGAATGGGATATCACTGATGTTGTGGTGTTTGCCACAATAAGAAGGGCTAATAAGCCACTTCTTTCTACTGAAGAGGAGGCTACATTGGCACTCAAGGGATCAGACTTTAGTGAGGAATGGGATGCATTGGCAATCTAGTCCCTATCCACTAGCTCTAAAAAGCCAATTGTTGCAGAACCTTCTGACTTCAGTGGTCACTTGGTTGTGAGGAGAGTTGCTGGCACCCCAGCATTGGAAGCTGCTGATATGGTCGTGAATTTTTCCAAATTCACCAAAGCAACTGTTGAAGATTTGACCAAGGATCGAGATACTATGAGAGGCCAATATAATGACATTATTATTGAATATAATAAGAGTCAACAAAAGGTAGTAGAGTTAGAAACTGAATTGGCTTTATTGAGGCAACAAATGGATACCATGAGATCTCAAAAGCAAGCCAGTTCTAGCCACATTGTTCCTGACCCACCAATAGAGCAATCTCAACCTCCTGCATAAGCACAGTCTCTGGCTATTGCTCCATATAATGTGGGACAAGTTCCTATCACTATTGAGAGGGATACTAGCCCTGGAGGGGGACTTTCTAGAGACAAACTGATTCATCAGGTTGAAGAATATAAGGAGATGGTAAAACAAATCCGGGATGCAGTAGGGAGAAGCAATGTAGTGATAGTGGACACTATTTTGAAACATTTAAACAGTAGACTCTAGAGTAAGCTAAACAGTGTTCATGCAAATTATGTCCTAATGTTGCAAGCACTAAAAATGTTTGCAAGGGATAAAGAATTGGTCATCCCATTGCTAAACAAATGGAGCCCTAGAATGGAGAAGTTGAAATTCATGGTAGTAGGGGAAAAACAACATGGTGATAAATATCCTACTATTATTGCAACATATCAATTGGTCAAGGGAATTGTTGAGCAGAAGTTTCATGGATTTTCCGCCCCAATGGAATCAAATATTAAATTGTTGAAATATGTGTATGATGGAAAGGACCTATCCCCATTGCCTCATATTTTACATATTCAGGATGAATTCAAACCCCTGAACATTTGGAACAAGCAAATGAACAATATAATGATGTCTCAAACACATGAGATATGCAAAAATGGTGGCATCCACATGCTAGAGAATACATTGGAAAATTTGTCTTTTGTTATAAATTTCTTAGAGAACTTTGATAAAAAGGCCACATCGATAATGGTAAAGTATGCTCCCTATCGAAACAAGGTTGATCAGGTTGTGGCTTTCCAGTGGCCTTTTGAGGAGGAGTTTGAATTATGGAAAAAGGTGTTCACTGATGAACTAGAATTATGAGTGTTATAGTCAAGAATTCCAACTTGGTCATGTATAATACAAGTCTAGCCTTAGATATTATATTCTAAAATTGCATTCTCCTTTTGATTCCAAGTACAGGGTGCTAAGGTGGAGTTAATAATATAATGGCTAAGCATGCCTTTGATGTATGGGGAGTGGCCTTTGGAGCGATGTTTTCTTTCCTCCTTATCAACTAATGATGATCTTTGTATTATGCTCTCCACTCGCATAATAGAATTGTAACTGAATCAGGATTTAACAGTCCAATTACAAATGGACATGTGTACTCTCTAACTTGAAGCTTGTTGGCTCCCTTGTTTTATAAAAGGGAATTTTGGGCCGAGAGAGTGGTTGGTTGAAATATCCAAAAGATGAGAAATAAGAGTCTAGTAATATAGAGAGTATGAATTATAAGTCCAAGTTTTAAAAAGTTTTGAGTCCGATTGGAGAAATTTGTTAATCATGGGGTTTTTGAACATGTTTGTATCAAAATCATGAATATATGGAGTTTACTTACTCTCCTATTGTGTTATGTTACATGGATTATTAAAGAAATATCGATCAAAGATGATTTTCATTGATTTTCATTTCTTCTTTATTGTGAATTATGTTTAACTACAACATTGTTTCAAAGGATCAGTTAAATGCTTTAGTTAAGCAGTAAATTCATGCAATATAACAAATAGGATTCATAAAGGAGTAATAAACTTAGGTATAGATATATGGGTTGTAATGAAATTTACCTTGTAGTTCAGTTTTATCTTTTGACTCCGTGCACTGGGATATGGCACTGGAATTCTGATTACATTTTATTCTTGTATGTTTTGTGTTATGGCATCAAGATATTTTACTCAAACATTTCCTATCAATTTACTTTATGTGAAGTTTGCGATTCTCTGTTAAATGGACATGAGTCTTTTTTAAGGAATAGCCAATTTCTTGAAGGATTTCATCCTTTAACATTAATTGGGGATCTATATGTCGCTTACCTATGTGCAAATGAATTGTTTGAATATTGTATGTTAAGAGAAAATGTTAGGGAATACCCTCCTTGATTTTACAGAGTCCGAAGTGTAGGAGAATCAGCCTTATTGCTATTCTCGTTAAGTTGGCCTTATTGTTCCTAGTCTTTTATTATTGAATGTGGCAAGTTCATAGGAGATTCTAGGAAACACATGTGGGTTGCAGTAAAAAAATGGCAACAGGTTCAATTGACAACATGATCTATTGAGTAATTACAAAGAATTCATAATTTGAAATTCTAGATTTTGACAACATGATCTATTGACAAGTAGCATGTACTTTTCACATTGTGTCAAATTTTGATATTGTTATCAAGATTCAATTATGTAGTTTTACAAGTCAAAATCATTGACCCATGTTTCATGAGTAGTGTTTCACAAGAACCCATCTCTCATGATAATGAATGTTCCACTTAGCACTCATTGCATCTAAATGATTCTCAAAGCAATGAAGCACTAGGGCTTCCTAGGAGGTCACCCATCCCAATATTACATGATCCATGATTTTATTAATAATTGATCATTTTGGATTTTCACAAACTTGACACAAAAATGATAATTTGACAATGAACTTAATGTATCACAATTAAGTTTCAAATTAAGTAACACAATAGAAACTAAAACAAATTGAGAGATTGTTATGAGGGTAGTGATGCAACTTTTCTAATTATAGTGTATTCCACGAGATTATAATTCTTTGAGATATTTTGTCAAATAGTTCACAAGATTTGTCTATCCTCCCACATTTTACGTAGATTTGAAAATGGAGTCTACAACCACAACATTTGAGAAAATTCATCTTCATATTATGCTTTGATGGATGTCCATACCTTGTTCCAAATCTCCCATCTTAAGGAAATCGACAAGGATTGTGGTGAAGGTTGTGAAATTTGTCTATGCATCTACCAATTGCATTTGATTGAAAGTTTCTGAAACCTTTTAAAAAAATTCATTATGTATATTCTACAATCATTATAGTCCACAATTTCACATTTATTTGGTTTTGCATCTACCAATTGTATTTGCTTGAATTTTCCTACCGAATTTTCAATGTAGATGCAGTAAGAATAGTTCTTCTTACAAATGCAGTCCCCACTAACACTAACAAACAGTCATTACCCTAGTTATGGCAAAACCAAAGAATAATAACAGATCCCAAAGCAAGGAGACTAGAAATTATCATAAGATCTATATCCCAAAAAGAGATAGCAGTTGATATTTGTTAAAATGTTCGGGTATTGAATCATCGTGCTTAGATTCACAGTCCTATACGTGAAAGGAATTTACCAATACTATCCAGTGCCTCATCCATTGGATGGGAGTCATATAAAATGTAATTCAGATGAAAATGAACTTATCACCATAGTGCTTTGCTACCATGAGATTTTTCAGTATATTAAAACAATACTCCTTAGTGAATCATGAGCATATAACCATAAACATACAATTTGTGTTCAAGCATTTGATTAACTCATTGAGTTAAAGCAAGAGAACAAATTGAACTTTCAACTACACCATTGAAACTAAATGGACAAACCCTTGATAAATCCATTCATAATCCATGGCCCATACACAAGAGAGCAAAATGTCTTAATTTTTTTAGATTTC
The DNA here is from genome assembly GCA_007115665.2 of Sequoiadendron giganteum. Taxonomy (NCBI): domain Eukaryota; kingdom Viridiplantae; phylum Streptophyta; class Pinopsida; order Cupressales; family Cupressaceae; genus Sequoiadendron; species Sequoiadendron giganteum. The sequence continues at coordinate 355,980,868 of CM021102.1, forward strand.
TTTTGATATTAGTAATTGCAAAAGTATAGTATACTTATTTCATACTATTCCCAAACTAGCATGATTTCCTACATAATACCTTCAAAATCCTTCATTACCACTAACTATACCTATTCTAAGCCTTCTGACCCAAAAAAAACAACAACCCTTGACAATGAGCTGTCAAATCTCCTTTATAGGACAGGAGAGCAACAAAGAAATAGGCTACATTGTTCATTCCAAAATTGAATTTCATTTAGAATAAAATTTGAATTCACATTCCTCATCATTAGAAAAACCCATAATCAATTTGAGGAATCAAAACATTTATACCATTGTAAGCAACCGGAGCTAAAGACAAAAGAGCGTGGCAGGAACATGTACGGCCACATCAACACACCACCCAAAAGTAACACACATGGCCCTGGTAGAGGTGACCGCTCCTAGTCTTTGCTTCAGTAAGAAGCGAGACTAGCTTCCTTTTATTCGCTTTAACACATGATCTGGTAGCATGGCACGATGCCATCACAGTTATTGGGGAAACTGTGAGGGGCTCTTCATTGACCCCCAATAGCTCGGTCATGGACACCAAGTAAGTTTGGTAGTCTGAGTCAGTTTCAAACCCATCACCATCAAACCAGAAGATAGCACCAGTGGGGACTTGGAGCTCCCTGACCCTTTATAAGCATGATGGAAATCCTCGGGCTTTCTAAGGATAGGTTGTACCCTGTTAGGCTACAAATTTCTCACCCTGAGTCTGGTACTTCTGCACACAGCCGAATGGTCCATTGCAAAGAACACCTTCCAAAATATAGGAGAGACTCAACCACCTACAAACAAGACAACTCAAATTGTGATGATAATACCAAATAACACAATGAGCATTTATAGAGTTGATTGGTGGGAGAATATTAATTGCTCGAATGTAGCATGAGCATTTGAGCATTTTAGTGGCTAATGTAGCCACCACAAATTATTCTTGGCTTGCATAGGAATTGCGTACAACCCATCATTGCATTCATCAGGAGAACACTATTTGCACGCAAGAAAATCAGGCGAGGATCCACTGAAAAAACCTGCACCATAAATGAGAACAACTTGCATAGAGCAAGAACTCCCAACACGGATGAACAGGAACCTAAGAAAAATCGAACCGTTAATGCGGATCGAACATGGAAAGTTGGAGGACTTAGATTGAGTCCAAAATTGTTTGAAAATCCACATCAGCACCCTGGGAGAACCATGCCGAATCACAACCCTAGAAAACAAGAGGTTGCAATTGGACAACAGGTCCCACCTAGCCCTGTAGCTTCAAGAACCAGGGCATGTGTCGCCTCTTCGCAGACCTCGCAGTACCCTTAGGGGCCTTTAATCTATTCGTGCGAGATCTGTGAGGAAGGATTATCATTAATCTCCCTCGTTAATACCCCATGGGTAGAAAACACCCACCTTAAACCCCAAAACCCTAGCCTCCATCCATGTAAATTTTAAGTCCCACCACAATCCTTGTACGGTCCACATGATTTTTTTATCCTTTCTTGAAGAAACTATTACAATATATTTCTTATTTATGTATTTATTTTCCATACATGTTTATAAAAGTTTGAAACTATTAATAATATTAATTTTGGCAAGACATTAAAAGAGTGTTGATTATGAAAAATATGCATCCTAATGTGAAAATGCAAACAATGAAAGCAATGACTATAACACATAAATTTTTATCTAGTATCCAATTCAAAGAATCATGTTACCCTCTACCTTGAATTTTTTAGTATAAAAAGCTAAGGAAATGCTATAAATAAGATAATAAGTTGACTATTAGCATATACCAATTTTCATAGAGATGTAGATTTTTTGATGTTGTGGTTGTCATTGATGTCAACACTATTAGCATTAATGTCTTAAAGGTTGTATATGTCGAGGATATTGAGAAAATTAGAATAAATATGTTGCAGATAGTCTATGAACTTGTGGAGATCAGAGTGGTGGAAATTTTTGTACGTTGGTATTCTAAAGTCGTCATGTATCAAAGGGTTTGTTGTTGAGCCTATCTAGTATATCCTCTAGAAGTTTCAGAGGTGTGCATCAAGATTGGAGTGAGTTATGAGTTTTTGTGTTCCTACAGTTATTTTCTTGCTATAGTTGGTGTTTCTGAAAGAAGAGAATGTAATTCTGGTGAATTAAATTGTTGTATGTTCTCTTGAGATGTTCATTGATGTTTCTTGATCTCATACTCTATCATTGTGGTACATCGACGTTGATCAGTGTGCTCGTGATCAAAGATTTTTCCTTTGCATGTTCGAGTTTTGATGTTCTTGGTTGACATGATGGTGGTAGCATGTTGTAGATCCTTGAGGATTAATTTTTGAATGCTTGCCATGCTTGAGGATGTTGATATAGGTCTTCATTATGTTGTGACCAATTTAGGTTGGTGTGCATTGAGATTTGTTCATGAATTCAGCCGATAGTTTGTATTCATCTATTATTTACTTTTGGTTGATAGATTTTTTAATGTAAATTCATCAAGTGGATATATAAGAGCAATTGTTTTATTCATTTAGAGAGTATGTATGTGAAGTGTATGCAACATATGTGTGAATAAAGAGTAGATCATTCGAATGCAAAGCAGAGTGTGAAGAAGTTTTAGTGATAGTGACACAAGGAATTTGGGTTATGGTTTGGATGTAAAGGCTTGGTTGTATAGATAGGTCTAACCAGAGGTAAAGTAATTAAGTTCTTACTCAAGATTTGGAACATAATTGAATGGAGGGAATCGATGAGCAGGGTGAATTGCCTAGCTCTATCCCTAAATTGGTATGGGATTTTTTTATGGAAACAACTTGAGGCTCAATATGGAGAGGTTTTTGAGGATGAATTATTTTAATAAAACCATTTATTTTATTCTTAGATGATTGAAAATCATTGTGAGATATGGGTTCAAATTTTTTATCACAATTCAAGGAATTTTTCTCTTCATGTTGACTAACTAAATTTTTTTTAATAATCATGAAGAGCTACACAAAAATGTGTAAGGGATGGTAACTTCATCATTTGAATCCTATATCTTATGTCCTTTTATAAGTTTTCAATGAATATTATTTGAAGATCCACATTGGGTAGGTTAATATTGATTTGTGAGTAAGGAAATTGATAATGTGCTATAAAATTTGTGACTTTTTCTCAAAAAACTAAAAGGATTAATAGTGGAAATACCCAAGGTTGGAGCCATAATGTTGTTTGGTTGCATTGTTGTGGTAATACTTGAATTTGTATATGTAAGAATAGAGGTTATAGTTGTAGCAGGAGGAATTTGACTTCCTCCTTGGCTTTGAGTACATCCCAAAGCTTGAGCACAACTAGCCATTTTTGGAACATGACCATCAATAATATGGGCTAGGCTATGCACAACCTCTAATTGATGGTCATTATCAAGAATTTTCCTCATGTTATCTATGACAAGAATCATTGCACCATCAATATATTTTGTATTCATAAATTCTTGAAGTTTTTCTAAAGCTTTATCCAATTGTTTAAGTTTCTCTAGAGGAACACGGGAAACCATGGTTTCAACATCGATAACGATGGTTGATGGTAAGGTGGTCATGGGAAATGTGGAATTAGGGATTGATTCCAACATGGGTTGGCTATTGTCAACACATTGTATGAAAGATTTGGGAAACCTAAGATCCACAATGTATGTACTAACAACGTGAGATTCCATGAGTCTCAAACTACATCTTGTTGAAGTATTCATAGTAGGACAATAGGTTGTGAAACTCATACAAGTTTCCAAATACCAAAAGTGCACCCAAGATGAACACCAAAAGTGATTATACAATGACTAGATCTGAGATGTTGTTTTCCACTTGCAAATTTGTTGGAATGTCAAAAATAAATTCTACAACTTAAATTTGTAGGTTGACAAAAAATGCGACAATGCAAAATTTCTCTTCAATTTCTCTTCAATCTTTCTTCAACCTATAACCTACACATATACAAAGAGGGAATTTTTTCGGTACCATATAGGGGTTCACCTCAATCAAACCTCATGAATAGTGTTCCCACTTCCACAATGGAAATTTCAATGATAAAAAACTTCAATGAAAAGGTAGGAAATGATGAATGTACAATTTTCTGCAACTCACCACCCTTTCATAACTTCCTTGAAGGAATAAATACATACACATTGCTTCAAAGGAATTGGATCTTTCTTTCTTTGTTTTCTTGAATTCTTGAATGCATGAAGACCTACAAAACTTGTTAGCCTTCAAAAGACAACATAAAAACACATAAACTTTGACATGAAGTTAGGATCTTGATTGATGAAACTTCTCTTGAATGCTCTTGAATCCTTGTGGAAAGTTCTCTTCTATATTAGATAAGTCTGAGAAATATTAATTCTACTTGGCCTATTTGAATGGAACTTATTTTCCCCTTCCTTAGAATGAGCAACATTTGAAGATTTATAATCATTGAAACAAGTTATCCCTGTATTTATATATAGGTTAACTAGGAGTTTTTTTTTTGTTTCATTTCTTATTGCATTCAAGTGTCTATCACTTGTTGTCCATCTTGTGCATTTTTCTTTTGTAGTTTTTTTCCTATCTTGTGACTCTAGGCCCAATGGGTAACACAATAGTTATTTGTGAAGATTGTGGGTTCATCCTACATCCTTTACAATCCTTGTCCCCAGTTAGAACCAACAGTTACCCATATTACCAACTAGATCAATTTTCAAAATTTTATGTCAAATTCATTATTAGGCTAATCTAAAATGCATGTTTTACAAGTGCTTTTAGGTCGATAGATGTGTGCATAGTCAAAAATTTCATTTGGAAGCCTTATCATGAGATATTTGAGTTGTGTCTTGCATTCATAATTTGTCTAACCCATCTCAAATTATTTCAATCTAATTGATTGGAACAAGTTGATGATGTCAAACTCTATGTTTTGTGCTAGATCAAATAATTATTATGCATTATTTCATTTGTGCCTAGGATTGACTATGTAGATTGGAAAAAATCAACAAAATAATTAAATTTTAAAATCATGAAGGTTTATACAATTCCATATTATGAAGATGATGTTGATGGTATCACACCAAATGTAGCCATTTTTTACATCAACCCACTTCCCGACTTTTGAGATAGTAATGCTTCAATTTTTGCTGGAAAAATTATAGAAACTATTAAATTAAATATTTTATCTAGAAATAAACGAATTATATTTATTGGTTTTGGTCATAATGTTGCTATTGATGATGTGGCAAGGTTTTCTAGAAAAATATTGACCTAATTAAGAAGAAGTTATGTATTGAACTTTGTTTGTAAACTTCACAGATTAATCGGAAAAAAATTAGAAGTAATATTAAGCACTTTCTAAGTTTTCAAAACTCATGTTAGAGTGAAAAATTACATGTGATTGGAATTGGAAAATAATAATTATGATGATACTATTTATTTCCAATGAGTTGTTCCAAAATGTGCAGATCAACATTCAAAATTGTCTGTGGTATGAAGGGGCGATAAAGTCTTTCAGGCATCAATGTTAAAAATAATTTGAAGTTTGATTTTAAGTTGAAATACATTTATGAGAATGTGAAAATAAATTATTTTTAAATTGTCCCATCGAGAATTATTATGGTCGATTCTATGGATTGAAGTAACCCATTGGTAATAATTCATAAGTTGATAACCTCCAAATTTTTCACACAAGTGTAAAGTCCTCTTCAAACACCAATAAAAAGAAGAAATTAAAACTCATCAACACTTTTAATTGAGTTAATAACCACTCTTTAATTTTTGAAAGTGAAACTCATATGAGCACACTGCATAGAGATGCTACTCAATAAGATGTTAATAAAGTGTGACTACATACTAATGTTCTAGTTGATCAGGTTGAGTTAGTTTCAAAAGAATTGATTAAGGTATTGTGGCATGCAATATGGCATGCAATACTAGAAGAGGCTATTTCTTTTTATTTTGGTCAGAATAATATTGAAGGAATGCTAAATATATTCGAACCACTACATGTAATGCTAGAGCAAGAACCAATTACATTAAACAAGATATCATCTATTCAACCATATAGTTGATGCATTTGTCCAAATTTTTAACTTCTTTTTAAAGGTTTGTAGGAATATGAAAGTGTATGTAATGTCCCCATTATTAGGTTCTCTTACACTAAAATTGACTCTAACCTTCTTGGTGTGTCTCAACCCTATTAGAGGGGTTATTTGATGTTACCAATAGATCAAATGATCTTAAGGGACTCAAATGACTCTTTCTAAAGTTATTTCTAGCTTTTGGTGTGTTCTCCAAGATTCTTGGAGAGAGCTCCTTTTTATAGTAAGTCACTTGATTGGGTTTGATTATGTTTATTTATTATTGGTAACACTTTGGCACAATCAATTTATTTTTTATTCTTTTCGATAGTTTCTACAAATCAAATGTATTAATTAGCTATATTTAATTATTTTCACAAAGGTTGCTAATTTTATTAAAATAATTTAATGATAACCTTAGTATAATAGCTTGTTGGAATGAGAATTGAAATTTTTAAATATTGGACGTTGATAAAGTGATTTTTGGTGTTGGAAATGTTTTAATAATAATATAAATCACTTTTTGCAGTAATAAGGTGTATTTAATTTGTAAAGTGATTTTGTATTATTTTTAAAGGCTTCTGAAAATGTTATAAAAGGATTTTTGTAGGCTCATTTTTATTATTTTGGATATTGTTTATTTCTCTATTAGATATTTGTGCATGTAACTATATTTCTCACTAGCAAGATGAAAACCCCAATAGTTTCCTAACGAACAAAACCTTGGAAGATAGTTTGATTCTATTGGATCGATTTCATATATAATTTTACTTTGTGTTGAATGTTTACAAATAAGGGTTTGGAGTAGAATGATTTATCTATTCAAGTTTTACCAATTGGTAGGTGCGCTAGAAAAAGGTTATTTGATTTATAGGAAAACAATAAATTTGTGTGTAGTTTGTACAAGAGTGAAATATCAGACAAAAATATTTGTGTCATCTGTACAAATGGATTTGGATAGAGATTTTGTCCAATGTTTGATTGTGAAGATAGGAAAAAAATCAAATAAAATATTTTATTTTTGCTAACTACCATGCCCAATTGTAATTTTCCTTGAAGCCCATCAAAGGAGTTGTGCAACCTCAAATTCCACCTATTAGGTCTCAAAAATGCAGGTTAAAAACATTTAGAGGATTCCAAGCTCTATAGGGAGATTTTTGGCTAACGAATAGGGATAAATGACATGGTTAAGACCCCCCCTGCACTTTAGGTTCTGTAAGACCTAGGCCGGTGTACCTAAGTGATTGAGTATATTTAAAGTCATATATGTGATTTCTAATTTGGGTGGTCTATTCATAATGGGATGTTGAATTGAAATAGATGCAAAGCTAACAACTAATCCTATTATAATTTTTTTGAGAGTTGAATGTATGAATAATGTTTATATAGTGTATTGCTTGAAAGGAATATGACTAGTGCCTAATCTAATTGGGTAAATGAAGTTGAGAGATGGATGATTTGTGGGTCCTTTTCCTAGATTAAATCTAACTGTTGGGAACTTTAGATGTTAATAGCTTGTATGAACATGTAGGTCTGTAAGTTATTTCGACTCTTCTTATTGATCCTAGTGATATCCCCCTAAGTTACTGTGAATCTTTGAATGGATTTTAATTCTGATGTGAAGGAAACCAATCAAGATAATTAGTTTAAAAGGAATTTAATCCTAGGAAGGAACCTATTTAAGATGACTTCTCAAAAGGGATTTAATTCTTTCACATAGAAACCAATCAACAAAATCTCACAATTACAACAAACGTGTATTGACAAGTTAAATAAATGTTGATATAATTAATTTAAATAGCATAGGTAGACCACTCCAGAGACAACCAAACACATATAAGAAATAATATTAATACAATAGTTGAACACTAGAAATTGGGCCACCAATTTAAATATTCTCCTCCATTATAAGCTTTAGAATGATTTTACAATAATATCAAAAGTCTTCATTTTGTATTATATGTAATCCTAATTTCTAATTCCTACAGATGATTCTAATGATCCCCTCTTTTGATTTTATCCTTCATTTATACTTTTCCCCTAACAGGGTTTGTACACAAATAACTTGGTGTTATGTGTGTTTCTGATGTGTTGTTGATTCATGCTTTCACTATTAATTATCAGATCTGAGATTAAAGGTTAATAAGGTTAAATAAGTTTCAATTTTGTAACAATTGATTCACCTCCCCTCTCAGTTGTCTATCCTTGTTTTCCAACATAGATATCTTCCATTTCAAAACACACAAAACAATATTCAGTAGATAATGTTCAGGTTAGTGTTAGGTTTAGAGTTAGGGTTAGGGTTAGGAAAAATAATCTTAGGATTAGGGTTAGATTAGGGTTTACATTTTATTATTAGGGTTAGATTTAGAGTTTTGGTTATGGTTGGGATTAGATATGAAATAAGGGTTAGGGTTTAGGATTACAATTAGGGATTATAGTATTAGGGTTATATTTAGAATTAAGTTTTAGGGTTATTGTTATGATTAAGGGTTGTTTTTATATTTGGCTTAGAGTTGGGATTAGGATTAGGGCCAGGGATAGGGCTAGGGTTAGGTTTAGGGTTATTAGAGTGAATGTAACTAATTAATAAAAGAAAAAACATTTAGGGTTAGGTAATTAGGGTTAGGGTTGGGGTTAGAGTTTTGGTTTTGGTTAGGGTTATAAAGATAGGATAAAGGTGAGGGTTAAAGTTATGGCCAGGGTTACATTAATGAGAAAATTATGCTTTAATTTCCATGTAACGGTTAGGATTAGGTTTATTGTCAAGGCTAGGGTTAAGGTCAGGGTATGAGTCAATCTTATGATTAGGGTTAGGGTTATGGTTAGATTAGGGATATGATGTTAGGTTTCAAGAAAAGGTCTAAATTTAAGATTAAGCCATAGTTGGCTATAATGAACATGAGAAAAAATGGATCTAATTTTATTTTGTGGGAAAATAATGAACTACGACTTAAACTTAAATTTAGAGATTACCCTAAACTCTAACCATAACCATAACCATTCATTCAAAGCTAAGAATTCCAATAAGAGATTTCAATGAACTAGAAGGGACAAGACTTACAACTTTCCAAGAAGAAATATCGCATGTCAGATACATATTGATAGATGAAATGAGCTTCTTTGGGGAGATCAGGTTGCTTGAAAACATAGATTCTGGGCTTCGACAAGCATTCCCAAAAAATAGTAACCAAAGTTTTGGAGGTGAGTTCTGGATTGAAATTGCTAACTTTGATAGCTTTACATTACAATATTTTTTATTCAATTCTATTATAGTTCCTTCTATACAAATTCATAATTATCAATTTAATTAAATATCAGTTGAAACTTAAAACTTGTGGTAATTTGATTAATCTCTTGCTACCTCTAGTGTTGGATTGGACTAGTTATGTTATCTAGGATTTGTTCCTCAATTTTTTTGTACTTTTTTCAAAAAAAAGTTATGATGGTTATACTTGTACTACCATGAATGGACATAAATTTGAGGATTTTGGGTGTTTTCATTCAATTTTTCATGTTTTCCCCTTAGCTCCTACTTTATGTGTATTTTTTATGGAAGCCTTTGGATATCTTTTGGCTAATAGTATTTCATGGAACCTTATTAAAGGTGCTACTTTTCGTAACTCTATAACCCAACTATTCAATGGTCATTTTTATAATGGCTCCTTTCTCACTCTCTTGGAGGATAAACATGACATAATTTAGGATATTCAATGCCTAGATATTTTTTGGAAAGCTTTAAGGTCAAATATATAGTGGCATAAAACTCAATGTTATAGGAAATCATTCTTAGAAAAGCCCAACTGGCTCAATTATTTCCCTCATTATGACTATAATAGGCTTGGCTTACTTTATATTCACTGCTCTAAATGGTTCCATAATAGGCTTTGCTTGCTTTATATTCACTACTCTAAAACCTAACTAAACTAGGTTGCAGCTCGTCAAATTGGACAAGTGAAAGGTCAATACTAGCACTGAGAAAGAGTTTGGAGGAGTGAAAAGAAGGTCAATACCAGTGCCGACGAAGATTTTGGAGCTAATACAAGTTCCATACCAGTGCCAAGGATGAGGTTGAGGGCACTCAAGGAAAATCAATGACCAAGGGACAATGAGTACTGTAAGTTTTCCACCCCCATTCTGTTTAACCTACAATTTTCATGCCTACTTTCCAAAGATCTTCTCGTACATTGGCCCCCCCCTTCTCGTAAAATGGTATAAGATAAAATAGAAAAAATAAAATAGCTTAGTCTTTCACATTTTTATACTAATTACTAGAGACACATAGACCAATTCCTCATAATAGAAGAATTTGATCATACTTTTCCAATGATGGCATTATGAGAAAACCTTACGTTAAATTAATAATTCCTAGCTAAGTTCTTTAAATCACATCGAACTGTATATTAGAAGACTGCTGCTATGTGTACTTGGATAACATGGAGAAAGGCTCTTTAGGCTCTTTCATCAATCTACGTATTGTTAAATTTTAACACCTAAAAGTGACAATGAAATCTTTGCTAGGATGGTGGCCAATTATGCTTCTCAACACCTAGATTACAAAATCCTTGTCAATATTATTACCATCACAATTAAACCTATTTCTTGAGATATAGTCATAAAGGTAAACAAATTGGCTTTCTTGATAGTAGATACATTCTAGACAATTCAATCCTTGCATTGAAGATTGTTGAATGGGCCCAACAAACTACTCATGATGAACTTACTATTAAGTTAAAAGTTTCACAAGGCGTATGATTGCATCAAATGTCCTTTCATTTATAAAAGGCTCAAATGGATTTATTTTTAACCATAAATAATTATCACACATTCAAAACTACAAAATACCAGTTAATGAAGAACCTTCATTTGAAGGTGATGTCGTCATGACCTTTGAATGAATAACCTTTATTCAAAAATGATGGCATGTCAAGACTTTCAAATGAAAGTATTTTTTATTTTAAATATTTCATGTCCAAAATTCTTTATAAAAGGAACCTTGGCATGAAGGACCTTCAAATGAAGACCTTAATTCAAAGGTCCTTCTTTAGAAGATCCTTCATATGAAGGTTCCTTTAATGCCATCCCATTATAGCTCTTAGAGTTGTTAGAGATATCTTTGTTTCGAAGTAGAGATTGGACCATCAAACTGTGTCACCATGACTCTACCAAGATATCCATCAAATTGATAAACCCTGACTTAACAACCACAAATTCACAAGAAAATTTCCCTTGTCAGCCCTAGGGCATCAATTCAATGCCAAGTTTATTGCTTTAAAAGACCCCTAAATGCAAACCTCTATCATACCATGATGTACACCAATCCACTGAGTTATAGTTCCAAGACAATGGGTGGATTGGTGGATGTCATTTCTATTTAGCCCTCAAACCCTTACATAGGAAAAAGAGGGCAGTCCGTGTAAAACTGGTAAAGACGTGCCACTCCATTCATCAAAATTCTTTACCAGTTCCTTAATCTTCCTACTCAAATCATCAGGTGAGGCTTGAAAACCTTGCAGTGATTTTACAAAAACATGAGTACGCCTTAATGATTGGGGCTTGTTGTCTGCATCGAATCTATTATCTAGAGGCCTTATACATAACATCTAGGTCATTGGCCCTAGGGATCCACTTCTTAAGTAAAGGAAAAACTAATTCCTGGTCCCTAGTAATGTTTCTTATTGAATCTAAGAATAAAGAATATAAAGAATAAACTGATGGTAATCTACAATCAACTCCCTAATTCAAATGCCTCAAAACTATGTCTACAACTTCATTTTTCTTGGCAACCGCTCCCTTCTCACTTGCTAGCATTTTTGGTGACCTCTGCTATATGCTTGCCTGCTAATAATATTAGATCAATATCCTTAGCATCCATTGGGCATATGAGTTAATTATTGTCCTTTGTAACTCACAAAATCCTCTGTAACTCTTCTATTAGAAATTTAACAACAAAAAAATAGAACTGAAAGCAAACTATATTGGCTTTCAACTGGGCTAGCAAACTATATTGAATTGAAATTGATGTGCAATTAACACTTCTTAACAAAAAAAATACTCTAATATGGTACATTTGCAAACTTTTTCTATTCAGAGATAATGTTTGAGGTGAGTAGTCTCATTAGCTTCCTTCAATACCATAGCTTCCAACCACTTACTAAAATAATTAGTTACAATCAATATCCATTTGTGACCTGTACTTGAAGGTGGGTTAATAGGCACAATAAAATCAAGGGCACACTTGCCAAAGGGTTTTTCTACCTGAATTCTATGCAAAGGCAAGGCTGCTAGCATTTGTTTTCCTATAAATAATGAGCATTTGGTACATTTCCTAACCCATGCATGTGCATCTTTAAAAAAATCCTAGCCAAAACTAACTAGCTCTTGTAATCTTTAAAATTGTAGTTCTAGGTGAAAAATGACCTCCAAAAGGTCCATCATGAAACTCCTCCATTTTATCAAACTGATCTAGTTCAATACATCTTAATAAAATCTATGAAATTCCTTCCTATATAAATCTCCATCTATGATAGGATAAGGAATGACTTGAAGTCTAAAATACCTTCTTTTTTATTTTCCCAAACCCTCAAGATAGTCACTAGTGTGAAGCTAATGTATCATTTGTTGAATCCAGTTGCATGAAGGAGCCGGAACATTAGTTTTTTCTTCATTACTAACTACCAAGAGAGCTTGTTCATTAAACTCTTTGTTGACTTCTACATCTCTAACCAACTGCTCACATAAATCCTTACCTCTTACAAGCTTGGTAACCTTAATTTGGACATCATATGGTTGGTGTAGGTTTTTATTTTTCTAGTGGGTTAATTTATTTTCCCTTAGTCCTAGGTTTTTCCTACACTTAATTAAGCTTTCCTAGGATAATAAAGTGGGTTTATTATTTAATAACTAGGAGATAAGTGATGAGGTGTCTCCTTCCTTGCATAAAGGTGGGATCTATAGAGTACTCAACCTCCTCTTCAACTGGCTCTATGAGTGTAGGTACCACCAAATAGGTATTTGTCAGATTTGTCCTCCTCGAGTGAGGGAAATTCAAGAAGAGAAGAGGAAAGTGAGACATGTAGAGGTCTAAAAGAGGGAGATCAACTAGAGCTCAAAATATTAGAAGAAAATTCCGTAAACGCATGGAATTTTTTCTTGTTGAAGGGAGGTCATGTTTTTATGATGATGAGAGTATAGGTGACATCGAGGTGCCCTTGAGGTACAAACATCTAGAGAAACAATGGGTACCCAAGGAACTTCCTCCAATAAACACTGATCTTTGTGTCAACGAGAGGATATATCACATAACACCATCGTCATTACATTGTTTGGGCCTATTTTGGATGGACGGCATAAAGGTCTATTACGACAAAGTTTCTGAGTTCATGGAGTATGTTGGACCCTGTTATAGTTACAAAGATTGGATGAAACTGGTTCGATATACACGAAGTATGCGTAGGCATGCACTATCAGCAAATTATATACAACTAAAAGATAAGGATCAAAATAAAGGAGTGGCTAGGTACATTGATGGGAGGCCAAAGGTATCAAGGAATATTGTAGGGTTTATAAATAGTACATGACCTGGGTCAACAAATAAGCAACCCAATTGTATATTCTAGGCGCGAGAGGTAAATAGTGTATTCGTATGTGCGATAAAATCAATAACTGGAAGGGAAGAGTTGCTAAGCAATTACAATTTGAATTGCTTAGATACAAACACAATTACTGTGGGGGTGGTACGTACTATATACCATTTTACCCAACCTCCAATTAATGACTCTAATATACAATTTTATTATTATATTTTTTTTTGTAAGTCTATTGGTTTAATTTTGGTAATGTTTTTCATATTTAATCTTTGTCATAGCGGGACATTGATCATATGAGGAAGGCTCCGGCCCAAAGCGCAGATCGCGATCCATCTTCAGTCACTTCTATCTGACACATTTACCTCATTGTAATTGTACAAATTAGATACGAGCAAAATGTTTTATTATTATATTTTTTTCATGAGTTTATTGGGTTAATTTCGATAATGTTTTTAATATACTTGTTGTAGTCAGCTGATCAGGGAAAGGCACTAGCAGTACAGGAGAGCATCCATATAGAGGTGCAGTCACTATTATGCGATGATGACATCACATTTTCCCCAAAACCTTTGGATATGATGAGGAAGGCCCAAAAAAAATGCAATGAACAAATCCTTCAATTGGTATTCATAGTGCCTCAAACAAATGAGATAAGAGAAAGGGTTAAAATATTGTCTGAGAGAGCATAGAACTTGCAAGTAAGTTGTCATGAGATCTTTAATTATAACATAAGTTCATTCATTGGTTTATATTTTGTACTCTTTTATGTCATGAACTAAAATGTGTTATTTTTACAGGATTATTTGCATCCTCATCATGCTACTGGCCATGACCAAGGTACTTCAAGTGTTTCACAGGAAGTAGGGGTCGGTACAAGTGTCAATCCTAATCTTCCTGCGCATACAACACATCATCTGACCCCATCATCTGTGCCTATATTGTCAACTGAAATTTTGGCAACACATACCATGTAGGCATTTGGTAGTGATGTTTTAGCAGCATTTCTTGGATCTTCTCAAATTACTAGTACAGGAACATTGCCAGTCACATTTGTGGTGACCGAGGATTTCCTTCCCATAAAGATAGAGAAGGTCCTAGGTACTTTAAAATGTTTTAATTATTATTATATATAATCCAATTGAAATTTACTTATTGATCACTCTTTATAGACTAATGAACCCATCATCATTTTGTAGGAAATGATGTTTTTTATAAACATCTAAGTGATATTACATTGGAGCTCTTTGGGCCCACCATACGTACGCGGTGGAATGCCCAAAATCAAGATTTTAAAGATGAGCTCATTAACTATTTAGTTGTGTTGTTCGGTGATAAAACATTCAACCGAACCAAGGTCCTTAAGAAATATGGTACCTATCTAAATTATGTGAGCGACCAATATAGGTCACATTTAGAGAATAACAGAAAGTATGAGCATCCCCCCATGATTTCAGAAAGGGAGTGGAGGGACTTGGTGTCAGATGGAAAGGAGAAGGCTGAAAAGAAGAAAGGAAAGACACCACTTAGCCAAGGAAGGTATGTGATACTATCAACAATTTAATTATATATTGATTACTCTTTCTTTTTACATAATCTAACGTATTTCAATTTTTTCATAGGCTACCCGACACATCGAAGGCAACAAAGGCAAGACTAGAAAAACACGGGTAGCACAAACTTGGCTTTGGTGGTTATATGAAAATAGCCGCATGATTTGTAAGTATCAATAAATGAAATATTGCATCCAAATAATAAATTGCAAACAATTTTGGTTTTATCACATCATAGAAGCAAAATTCATGATCGCATGCAAAAATGTAGGCCTTTGATTTCAATAGAGCGCCCATAGAAGAGGACCTGAAGATTGCCTTCCACCAAGGCTATGCATCCCTGACTGAACAACTAAGAGTCTTGACTAGGAAAGCACAATCTTCCACTGCATCCAACATGCAGGTAAATAAACTCAATAAAGTTTATTTCAAATTGAATACTAGTGCAATATGTTCAATATTAATTTCCACATTAATAATGTGCCTATTTGTTTTACACAGATAAGCAATGATAATACTGCACATGATATTGGAATGTAGCCTAGTGAGGGTGGAGCACAACCTGTCGATGAAGGCCATGGTGTGGATCCCAATACTAGATGTATTCATGCGCTATACAAAACATAGTATGGATTAATACAATTAAACATCTTAATTGCATTTGGTGTATTAATCAATGTAACCTTTCATGTTTCAACTTTAGAGCATGTAGAGCGTAATTAGCATGTTGAGCATGATCAAGCTAGACAATATCATGAACATGATGTGGCTCTATTAGGTAAAGAGGAACACTCTAATGTTCTTTTAAACATATTTAATTACAATTGGTGTATTAATTAATTAATGTAACCTTTCGTGTTTCAAATCTAGATCAGTATTTAGAGGGTGTTCAACATGTTGAGCATGAGGCTATAAGACAATATCAGGAACAAGATGTGGCCCAATCAGGTAAAGAGAACCATTCTTATGTTCTTTTAATTAATGAAATATGTGTAACAATAATAATAAAACATATCAATTTAACATTTCCTTGCTATTGCAGCAGACCCCCCTTGCAATCGCCTCCACGTTGTGAGTACAAAACTATGCATACATTAAGATCATGAGCAGAGCTCAGAAAAACTAAAGGGGGGACAGATGATTTTGAAAATGATACTCCACTTCAACATTTTATAGCTGCAAAATAGAAAAAAAGAAAAGAAGTGATTGTAATCATATTATGATAGCCATATTTCTGATAATATGTAAAAACTGAAAATATAAAATATGTTAATGAATGAATGTGAATATGTTAATGAATAAATGTTATATGTTAATGAATGAATGTTATATGTTATTAATGTAGGATGAATGAATAAATGTTATATGTTGTTAATGGATAAATGAATGATTAATGTTATATGATCGGGTATGGGGAATTGAGAGTGATGTGAGGGGGGGGAAGGGGCCAAATGAGCTTCCACTTTCACCTAGCTGGCCCTATTAAGTAGAGAATATTAAACTATTCTCAAAACAAAGAGAAGCTCAATAAGGTAACTAATGCAAATTTCAATATCAGAAATGCATCGTTTGAAGCATCAAACCAATATGAAATGATGAAAAAAGTGCTAAATTTTCACTATGAACATTGTGTTGTGTGTGGATTTGGTTTCAAAGCTCTGTTTTTTATTTTTATTTTAGTGGTCTCTAAAATTTGACTTTTGTGCATAACAGGTTAGTGGAAAATTTGACAGCTCTAAAGGGTTTAGAGGCTCAATTGAGATAGATACACAGATATTTGGATCTTTTTGTTGATGGGAGGCTTCCACTTAACCATGCAATTTTATACCACCTGCAGGTATGCTAAAATATCTCTACTTACATTCATTCAACTTACTATAATATAATATTTGACAAAAATCTCTTTTCCATTATACTTATATGGATTTTCATGCCCTGTTCAAAAGCACATGTTTTAAAATAGGCAAGAAGGATGCTGGCAAGGGTTAAGCAATTTGGCTTTACACCTACCAATTGCATAGTTTACTTCATTCATCCAACATATTGCCAATGTGTTTCACAATTGTTGGAATCATATCCTATAATTATAGAAATAGTAAAATTAAAATATGTAAGTTTCAAATATGGCATTACATATCTTTCTATGAATTTTTGAAAGAAAATATCAAAATGGAGAAGAATTAAA
The DNA here is from genome assembly GCA_007115665.2 of Sequoiadendron giganteum. NCBI lineage: Eukaryota > Viridiplantae > Streptophyta > Pinopsida > Cupressales > Cupressaceae > Sequoiadendron > Sequoiadendron giganteum. The sequence continues at coordinate 355,998,277 of CM021102.1, forward strand.
AAAATAATCTCCATAATTTCTAAGAGATCAGGGAATGCTTTTGCAGAGTTATCTTGAATATATTTAAGACAAAAGTAACTTATACAGATTGAAGCAGAATATTGGTAGTCTAAAATCACTAGTCAACACATCTTAGTAGTATCTTAATTCAAGAGAACTAGGTCCACTATCCATTAGCTAGTAAAACAAATAAAATCAATTCATAAGATTATTCTATTCTAATAGGGTTGACAAGTTGCTTGTTTCCTTTTTATTGTCAAGAAGTTGTCAATATACACTTGGTTTTCCCGCCTTCTCTTGCCTCGTGGCTAGAGAGTTTCTGCAGAAGGCGTCAAAGTAACCTTCAAGATTGACAATGGCAATGAGTACAAGGTTAGTATAACTTAATGCTAATTGGGTATGATTTTATTTGTTCAAGACCAATTTAGATTCATTTTCTACTCACACTAATTTTATTTACATTTATGTTTTGCTAATATCCATTTTCCTTTACATTCATATTCTTCTATACATATTGTGTTTACAATGATGTTTTCCTTAATTTAATCTAGGGGAGAGGACCTAGTACCTAAGCAACTTTCAATATCATGCTGTTATGATTTACTGTGAAGCTAATCCAAAGTTTTTCATTGCTGCTTGAGGCCATATTGCAGTGCTTTCTCTAGGAATCCCACATGATCCCCATAAGGTATCTTCTTTTTGTAGTCTCTAAATTTCTTACAAGAAATCAACAACCAGTTTGTCTAAATGTGGCTCCTTGTTTACACATTAATATCTTTTTTGGCAGCAATGGATCATAGGGATTCATGGGGTCTTAAAGAGAAGGCTCTCAAACATGGAGATCAAGAGTGGGACCAGGTAAAACCATTCATAATCATTCTCATATTGTTTTATTGACTATCTAAGAGCTAAGTATCTAGGATAACATTCTGTATTTTTCTATTGAATTTCCAGAGTGAGAATAATTTTGGGTTTGCAATCCTATTTTTTAGTACACTAGCTAAGTATCCAAGACACACTGTAGGTAATCTTTCTCACCAAATTGCTCATTTTCCACAACTTTAGATTCTAGTGTGTAGTTTAATATTCACTAGTTTGATTTTTTCTTTTTAGCAAAATTAGAATCCAGTTCGTAGGTTGTGCTTGCTGCCCATGACAGTCCCCTTGATCTCATGACTCATCATAGGTTTTATATTTTGCTCCAATTGTTGATCAACATCAAATGTGGCCATCATAATATCATCCATAGCCTCCATATTCTACAGTTACTCATTGCTCATTTCTCATACATAATAGCCAAATAATGTAGGCCTAGAGCTTGGACTGTAGATGTATGCAAAAAGTGATAAATCCCTACCTCTGTAAGCCTAATTAAACACAACAATTGACATGTTGTTTGATATTTTAAACAATCATATGACTGTCCTTTTTCTACCTTGTAAACACTTACTCAATGCATACAATAATTTATTGAAATGCAAAGTTGAATGGCCTCTTAACTCTTGACACTAATGTCATTGCATTTGTCTAAACATGGTTATCATATTGTGATCTAAATTTTCATAATGAAGTCTTCCAATCTGTCCTTTAAATCTGAGCATTGATGATAATCCATCTTGTCTTTTACTACCCCTATTAAATGCTCATTGTCTTGGCACATCAACTTTCTCTCTTTGATTGACCTGTCCTTAATTATGTCCTATCATTATCCCTACGGATGCACTTTGGAGCCTCCTACTACTTTTATATATCGCCCAAAGTCACCCCGATAAGTATTTTGATCCATTTGTATCTTCATCGACAAGAGATCATGTATCGCTAGGATATTCTATAGTTTCCTCGATGTGGTGAGTCTACCCGATAATTATTCTTTCAATCTCAACTATGTCGCCAAGATTACTGCTAATGTAATCTTATTGGCATCACATAGTGGGTCAGGTAGACATTCAAAACTTACTTCGATGGTATATGTCTTGCTGATATGCTTCCCTCGTGCATCGTCGACGAGACAAGATGTGTATCTCGCCGATGAAACATCATCGGTGAGACCACAATCCAATCCTCCCGATATATCCTCTCATGCAATTTTGATCGTTGTAATAGTCTTGATCTTTCACCGATATGCCTAGATTGCAAAGAAAAGTTTTTTTTTTTTTTAAATTGCATTGTTCCATCAAAATTGCAATGAACATCAAAAACCATCTCATGAATGTGTAATGTTTCTAACAAAATTTCACCGTAATGACTTTCCCATTTCATCGCAATTTCAACGAACTTATGTTGTTAATCTGATGGTCTGGCAAAGGTATGCCGCTCGTGCTCTGGCTATTGTTTGTCGCTAGAGTGATGCAACTGTTGTCTTGGTTCTGACAAATGTATGTCACTGCTCACACAATTTAGCAATGACATGCCACTCATGCTCCAGCCACTGTTCGTCATGCAATCGATGAATCGAGCATCGTGGTTTTGACAGATGTATGTTGTTGCTCCGACACTTCAGCGACGACATGCCGACCGTGTACCGGGTATTGTTTGTTGCTCGACCGCAGACACTGTCATCTTGGTTCCGATGAATGTTTTCATTGCTCTGATGCTCCACTTACAACATGCCGATCATGTTTCGGGTACTGTTCATCACTCGACTGACTACACTGTCGTCTTGGTTCTAAAAAATGTTTGACGCTACTATGACTGTTCATTGACGGCATGCTGCCCATGGTCTGGCCACTGTTCGTCGCGGGATCGATGAAGTGGGCATCTCGATTCTAACGATCTTCCATCATGCGGTGGACATTTTACTATCCTTTAGGACATGGACCAAAAGTGAATGACACCGCTGATTTTTGTGATTTGTCAGTCGGCTAACAATAGAGCGTCGAAATTCTGACGAATAGCTGTTAGAAATTGGGGTCAAATTCAATAATGTTTGATGTGACATTGACTTGCGCATTAGATGTGACTGATATGAATTTGGTTGGATTGATGTTTGATGAAAGATAAAGCTTGATGAGGAACATCATCTCCTCAAAATATTGCATGGACTAATGATTTGGATTCGTGCTCACAAATGATTTGACCAGTTTGATTTTATGTTTTCCAATGTTTGGATCACCACATAAGTTTAGAGGATATAGATCAAGATTTATTCTCAAAGTGAGATGTAAACATCTGCCCCCAGTGTCTAGCAATGTTTGAATGGCCATGGGTGGATGAATGGATGAATGGATATGAATTATCTTGTGATAAGATAAGTTATTAAAACAGAGGATGCTCATTTGGATAATGCTTCAAGGCTCAGATAACGTTTGGATTGGATAGGATCAATGAAAATGACCCATGTCAAGGTGTTTACCACAAGAAGATGTAAAGTGTGCACCAAACTTTCATCAAAATTAAGATACCTTGGAGTATGGATGGAGATGGAAGAAAATGGATTGGATAAATGGTCCATGGATGAACGGATGATATGGCTGGAATGTTGGCTTTATTATGGATGTGATAAGATTATTTCTCCTGAACTAGCTCACGTAGATGCTCGATTCTACACATGACGCTTGTTTGCCAAGTTTTCATCATGGTACTTGTCCAAAGTGCCACTGAAGTGGTTTTAACTAGAGGATGATTTTTTGTTCTTTGCTTTCTCTTTTTTCAATCCTTTTTCTGATTTTTTTATTTTTTTGCATTTTCTGAGAGATTTTAATTTGATGTTGAATCACCTGGTACTACTGATATTGATTCTTCTTCCATAATGTTCCATCAATATCCTTCTTGAATAAGTTACTTTTCCAAGATACGTGCACTTAAAAGCAACTTTTGAGATTCTTGATCTACTTTGTTCATACCGGAGTTAACTTTGTCTTTGTGTGCACATCACGATAAAGTGCCTTCTGAATCCTTATGATGAAGGATTATTTCCAATACATGGTTAATGTGAGAATTGGATATCATGCATGGAGGCATAGATGGAGTGTGTTTAGGAATAATAGATGGATTGGTTGGCCATTTGGAACTTTTGACTCTCCAAACTTGGGAAGATGAGTGATTATGGATGGATACAGAAGTATGACTAGAACTAGGACCAACAACTCGATATAATTTTTACGTTTCTTGAGAAGCCTACTTTTGCATTTGTGGACATCGCTAATGGATACTTTTCCCTCATTGATTTTTCCCCATAGTTTCTTTGAGTAATGGAGTTTGATAGGGATAGTCTTTCATTGTATTCTTTAGTATCCATATATATTTGATTTGTCCTTCATGCTTCTTAGCTTCTTCTACTTTGGTAAAAAATTTAATGCTTTGATTCAAATCTTTCTTTTGATGTTGGTCCCAAATCATGGATGGGGTGATGAGTGGATGAAGATTCATGATGTGGTGAGTTGTAGTATTGACATTGGTTTCATCATAAGGATTCTTTGTGCTCCCTATGTTGACATTTGTTTGAGACGTAGTTACCCCCAGTTTTGTGGAAGTGTCACTGATATATTTATATCCCTTGATTGTCAAATAACCAAGGCCTTGATGCTTAGGATTGCCAAAAATCCGCATTGGTTCTAGGATACCCTATTCATGTAGGCCTAATCCTTTGCCTTGATAATTCATCTGATTAAATTTTTTATTTGCAATAGGATATGATTTACCTTGGAAACAAGGTGTTAATCCTTCTCTGCTTTGTGGTGGATCTTCAAAAGTGACAACTTATTTATTGATGAGATAGCTTGCTCTAAGAAAGGTAAGTGATCTTAGTTTATAAGTGATTGGATCCGCCATATGTGGGATGAATGTCTGGTTGATATATTTATCTTGATCTTGTGAAATATCAGATTGTAATGCTTCTTCAAGAAGTGTTGATGCTTCACTGTCCTTGTAAAATTCTTCCTCATAATTCAATTCACAGGATGTTTTCGATTCACGACTTTTGTTGGAGCCCTCTTCATGACCTATTTTTGCTAGGTTTCCATAGGATGTTTCTGATTCACAACTTTTGTAGAATCCTTCTTCATTATATGTTTTTGCTATGTCTCCAAATTTTTGTACATTTTGGTCTTGTGTACAAATGTTAAGAGTGGGAGACTCTTGTTCCATGGTAGTGATGTCAAGAGTATGAGACTCTTATTTTGAATGAAGATCATCTACGTGTCCATCCAAAGAAAATGTCTCATGGGTAGATGGAGGAATATGTCCCATATGGATATGATCATAATTTGTGACATCTTGTATAGATATGAGAGTACCCATTAGATCATTTTAGTATCTTGGAGATATGAATTCTTGATCTTGACTAATTCTATAATTACTTTCAACATGGTTTGGATCAAGTTCTTGACATGAGTCAATTTCAAAGGATGGATTGTCTACAAGGGACTCTTGGGTATCGTTATTAGGAATGGGCAGTGGCTCAATATCATCTTGTTCTTTGAATGGATTTGGATCAAGTGTAAAGTCAAAGATTCTTTTGCTAGTCTCAACCGTGGGGTCAAAGGATGTCAATATGCTTTGGAAAGGACCATTTCTAGACCTTAATGGAAGATGTTGATCATGCTTTGGGATACGTTCTTGAGGTATGTCCTCTAACTCATAAGGTGGTGTAGAGACATTTTCAATATGATCATTGGTTGATGAATCATGGATTATGTCCATGGGATCAAATAATGTTAACACATCTTGAAATAGATCACTAAAAAGTGGCTCTTGATGAATATTGAGGTGATCAACGGATGAGGTGGAAACATCTTCAAGGTGTTCATTGATGGATTGATTTTGATCATGGTCTTCGATAGTTATGATGGAGAGATTTTCAATGTCTTCAACCATAGGATCAAGTAATATTAATGTTTCTTGGATTGGATCAATGTTGGGTATTGCTGGTGGATTTTGACCATGATTGAAAAGTGGCTCTTGGTGTGTGTTGATTTGATCATTGGATGAGATGGGAACATCTTCAATGTGCTCATTAATAAAGAGATCTTGGTCATTGTTTTCCCCAATTGTGGGGGAGAGATTGTTAACGCTATCACTAGTGGTTGAATTCTGATTATTGTCCCCAATAGCTATTAGCTTTTTATCAATAAGGTCTTGGATGATATTTTTGAGTTGAATACAATCTAATGTTGTGTGTCCCTTTCTTTTGTGAAAATCACAAAAGTGTTTCTCATCATACCCTTGTGGTTTCACCATGGGCTCTTGATAATTCACATAAGGGGGGATTTTAATGAGATTTCCATGTACCAATTGGTTCAAGAAAAACTCAATTGGTTCCCCAAGAGGTGTGTATTTTGGTTTGTTACCCTATGAGATTTGTACTTTAAATTGACCTTGTGGTGATTTATTTTGGTGATGTGGTGATTGATCTTTGAGATGTGGTGATTGAGTTTGTTGTTGATTTCGTTGATCTTGATATCCAATTTCTTGTCATTGGAGATATTTTTCTTGATGTGGTTGTGGAGATAGCTCAATGCTTTGATGACATGGTTCAACCAAGAAAGAGTGTATTGATTTTCAGGTGGAGATGTCTCTTGGCACAATGGATCAACTACTTTGGCAAGTGAAGCAATTTGATCCCGCAAAATTTGATCTTGATTTTCTTGATATGGCTGACTTGGTTGTTTAGCAAGCAGATTTGAAATGCATCCTTGTGGTGCTTTCATGGGATCGTGGACAAGTTGATTTTGGATAATGCTCTGATTTGGTGTGATGTTTAGATTCAGAATGATGGATTGAAATTGAACATTTTTGTGGTTGGGAATCATATTTCCCTTATTTAGGTAACTCTGATTTTGCATGTTGTTACCTTGATTTGGATCAATACATGGAGTTTCCAATATACTGCTGGGATTTTGAACAATATTGATTTGATTTGCAAACACATCTATCCAAAAGTTCACCAAGTATGAATTTGAAATGCTCATGTTTGGTAAAATTGTATTTGGCATGTATCGATTTGGTGGGATAATGTTGTTTGCTTGAAGATTCATGCATTGATTGTTGGGTTGATAGATTTGTAGGTTTGAACTTTGATTTAAATCTATCATTGGGAAAGATGTTCCAAACTTTAGATCGGGCATACTTGCATTTGTATCGTTAAAGTTTGGAGGGGATAGTGATGGCATGCATAAATGTGAGTTTCAATAATCAATTGGTATTGTGAGACTTGGATAGTTTGGTTGACTTGGATTACTCATGATGTATGAGTCAAGTTTGAATTCCATGTTTTTCTTGTGTTGTGATCTTGTTTGGACCATAAAATAGAAATCGTTTGATCTTAATCTTAGGCACAAAAGAGATGATAACTAGGAAGGTCTAATGATCAAAAGATGATGATGAGATAAATGGGGTATGGGTGGTGCAGATGAGTGAAACTCTTAGAGAATTTATAGAGGTGATGCTAAAATTTTAAGGCTTGGATTGATTTTGATAGTTTGACTAGGTGCATTAAGTCAAACAAGATGATGGTGAGCTTGTAAGCCCTAGGAAGTTGTGTTATCCTAGAGAAAATTTCTCAAGAGAATGAATTGGCTAAGTGTGTGAAGCCAATCAAAGTGATTATGAACTAGTAGACCTTAGGAAGTTGTGTTATCCTAAAGGTAAATTTGTTCAAGAGGAATGATAACTTGACTAGGTGTATTAAGTCAAATGTAATGATGTTGATTTTTCCTTTAAGTTTAGCATGGAAGATATTTCAAGGTTCTCAAAATTTTGTTCGTGAAATGAAAATTTCATTGATGTTTCAGATGGGTGAAATGTTTTGACTTGATCCTAGATGAACCTGAGATGACTTGTTTACAACACCAAGGTAATGAAGAACGTGATTTTCTCTAAGACTGTTTCAAACCAAAAGAACCAAAGTTCACATGAAAACCATATGACCCAAAAGAGAATAAGCACATGTGTGGTTCAATTGTATGTTATCTTGCTTAGATTTGGTTCCTTTTGACACAAGAACTTTCTTGATTATGTTTTCAAACTGAATGTCTAATGTCCTAACTTTCTATTATCCCACAAAGTGCATTATGAGGAAATCAAGGAAATCAAGGCAAAGGTTTCCTAGGTTGACTTTGTTGAGAACAAACAATGATTAATCATGAGCACTTAGAAACCTCTAAGGATTGAATCCCTAGGGTAAGCAATAGCACTTGAATTTTTCAAAGGCATTTTGTCTTCCCCAAAGGGTTTGAAATTTGAAGCTCTTTGTGAATGTTTGTTTCCAATTTTTTTTGAGATCCAAGCAATGTGTTTTGATTCCAAGCACATGTATAACCCTAGGCTAGAAAAGGAAATATTTGTTAGTTTCCCACTTGGATAAATCTAGCTAAGCATATTTTGTGTAGATGACTAGATGCTTGACCACACAAGCTCCCCCTTACAGTGCACACACTTCTTGGGTCAGCCAAGCATCAGTACCCATGAATCTCCCATGGCATACTTTTCATCTCTACGATAGAACCGCATGTATACATGGGGCGGCTTCAGAGGACATGACCTCTTGCACCAACAAATATAAGGTATTTTTGGCTTCTAAACACAAGTTTGTAGTAAGGGCATCCAGTTTAAGGGGTGTAATGATAAACTCCTTGTGAGAGATCTCCCAACCCTTAGAAAAAGGGATTTACGCATCATAAAGATACTAGGGGAGAGTTATCATGCACCACTTCCCATTCTCCATGGCTTTCACCATGAACACAAATTTATATAGCTGTTTGGAAGAGCTTGGCTTTAGCCCATTACTGCTTGAGTCGTTCCCTTGGGATGAGTAATTTTTCCCACCAAGGTAGGCCCTCTAAAGGTATACAATAGTGAGTAAGTGCATTCTTAGTTCGATCATGTTTGTTTGCATGAACAAAGAGAGAACATTCACAATGCCTTTTTCTCACACTAGACAAGTTTGTTTAATTTTAAGTTCCCAAATCGAAATGTGAAGCAAATCTTTTTGACAACTTAACATCACCAAAATTATTTTGATTCTCAAGATCATTGTGAAGCACGAGAGAAGTGCATATGAATTTTAAATGATGTTAATTTGTGAAAAATATTGGAAAACATGACAAACACTTGTTCATTTTAATCCATAAATCAGTAATGAGTTTGTTTTAAAAGCACCAAATGAGATGTGAAGTTGATTGTTTAGTTTTAAGTCCAAATCAAAATCTAGTAAATGCCTAAGGTTCTTTTTAACCAATCTGAAAAGATCAAGTCAAATGTTTAATTTTAAACCACAAAAAAGAAATGTGAGTTGGTTTAAAATAGAAAAAAAGGGTAGTAAATGAAGCTCTAAAATTGTTAAAACAAGCATTAAAAATTGCTAATTTCCAAGTTTTGATTTCAAGAAAATCTCTAAGTTCACTCTATTCACCTTCGTTTTCATTTGATGCCAACCTTGTTCCTTTGTTTAATTCAAATACTCAACTTCTAATGTACACCTTGATTTCAACCTATGAAACATTTCAATGTAAAATTTTAGAAGTGAGATTTATAAAAAGATTTCACAAAAATTGTCCTTGTCATGAAAAGCTTTCAAAAAATGATTATAGGTTTTGGCATTTAACATCTAATCAATACATGATGAAAATTATAAAGTAATGAAAATTCTATGTTAAAATTAGTCAACACACCGAATAATGTAGTCTTCTAAATTATCATTATGTGAAATCAAACAATTAAAAATGAGCATAGCCTCACTATTACAAATCTTTGACATGGAGACAAAAACACCATCTAGATAGTGGATGGTACACGAGATCACTCGGGGGATGATAAATAAGGTGGTGCAACAAACCAAAATCAAATACTTACCAATAATTGTATGCATCAATTAACAAATTTAAATAATTACTGAAGCACACGACATTTGGCAAACCTTTTTGATGATAAATGGATCGAGGTAAACCTTTATGAAGCCATAGTATTTTCTATAGAGAGTCAATGCAATGCAACTGGCAGGCACAAATTTACATCACTACATTCATATCAATGCAGCTAGCAAGCACGAATTCCTCAACCAATAATAAAGACAATGAATGAATTCAGTGGTTCTAACAAGGTCATTCATAAGATTTGAAAGCCTCATTTTGGAATTTAAATGCCAAGGACTAGGCCACAGGCGTGAAATATCTATCTGCCAGTCACTTTTCTCGTTTGCTTTCATTCATGAATATGGGGCGGGGCTCAAGATAATATAAGTGCCAGGTGAAAAATAACTAAAGTTCAATCAAGCATGATCTTTGATTGGGTTTGTCTAGCATGATCACGAGGCTACAAAGCTTCTCTTTTTTTTTTGGAACTTTTAGCAGAAAAAATTGCAGACTTGATTCTTTGCCTTTGAGGGTAAAGTCTGAGATGCTTACCCTTTCAAAAATTATCAAACAAGGCCTTACATGTAATTAATATATTTCTAGTAGAATGTAAGAATAATCTGTTCCAAATGAAAGAGATGACAGAGGAAACACAAACGCATTCAAGGAGAAATAAACTGTATCTCAGCAAAGACACATCTAGAAATCAGAGAGGACTAGGGGAAGCAACTGACAGAGATAGGTAGCAGGCAGGGTAGTCAATGGTCTTCAAGTTTAAATAAATCTACTTTAAACATACTGACCTCCAGAACCGTAAGAAGTAGTATGGAGAATATAAAGCTATATCAAGGCCTTTGTTTGCCCAACATGATCACAAGGCTACAAAGCTTATATTGAACTCTTAACAGAAAAAAAAATGCAGAGATTCTTTGCCTCCGTGGGTAAAGTCAGAGATGGTTACCCTTTCAACTTTTATTGGACAAAGCCTTCCATACAATTGATATCTTTCTAGTGGAATACAAGAATAATTTGTTCCAAAAGGAAAAGCTGATAGAGGAACCACAAATGCATTCAGAGAGAAACAAACTATATCTCAGCTCTAGCATGGATATTATTCAATAGGTTACATCAAATTTAAATAAATCTACTTCAAGCATGAACGTATTCAAAGATAAATAAACTATATTTGGGTATGTCCAGGATCATCACGGAAAAAATAGGCCCTTAAGTGGGAAAAATTCAGAAAAATCAGACTTAGGCAACTTGACATAAAAATTTGAATAACTTATCTATATTATTTCAAAAATATGTAACAATAGAATTTTTAGTAAATTGAATGTAGTTTCTAAACTGCTAGGTTTATTTACAAAAAAATAAGATCTATTTGATGAAATTTTGAAATTTTAGGGAAAAAATAAGAAGTAGGTGTTTGTCTGACCACCCTAACCACCTTAAAATGATAATATTTTTTTATAAGATTTTAGATATAAGTAGAGGACTCATTTCCCGATGTGATGCATATGGTTTTGTAATTTTTTTCCAAGTAAATAATTAATTATTATTTTTTTATTAATATTTTTTAAAAATATAAAGACTCGTATGTCCGACCACCTTAACTTCGTAAAAAATTCATGAAATTCAATTTTTTATTTTTTAATCTTATAGTATGCAAAGCATAGAATGTGATGCATTCTTTGGATTGAAAAAATGTGACACCGTTTGAAAGCTATAGATGTTTTTCAATCAACCTATCAATCATGACTTTCATCGTAATTCAATAGAAAATGAATAATATTTATTTATTAAATTCAAAGTAAAGCATAATTTATTTTGGTGGAAAGCTGAGAATCTCCTTTAAAAACCCTTTTCATTTCATCAATTTTGGGTAAAAAAAAGGTCACCAGCCACATACCATCATATTGCCACTTTTTGGCCCATCATGATCTTGCACATAGCCATCTCAGCAAAGGCAAACATAGGCAGTGGCTAGTTTTCAAATTTAAATAAATCTACTTCAAACATCAATGCATTCAGAGAGAAATAAACTATATCTCAGCAAAGGAAAACATAGGCAGGCAATGGTCTTCAAATTTAAAGCAATCTACTTCAAACATACTGACCTCCAAAACTGTATGAAATAGAAAGAAGAATGAAGCTATTGCACGACTTGTTCAGATTATGATTCGATCTCTCTTAATGAATTTGTTCCAGAAGGAAGAGATGATAGAGGAACCATTAATGTATTCAGAGAGAAATAAACTGTGTCTCAACAAAGGAAAACATAGGCAGAAGATGGTCTTCATATTCAAAGAAATCCACTTCAAACATACTGACCTCAGAACTGTAAGAAGTAGTATAGAGAATAAAGCTACAACAAGGCCTGTTCAAATTATGATTTGATCTCTTTAGATTACTTTTTTTTAGGATACATAAATATTAATGTCTTCCGCCTAACATTGGAACTCACTGTGGCAATAAAATCTAAACAACATAGCAGCAGAAGCATTAAGTTTAAAGCAAAGTGGGTGGGCAACACGGACCAGTCAACATGAAATATCAACTAATAATGAAAAGCACATCACAGGGACCAGTCAACATGGCACCTTGCCCTCGATATGCAAAGGATCTGACAGCAGAGAAAATGTATTCAAATTAGATCTCAGACAGACATAAAAAGAGGTGAATTTAACATCCCTTGATTGGAGGTTTTCCCTATCAAACAAGCAACCAATAAATAAAATCTCTTTTATAATTTCCTTATTTTTAATAAGTCATTTCTTATTGACATTGACATCAACTGCAATGTGCAGAATAAATGTAAAACTGAGAACACACACCTACGTAGATATGGAGAAAATGCTTTGTGAATGAGGCCATGAAAAGAACAGAGGATAATATATGCTAAAAATAGAGATCATAATGGATAAAATATACTCTATGACAGATTCATCAATGTTATTGCTTATCTTAGAAAAAAAACACGTTGATCTGTTCTTCTTTTTTCAAAAAATTAAACCACAACTGTGATTGTATGATGGTAATCTTCATGTCCTCTCATAAAGAAAATAGCAGTGAGAAAATTGTCTATTTAAGCCCTGTTTGAGTAGAAAATTGTTGACTAAATACAAAAATAAAGGAGATCATGACTATGACTGTCTACTAAACACAAATATTAAAAGCATGATTTTTAATGCCTATCAAAGATACAGATCGCTGCTTCTTCTTAATAGAGAATAGTCAGCTCACCCTCCTTCTAGCACCAGAATGTGAGAGGCAAATAAGAAAATTTCTAACAATAGATGGATTAACTATTGTCAGTAAATTGAAATCAGCCCCTCCCTATGAAATTATTTCTCAAATATAGAAGAGAAAAATATCAAGTAAAGCATGTGCAACTTAAAATATGAAAATCTAATCTAAGTTAACTAACCACCATCCCATAGGGGGATTGGTGCCCCTTGATGTGAGAAGAGAGCCCTTTCCCAATCCCTGATAAGCCAATGGTGTCATAATGGACAAAAGTAGTTCTCAAATTAAGAGAATAACTTTGCATGAGCTTCTATGTTGTGTCAAATTTGAGATGTAGTTGTTTTGGAGAAATGCTTTGCATTTTATAAATTCAAGGTTGGAAGAGTGAGATATTTTGATGAATGTGGGATCATTCATAAGCCAATTATAAGATGCCACTTGTCAAGGTGTGAGAGGGTGAGGAATGTGCAAGTCTTGGCCAATGTGCCAATTTCAAATTTGAATTTTGGATGAAATGACATGTTTAGGGGGGATGAAAGGTGGATTAAATGCCAATTTTGACTTGTGCAAGAGCATTTAATGCTTTGTTGGAAGCGACAATTCCTTTGGAGGGAAGATTCAAATTGATAGCATATTCCATCTTGATGCCCTTTTGAAAGAAATTAGAAGAATTAATAAACCAAAGAAATGATTTATTGGTGCAAGTGGGTGGGTTAGTTGAGAGTTTAGATTTGACTCAAGTTGAGTCAAAAGCTAGAGAATGGGTGATTATGATTAGAGGTTAAATAATTTAGATTAATTAACTTCGAGGATTTTAGGAGTTTGACATTTGATTTAAATCATTTTGATTTATTGAATCAAATGAGGACTTAATTAAATAATTTGATTTATTTAATTAAATATGATGAAGCTAGGGAGTTAATCAATAAATTGTTTTAATTGATTAAGAGAAGAATTCGATGTTAGTTAGAGTGAGATGCATGATGCTAATTTTACGTGTCTACAAATTGAAAAGAGGATTTTTGTAAAATTAAGAATTTGCTCAATTACTTGATTTTTGGAAGAAGATTACCATTTTGAATTAAATTAATTCAAAATAATGATTTTATATGACAATAAATAATATTTTTTCAAATTATGAAGAGACAGTTAATAAAACAAAATCATTTTAAATAATTTTATTTATTAAAAATGAGAGGAATGTGAAATGAGGTAATTAAATAATTAAGCATAATTATTTAATTTAGAGGATTATGACCGATAATTAAATAAATTAATAAATTCATTTAATTATGAGAATTAGTGACATATTTAATAAACAAATAAAGTTCATTTATTTAATAATCAAGAAGAATAAAGGAATAAAAAGGTAGTTAAATAAATTAATAAATTTATTTAATTGTAAGAAGACAATAGACAATTAATGACGTATTGAATAAATAAATATAATTTATTTATTTGATAATCAGGAAGAATAAAATAGACATGAATTAATTAAATATTAATGAATTACTTAATTAATAGTCGGATGTGTACCAAGGACATAATTAAATGTCATAATTATAGAGCTTGCAAGCCTAGGTCATTTTTATGTGTCTACAACGAGATTACATTGGAATTAAGCAAAGAGTTCTTTATTGGGTTCCAAGGATCGTGTTCTAAGGGTGGTTTAGAAAAGTGATTAGGGATGATGTTGAGGGGAAGTGAAGGTTTGAATTTTGATGAAAGGACAAAATCCAATACCATGATGTGTTGTTTATGTGAGAGGCTTGATAGGGGTGTGGATACCTTGTTCATTAGCACCACATCCATCTCCACTATAGCCAAGTTGTTTCATGACCTCATAACCTTTTCCATAGAGAGTTTTCAACTTTTTTGGATCGAGTGAGGGTTTGTTGTTGGTATTGGTGGATAAAGTAGTTGAGGTGGATGTTGTCAAAGGATCGAATGAGTCTTGTGTTGACAAGACTATATTTCCCTTTTCAAATTCTTTGTGTATGATTTTGGATTATCCCATTAAGGGAGGGGTGAAGTCTAAGGAACCCCAATAATCATCTAAAAGATTTGTGATATGTTCAATATGTTGTTCTTTATTCATTTGTTGTGCGGGTTCCACTGGTTTGGTTGATTTAGAAGTGGTGAAGGGTTTGGATTGGTTTTACTCAAGTTTTAAGATATTGTAAGGCTGGGGATCAGCATCAAGTGTGTACACTTTGTTGTTGTAGATCTACTTCATCTTACAATGAAGAGTGGAATGCACTCCATTCATAGCATGAATCCATGACCTGCCTAAGAGAAGATTATATGAAATTTCATGAGGAATAACATGGATTTTTGTTTTCAATGTGGCCATTCAAACTGCAAGAGGTATAGTGACCACATCGAGCGGTTGCTTTGTGATGTTGTCAAATACTCTGATGGAGAGAGAATCATGTTTTATGTGGGATATATCAATACCAATCCTATCCAAAAGGTGCACACTACACACATTAAGAGGAGAGCCAGTTTTTACAAGAGTTCTCTTGATCCCTTTTGTGTCGAATTGAGAGATTATTACGAAAGATTCATTTTCTTTTTGCACATCCAGAGGGATCTCACTTTGGTGAAAAATAAAATCAACATTTATTCCATGAATAATAGCTGCTATGTCATTTGGTTGTGTATTAGAAGGAGTAGGAACTTGTTGTATGAAATTTTGGATCATGTTGTGATAGTCAGGGGAGACTTGAATGATATCCCGTAATGATATTTTGGTGGGAGTATTCCTTAGTTGTTCAACAAGTTCATACTCCCTAATAAGTGAATTTAATCAAGGGGTAATAGGTAAGATTGGATTAGGAAAAGGTAAGGATGTTAAGGTTGGTTGGGGTGGAGTTGGATTGTTTTTAGTGTAATTTGTGTGAGCAACAGTATTATGACTTGATTGCTATGACACATTATTCTTAGGTGGGTAGAGGGTGAATTTGGGTTTGGTTGAAGGTGAAGGTTTGGTTAAAGGTGGGTAAAGGATGAGTTGAGGTTGAATAATATTAACATCCTTGAGCAAGGGAGAGGCCAAGTTGTCTCTTTATTTTCTTCTAAATATATAGTATTATTATTGTCAATGTTATCCTTATTGTGTATAATGAGATCCTCCCTAGGAGGAAGAGTTTTAGGAGAACTACAAACCAGCTACTCTTGACAATCAAAGGTTGGTTCTTCTAAAATGACTTCATTACATATAGAGGAATGATCAATGGTTATATTGTCATGTGTAATAAGGATGTTTTTAGGTGAAGGGGGACAACTAAGATTATCATGACCTTCACTAATTGTGTTTTATAGCAGCAAAGTATCTTTTTCACAACTATGAGAAATACAAGGAGAAACCAAAATGTTAATTTTGGGTATGTTCAGGATCATGATGGGCCAAAAAGTGCCAATATGTAAGTGATATGATGGCTCATGTGGCAGATGATTTTTTTACCCAAAATTGATGAAATGAAAAGAGTTTTTAAAGGATATTCTTAGATTTCTACCAATATAAATTATGCTTCACTTAGAATTTAATAAATTATTATTATTCATTTTCTATTTGAATTACGACTAAATTCCCGATTGATAGGCTGATTGAAAAACATCTATAACTTTCAAACAGTATCACATTTTTTGAATCCGAAACATGTGTCGCATTCTATGTTTTGCATAATATAGGATTAAAAAGAGAAAAATTGAATTTCATGAAGTTTTGACCAAATTATGGTGGTCAAACATACAAGTTTTTATATTTTTTAAAAGTTATAATAAAAAAATCATAATTAATTATTTACTTGGAAAAAAATTAGAAAAAATAATGCATCACATCGAGACATGAGTCCTCTACTTATATCTAAAATATTATAAAAAAATATTATCATTTTATTTTTCTAAGGGTGGTTAAACAGACACCTAATTCTTGTTTTTTCCCTGAAATTTACGTACTACTACATTGAAATTTTAAATTTTCACCAAATAGATTTTCCTTTTTTTAAGTAAACCTAGTAGTTTAGAAACTACATTCAATTTTCTACAGATTCTATTCTTACATATTTTTGAAATAATATAGATAACTTATTCAAATTTTTACGACAAGTTGCCTAACTTTGATTTTTCTAAATTTTATCACCACTTAAGGGTCTATTTTTTTCATGATGATCATACACATATCCTATCATCAGTAGCCATTTTTTTTTTTCTTGGTGTTTAAGGTCATTTCCACTAAGACAAGTAAGAGGAGAGAAACAACTAGGATTCTCATAACTCTCATTGATTGGTTCTTCTAACAAAATATCTTCATCATGAAGAGGAGAGATATTGGAGAAGAATGAATATGATCGTTAGGAATGTCAAAATTTGTCTCTTTTTTTACTAAAACACTCTCATAGGGAGGGGATAGGAAAGTTTTCTTAGCATTTTTGGCTATGTAAGCTATTAAAATTGTTCAAATAAGAATGAAAATCATATGTAACCATTTCATGCAATGTTTCAACAATATAAACAATGTATATGCAATAATAAAAAACATTTTTATCCAATATATGCTAAGCTTTAGAGATGTATATAATGTACATGCAAGAATGAAAATAAATTTTAACAGTATAATGCATTTTTTTATGAATATAAACATTGTATGTGCAAAAGTGAAAATTAATCTTATCAATGTTATGCAAGAGTACAGAAATGGAAGCATTTTCAGATCTAATGATGAAATGATTTTAAGAATGACCATCCTAAAATGATTTTTTTGAGCTAGAAGCATAAAACCAATGTTCCCAAAAATTTCCAGACTTATAGTATATGATACTATGAGCCTTGAAAATCACAAAAATGAGGTTTACGGTGTTGTAATAGAAAGTGAAAAATCTAGAAAGGGACTAGGTCGCCCAGAATGGCAAATTAGTCCAAATTAGGGTTTTTTCCAAAATTTCCAAAAGAATTATAACTATTTTGGATGGTTATGATGGTGGATGACCAAAATAATAAAGGTAGGTACAGATTTTGGATGAATGAAAATGATTTTAGATGCAAGAATGCAAAGTATATAGACTTTTATGCATGCAAAAATGTGGAATGCTGGAATGCAATTTAAACAATGCAAAATGTAATGCAATTTAAACAATGCAAAATGTAATGCAATGCAAACCTAGGATGAAGAAGGACTCTTAATCAAATGAAAAGGTGCAAGAATTTTAGGTTCACCAAAATGAACCACCAAAATGAAATAAAATGGGAAAGAGGATTCCCCAATGGGCTTCTAGGGTTTTTCACCTAGAAGCTAGGTTGAGAAATGTGGCTCGCTTTCACACCTTTTCATTTTAGGGTTCATTCAAAGGGGATTTAGGGACTTTTTATGTGTGTGTGAATTTTTCTAAGTGAAATAAACTGAAAAATAAATGATTTAATGAACGCTAATCTATTGAAATTTTAAAGTGTGGGAAAACGCATATTGATATGCAAACATGTACAAAATGACCTAAGAATGTAAACTAAACTAAAAAAAATAAATGAGATAGAATATGTGCATCTGGAATATGAAGAAGGATCAGATGGAGGTCTGGAATGCTGATGAAAATGTTGCAGAAGCTGAAAGGGACACTTATGCCAATTTGGGTGACCTAGTCCCAAATCTGAGAAAACTGGTCTGGAGCCTATTTCTGCCGAATGGGTGTTTGAATATACAAAAATTATTGAAATACATGTCCAATGGGACTAGGTCACCATTTTTGGTGACTTAGTCCTCTTCTAGATTTCTGGAAATTTGGAAGGGGAAACAGAAGCCCTCGATCTGCACTTTAGTTCTTCATAGGTGTTCGCTTCTAAAACTCTTATTTTGGGCCTGAAAGTGACTTTTGGTGGATTTTTGGACTATGAAAGCTAGGAGAGGTATTCGAAAAGTCTTCAAAGTCTCCAATCATCTTCAATATACCTAAATCTGCAAACACACAAGGAGAGAATGAGAAAATGTTGATTGTTAGGGCATGGGGGTTTGCCTTGGTCAAACCCCTTTTAGGTAAATAAACCAAAATGAATAGAAAATGAAATGGAGTATGAACATGAACAAATGGAGTAATTTACCTTTCCATGATGATTGATCTTGATTTTTTGCAGCAATCGGCCCTTGAATGCTACAAAAAAAGATGTCTTATTGACTTGAAATGCTCAAACCCTAGCTTTCTTGAGAAGAGGGAGAGAAGAGTGAGTGAGAAGAGGAATTAGGGTTTAGAATGAATGGAATTAGGTCAAAAATGAGGGGAAAAAACCCTTATTTATAGAATTTATGCCCTAATTGTCTTGAAGTAACACCATACATGCTAACGTTAGGGTTTAAGAGACAAAATCCCGAAAGAAATTTAAGTTAAATTTGAATTTTGTGCCACATGGGACTAGGTCGCCCAAGGTGGTGACCTAGTCCACCTTGGTATTTTTTCATTGGTTGTTGGGGATTAAAGTATGATTATTAATCTTTTTTGGGTTGTCTCACAAATCACACTAAAATAAGGCATGTAGGTGCATTAAGGGGCCATTATAGTATAAGAAAGGGTTGATTTAGTGATGACAAGCCTACGAAAGTGTGAAAATGTATTACAACACCTTACAACACTTTGGCACAAGGCTTAGAAAGGGGTAAAAAGAGGTTGAAAAAGGTCCAAAGTCTATAGGCAAAGGTTGAAATGAGTTAAAGGTGTCAAGGCTATACTTTTTGGTGACACAATGCTTAGCCATTTGTGATTATTTAACTTTAATGGTCTAGGTAAAATGTCCATATTATCATAGTGGTTTTGATCAACCATAAATGTTTGTAAAAAGGGGGATATTTTTTGGTGAAGGGAAAGTTTTTATAGAGGGAGGTTTTTTTTGTCTTAGTTAAAAAAAACTAATAGAGAATTCTTTTTTTTCTATTGCAATGAATCTAGAAAAGAGGGTCATTTTAATGGTGTTTCATTTTATGTTTTTTGTCTTTTTTGAGGTTTGGACTTGACATAAATTAATCTATGTGTTCTTCAATCAACCTCATGAAAATAAACCTATAAGAACTCATAATCAGTAAATAAGTTTGTAAATGTACTCATATAAAGTGCCACCAAAACTGAATGTGTGAAGGGGATTTTGGAAATTATTGTACTTACACTGAATTTTAAAGTGTAATGGGGGGTTGTACAATCACAATAATGGATCATCGATATTTTCACCTCATGTGAGTGTGCCTTGGAGTACACCCATTTTCAGTTTCTTGTAAATATTTACATTCCTTACAATCTCGATCTCCGTTGTTCTACTTATATTCTCTTAGTATTAAGGGAGACTATGATGTTTTATGCTTCTTTCAATGAAGAAGAATATTCTTTTTGGAAGGCCTCGTGAACCTTCTATCTTGATCTCTCAAATAGGGGATTAATTCAATGGATCACTTTACGAGATAGTACTCCTCGTCATAGTACTATCTATATTATCAACTTCACAAATTCTAATGAACTTTGTGTATATTACAGTCACTAAAGGAATCAAGCCTCTAGGATCACCAACAAAACCAAAAACAACCTTCTACAAAGGAGAAAAGAAATAGCATAAATTAGAAATAATAGATGTAATATTATAAGAGTGAATATATGATTGAATATAACTATATATGAGAGGCCTTGAATATAAACACAAGGTGAGAGATAGGAATAGACACGATCATGAAAAGTTTATTAATCCCATAACATGAGACAACTAGCTCATAACAACGTAGGATAAGATAAAATCTAGAAATGATAATTAAGACTTCTAGAAGGAATCTTATAATTCTGAGTAAACTTAACATGTGAATATATCCCCTAATTACCTAGTAATGAAATTAACTAGGTAGAATACATTTATTCACATGAAAAATGTACATTGGTTGCGTACTATTCATATGTTCACTCATGGAGTATTTTTATCTCACATTTTGATCGACATTACTTGGAGATTCATTGATTCTAGAAGACACCAGTTCATCATTGTCAGAGTTTACAACTTCTACATTCTCCAAGAGTTCTCTATAATAATGTTCCTATAATCAAGGAACATGTTTTAGGTCTTAAATCCTTACACTTTCTCCTTTTGGAGAGGATTTTTATTCCTGCTAGGTTTTCTCCTTTACTCCACTTTATGAAAATCAATTATACACACGGGTACCTAACATGGCCTCTATACGGGACCCATTTTATTTCTATCTAATTTATCTTTTGTGATCTACCAAAGTATCACTTGAGGGGGTGTTATTGTAAATAATTAATCTATTCACTATACTTAAGTGTACTTACGTGGATGAGATTAGACAATATCTTGTCTAAATGAATGTGCATCCTTTAAGCCTCTTAAGGCTACCAAATTATTTGGTTAACCTCATGCACACAACTTTTGAGGTTGGAAGACTTACAATCTCACCTCAAAAATCACTCAACCCCTGGCACACAAGTTTTATGACTTGGTCATAGAGGTTGTTGGTTTGCACACTCCAAGTGTTCCTAAGGTTGACACATATAGGATACTTGTCTACTCATTTGTGCCACATTATGGGGTAATTTTCAATTCACCTCATAAGTTGATTTCCTCATACATCCCTATATATGAAAGGCTTTGTACTGATTATCATTTGCGTAAAATAAATTCAATTGTATGCATTATTCATTGTGCTTGTTTATAATCTCCTAGATCTCTTAATTTCTTATACATAACTATTTATATAATTTCTAGATTCTAAGGCACATAGATCTTATTATAATTTATAAATAACCATCGTTCTTCCATTGCAAAATTAAATAATCTCTCTTCATTTTTTATTACTCATATCATAACTGTAATTTATTTCTAAAATTGCCTAATCTAATCTATTCCATTCCATATAATTATCTCACCATATATATTGTTTAGTTTAATTTACTTAATTATATTTATTTAAGTAATTAACCTAAGTTCCTATTTTTTTTTTTCTTTTTTTTTTAATAATTACTTTAAAACTATATTTTGATTAAAATTTTAAATTAAAAAACTTTTAGTTTTGTATTAAAAATTAAAAATAATAAATTAATTTTCTGTTTTTTAATTCTATATGTGGGGCACTCTACACCAAATGTAAAATGTATTATTTAAATTATTCAATTCATCTATGTGAAGTTTTATCCAAATGTAAAAGGTATTTTAGATTCTAATTTAGATGTAAATATAGGAATAGATTAGATTAGGCAATTTTAGAATTGAAAAGTAAAAAAAAATATAGGAACTTAGGTTAATTAGGTAAATAAATATAATTAAGTAAATTAAACTAAACAATAAATATGGTGAGCTAATTATATGGAGTGTAATAGATTAGATTAGGAAATTTTAGAAACAAATTATAGTTATTATATGAGTAATAAAAAATGAAGAGAGATTTTTAAATTTTGCAATGGAAGAATGATGGTTATTTATAAATTATAATAAGATCTATGTGCCTTAGAACCTATAAATTATATAAATAGTTATGTATAATAAATTAAGAGACCTAGGCGATTACAAACAAGCACAGTGAATAGTGCATATGATTGTATTTAGTTGACCCAAATGATAATGAGTACAAAGCCTTGCATTATTTATTTAATTCCTTGGAAGAAAGAAATAAAGGTTAATGTATTTAATTATTTACTTGTCCAAGGCACTTGTTTTCCAAGTTTTAACCATTGGACGAATTATTTATCTTTACTATTTTTTGGATTTTTGACCTTTTTGACTTTTTTCTGAAGTTTTGGACCTTTTGGATAGAAATGTGGATGGAGATGGATAAGGATACAGATGTGGATATGTGGATTTGGAAGATAGGCGATAAAGGGAATGGATGAAAGACTGAAGCATCAAGTTCCATATGGGGTAATCAGAGCCCATATTTGAAGCAACTATCGGATGTTGGTACAACATTATTAAAATGGAGGGATTATGCAAGAGAATGGATTAAATCGATTTGATAGGGGAGATATGGGGGATAGTGGATGGGATGTTTGAAATTTTATGGATGGAATGATGGAGTGGATTTGTGATGGGGGAATGTGTTCAAGACTAACATTGGCACATGTGGTGGTGGATGTGAAAGGATGGGGGGATGAATGGATGGAGAGTGTGGGGATAATGGAGGAATTGGGATAGCATATTTTAAAACATAAGGGACCCAAAATAGATTTAGGGGAGGGAGGATGTGAATTATTTTTTGGTGTATTATCAAATTTGGATGTCGTTATGGATTTTTCATTTGAAGGAATTACATCTTTTTTCTTTGGGATCCACATGGTTTTGATTTTTTCTTTGGTGGACCTTTGTGGCCTATGGGTTTGCTTTTTCTTTTGAATCTATTTTTTGTTTTCTTCAACATATATTTTTAAGGGGACATGAGGAGCTTTAGATTAATGTGGAGGTTTGGATTTATGAAATTTTACTTTGGCATCCAAAGTGCTTTTAGTAGGAATGGGATGGGTATGAGATGATGTATGATGTGGAGGAGACATAGATGGAGTGGAAGAGGTAGGATTCTGATGATGATGCGTGGATGGAGGTTGTGAGATAGCATGCATGGAGGGGTGCCTTTGTTGATCTTTATTAAGGATTATGAAGTTAGGATTTTTACGAGGTGTGCTAGGGATAGGTGATGGATGGATGAAAGGATGAAGATGGTGAGATGGAGGAAGTAATTTTGGGATATAAGAGTCCAACATGGACTTTGTATATGGAGGATGGGTGATGATGGAAGGAGGGACATAAGGACCCAAAATAGGTGCAATAGATGGGGGATGATCGATGGTGGATGGAGGGACATAAGGTCCCAAAATGGATTTGGAGGAGGGAGGAAGAAGATGGATGATAATTTTGAGGTAACATGATGGAGGAGGGGGGATGGCGACAAATGGTTTGGTGGAGCGATGGGAAGTGCCTCTTATTCCTTTGGAAGAGGCTCGCTTAGGATGTATGGAGGTTGTACCAACATTTGTGGAATGTGAGTCTTGGGAGATATATCCAAGACCTTGTTCACCTAGATGTTCTTTGACCTCGATGGGCTCTAAAATACCTTTCTCATGAAGGCCTAAACAATTTCCTTCATATTTCATGATCTTGAGAATTCGACCTATGGTAGGATGCTTATTATTTCGGAATCCTAATGTGTGTCCATTAGCAAGGGGAGGAGGGAGGGTGGTGAATATTTTTTTTTTTTTCTACAAGAAGACCACCATGGATGAGTATGATGTTACCAAGGTGATATAAAAGTGGTGTCGGGAGGGTAGGGCTAGGCGGTGATGTACGATCATAAGATGGAGATGATGGGATGGAAGAATCTTGGTCTAGAGGAGTAAGTGATAAGGGATCAGGGGAGGGATTAGGTGATATCATAGGATCTAGATTTGTAGTAGTGGGTGATAAGGGCTCATGATATTTAGTGATTGGATTTTGAGTGCAAAGGGGATCATGGGATGGAGTGTATGAGCTAGTGTAATCTTGAGATGGGGTGGATAGGATGGTGGGATCATGATTTGGTTGTGGAGAGGGACCAAGAGATGGAATGGAGTGGAAAGGATGTTAGGATCCTGATTTGGAGGAGGGGATAGCTTGGCATGCTCTGGATCAAGCTCTAGGTGTGACTCATCTTGTGTGGGAGGTATGTTGATGTAAGAGTGTTGGAGGGACTCCTCAAGTGGGGTAAATGGGATGATGGATGATTCATGAGGTTCATGGGAATGGATGTCAATGATATTAGGAGTGGGAAGTGGGCCTTGGATGTGGATGTCGCTAATGGATCAGGTGGATCTAGGAGTATAAAATGGGGATTCAATGGATTCGTCAGGTTTGATGGTTCCAGTAGTTTGGATGGTGTTAGGAGAAGTAATAAGGGTGATAGGTGTGGAATTGAGAAGGGCCTCATCACTAATGATCATATATGACAAAGTGGGATGGAATGGTTCCACAACATCAAGATTTGGATTTGGGGATGTCTCTTTTGTCATGAGTCCTTGGGCGACATTTGGAAGGAGATATTTGGGCATTGTAAGTTCATGTGTGGTGACTACAATGGATGGAGGATTATGGATGGGTGGATGATTAGGATTAGGGATTGGTGGATTAGGATTAGATGAGTGGATGGAATTTGATGGAGGACAAGGAGTAGGTTGAGGACTAAGCTTGGCAGATGGATTGAGATTAGATGGAGGATTGAGATAGGGTGAATTGGCATGAGGATTAAAATATAATAGAATGGAGGTGGGAGTGATACAAGAGGATGTGGATGATGAGGCGTAAGTGTTTGTTTGCTCAATTCAGGCATTTTCCAAAATATCTTGAGGTTAGATATTTGCTACTTCCAATACCTAGGTGCACAAGATCTCAACCTTCAAGTTTATTTTATGTTTACATGTATTTAGGGCATATAGTTTAGATAGTTTACATTTCGTTTACATTGCTTTATTTACATCTCATGCATTATATTACAATCATTTTATTTTAGTTTCAGCCATACTACATGCACATTCACAACCCTCATCAATCATACATCCCCCCCTTTGAATACAATAACCAAGAACATATCACCAACGAGGAAAGAGTGGCATTCCTAAACTAAGAGCTTCTAGGGTGAAAAACCCTAGGAGCCTAGTAAAGGGAATCATATTTCCCTTGTTAGTATATGTTTTTGGTGGTTCATTTTGGTGATCCTGGCTTTCCTACACTAGTTAAATTTTTGGTTTTGAATTTCATCTTAGGAGGTATCTTGCATTGCATTCAAAATTTTCCTTATTTGCATCCTACGGTTTATAAAATATTGCATTAGTAAAAAATTCATGTCAAATTGCATTTGTGCATCTATAATTTCATTGAAAATTTCTCACATTTTTCACTTTCACCTTAGAAATACATCATACAGTCTAAAACATATCAAAACCCCTCATAACCTTCAGAAATATTCACAAAACCCCTAGCTAGGACTAGTTCGCCATTCTGGGTGACGTAGTCCCTGTTTAGATGTTAACTCTATGTTACAACCTTTGAAACCTCAATTTTTTTCTTCCTAGACCTCCTCATATGATATACTATAAGTCTAGAAAGTTTTGAGAACGTAGTTTGTAGGCTTCTCCCTCAAAATCATAGTTTTAGGGTAGTCATTTTTGGGAGACCTTCATAATTATATCTGCAAAATGATTACATTTTTGAAAATGTGAAAACTCTTTATTAAAGTACTTTTTACCTTTTCTCATACAATGTATACGTTCATAAAACTATGCATAATTTTATTAAAATTACTTTCCATTATTTCGTCTACATTGTTTACATTCTTCAAATTTAGAATAATTTAGATAAAAACATTTTGTATCTTTACATATGGCTTGGTTATATTGCTATGCAATATTGCTTTAAATGGTTATATGTACTTTTTAATTTTTGTCCAAAAAACGCTAGTCTCATACTAATCTAGAGATGCCAAGAAAACTTGTCCTCCTCTCCCTGTGAGAGTTTTCTTGTGATAGAGAATACAACCTTGTATGTTCCAAACAATCCTATTAGTTCTTCCCCTAGTCTCTCTCCTCTTGGTGATGCATAGATTTTGGTGTTAGGAGAACCAATTAGTGAGAGTTCTGAGAACTCTATTTATTTCTCTCCTCCTACCTCTCTTAACAAAGAAGAAAACATTACCATAATGAATCATGACAATAACATTTGTACTTCTCATAGTATCTCTCCTAGGTGCAAAGATGATACTTTGTTGATCGAAGATACAATTGATAAAATTCATGTGTATCTTAGTTGTACCCCTTCTCCTAGGGAACCCCATATTAAACACAACACTTACACCAATATTCATCCTCCTACTTGCAATAGAGTCCCTTTAAAAGAACTAACCTTTGAATGTGAATAACATCTAGTTTGTCGTTCTTCTAAAAACTCTCCTCCTAGGAAGGATATCATGGTGTAAGAACATGTGAGCCTTGACACCTATCCTTCATACACCAAACCTTTGCTAGGAGAAGATAATAAAGTGACATTAGAGTCCCCTTCACCAACACATCACACAAATCAAGACAAGATTCTTGAGGTTATGACCACACAAGTGGGATCTCCTTTAATTAGTGAGCCTCCTAAGTATCCTCCCACTAGAGAAACCCATAAAAAACTAAGAGATATCTTGAAATCCATGATGTGATCTCATCATAACAATGTTTTTCAGCCACTAATTTGTAACTTAGTGTCTCAAACACCTATGGTATCACCCACCACTCCTAATTTCCATTTCCCTTTTCTCACATTAGAGTTCCTCGTGTTTGTAGAATAATGAGGTTTTTTCTTAGCTTAATACTTTGTAGAACTTTAAGATTGCTAATCTAAATAATATTTTCCTTTTGTTACAAATTCTTTGTGGGTGATTATCTTGATTAATCCATTTTACTATTGTAGAATGTAGATAGAAGTTGATAGAAGAACTAGACAAGATAATAAAAATATTACACAAGATGTACTATGGAGAAACCCTTTTAGGAAAAATCTCCACCAAAAATTATTCTCTATTATTCAAACTCTGAAATACAAGAGATCCAATTCTTTCTTGATAATTCCTCTTCTTGCCTTCACCAATCTTCTTCACAAATTGCAATAACAATTGATCAACACTCTCTTCAACTTGCCTGAGATAAATAGGCTTTAATCAACTTTGTAAACTTCAAATGAGTGACAATAACAATTCTCAAGACCTAACCCTAAAATGTATGTCTCTTTATTGAAAGTAGGTTTCTACCATGAAGAACAATTTCAAATCATCTCCTTCATCCATTTGGGCATCCCAAACTGAAGTCATAACTCAACCTTTATTCTATAAATATCTTAAGGCTTCATCCTCAAAGTTGGAACCTAAAATAGGGCCCCACTTAACTAAGCCTTCAGAAATATCTCAACATGCAAAGGAGCTGATTCCAAGAAGCCAACTTGGGTGCCCAAAGTGGGTCCAAGATATTTCTTGTTAACTAAAATATTTTTAAACACCATTCATGCAAGAATGGTCATCCCCTGTTAACTGAAGGTAGTGCCTTTTATTTGTCACACAACTCAAGTCATTAGATATGCAATCCAAGTTAACTAAATTCAACTAGCATTCAACTAAAACTAATTAAAGATAATTGAACCATAACTGAACTGAATTGAATTGAACTTAACTTAACTAAATTGAACTGAACTTCAATGTACTGAACTAAACTAAACTTAACTGAACTTTAACAAAACTTCACTGAATTGAACTTCAACAAAACTTCACTAAATTGAACTTCAACTCAACTTCAATTAACTGAACCTCGTACCCATCACCCCCTATTTTATAGGACCTCAACTTGCATAAATTAAAATCCCTATTTTG
Organism: Sequoiadendron giganteum; assembly: GCA_007115665.2. Classification (NCBI taxonomy): domain Eukaryota; kingdom Viridiplantae; phylum Streptophyta; class Pinopsida; order Cupressales; family Cupressaceae; genus Sequoiadendron; species Sequoiadendron giganteum. Next base: position 356,026,705 of record CM021102.1, read on the forward strand.
TAGGAACCTATGATGCATTTATGAAGTGTACTCAATTTACCAACCAGTTAACTAAACTCAAGTTGAGTTACATCACCTACCATATGTGAGCCCATGTGCTCCTATTTTATAGGATCTAATTCCAAGGCATCCACACATACTTTTAATATTTAGAATAAATTACAAATTTCAATTAAAATGATTATTTCATCAAATATCAATCTCTTCTCAATCCTAGTGTTGATGAATACATTGCAAGGACTTAGGAGATACATGAAATAAATAATGTTTTAGGATTTCAATTAAATGGAATCCTATTTCCAACATTCTCCCACTTGAAATTATACATTTCAATTATTCTAAATAAGAAATAATAATAAAAATTGCAAGACTCAAGGCCAATGACCTTCTTGCACCAACTAATCAATCCATGTTAACCTCAAATGTAACCTGCATAATCATGAAGCTTCCAAGAAAATGATTAAAACCAAGAGAACTTATCTGTATGGTTTCATAAGATAATTTGTAACATTAATTAAAGTGTTAACTTTTTCAATTAATACCTTCACATTATCAACGAAACCAAAACCTTTCCCAAGTATCTTTATCCAAACTGCCTCTTTGGAGGTATGCTAAACCACCGAGTGTGTTGAACTCACGTTCAACCAAGGTGTAGGCTCCTCAATCTTTTTTGTTGAAAAAAAAAAATTTCTTACAAGTAACCATTCCAACAAATATCTCTTACCAAAAGATAACTCTAGCCTCACCTATTTCTCCAAGTATCCATGAGGACCTGTAACCAACCAATCCATGCCAAACTCCAAATGCGACACAACACTTTCATGTAGTAATCTAGAAAATGATTAATGTACCCAATACTAAAGAGAGATACACAAGATCAATTTCAAAGCTCCAACCTTTAACATAAATATTAAACCCATGATCTAACCATCTCCTCCTAGGAGATCACATGCACCATAACATATATAAATATAAATCCTAGTCTTAAGAGAACATTTAATATTCCAAAACTCTAATCTAGAATCAAGATTAAACAATGACATAATAGGAACCACTCTAAACTAATAAAAAACCATATCCCCAATTACATGAAGATAACCTTACCAATGATGCATCCAACTCACTACCAATAACTCCCACTGAACCGTGGTATTGAGTTACACATGGCATCATGACTATCATCCTCTCTATGAAGATTAATCTAAGACATGAAGCAAAGAGTTATCACAAAAAATATTAGCTTAAATAACCAATGCATCATTACTATAATATGAGGAATCCTCTGTAGAAGAATCAAAAATTTCTTTCTTTTTCTTACAAGGGTATGTACAGGATCATCATGTAAAAAACAGGCCCTTAAGTGGCAATAAAATTTAGAAAATCAGAGTTGGGCAACTTGATGTAAAAATTTGAATAACTTATCTATATTATTTTAAAAATATGTAAGAATAGAATCTATAGAAAATTGAATTTAGTTTCAAAACTACTAGTTTTATTTATTTATTTTTAAATCTATTTGGTGAAAATTTAAAATTTCAATGCAGTAGTACTTAAATTACAGGGGAAAAATAAGAAGTAGGTGTCTGTCTGACCATCCTAACCACAATAAAATGATAATATTTTTTATAATATTTTAGATATAAGTAGGGGACTCATGTCCTGATGTGATGCATATTTTTTTGTAATTTTTTTCTAAGTAAATAATTAATTATGATTTTTTTATTACAATTTTTTATAAATATAAAAAATCGTATGTCTGACCACGTTAACTTGGTCAAAACTTCATGAAATTGAATTATTTTTTTTAATCCTATAATATGTGAAGCATAGAATGTGACACATGTTTTGGATTCAAAAAATGTGATACCGTCTGAAAGCTATAAATTTTTTTCCATAAGCCTATAAATCAAGACTTTAGTCATAATTCAAATAGAAAATGAATAAAAATTATTTATTAAATTCAAAGTAAAACATAATTTATACTGGTGGAAAGCTGAGAATCTCCTTTAAAAACCCTTTTCGTTTCATCAATTTTGGGTAAAAAAAGGTCGTCAGCCACATGGGCCATCATATGACTTAGTTATTGCCACTTTTTGGCCCATCATGATCCTACACAATCCCACAATCCTTCTTCACATGTCTCGATTTCCCACAGTTCCAACACTTTACCTTACTTCATCCTTCTGACTTACCCTTCCCTTCCTTGTTTCCCTTATGTTCCTTTTTCTTAGGCCTACCTTTTTCAAACAAGGCATCTTGGATTTCCTATATAGACTTCCTCCTCATCTCCTCTGATAGGAGAGTAGGAATAATGTTGTCCATCTTTGGATCTGCACCATTACCACTAATTGCAATGATTAGATTTTCCAAAGATTCTGGTAAAGAACAAAGTAACAAAATGCACTTATCCTCATCTCCTAGCTTTACATCTATAGATGCTAACTGAATGAGAATTAAATGTAAAGCATTCAAATGTTGTGCAACAGGATTTGCCATCTTTCATTTTTAATGAATACAACTTCCTTTTCAGATACAACTTATTGGTGAGGCTCTTAGTTTGATAAATATCCTCTATTCTCTTCCACAATTTATATGCAGTATTTTCATCTGAAACATTCAAGAGAATCACATCAGGAATACATAACCTAATTTTTCCTCTTTCCTTCTTATCTAACTTAGCTCAATCCTCATCTCAAATAGTTATAGGTGTCTTTTTCTCATTATTAACTACCAACCAATAATCTCTTTCTACAAGACGATATTCCATTTTTAATTTCCACATTTCATAGTTAGAACCATTGAATCTTTCGATTTCTAACCAAGAATTAATTGTAACAAAACTTAATTCCAAAATCAGCAAATAAAAATAATAATAAAATCTCCCACTGAGCCAAAAAACCTCCAATCTTTTAAGAGAAAGGCGTCCCAGTACTCTACCAAACCTCGGCTCTGATACCAAAATTTGAATAATGAGGTTTTCTTAGCTTAATACTCTAAAACTTTAAGATTGTTGATTTAATTAAGATTTTCCTTTTGTCACAAATTCTTTGTGGGTGATTATCTTGATTAATCCATTTTACTATTGTAGAATGTAGAGAGAAGTTGATAGAAGAACTAGATAGGATAATAGAAATATTACACAAGATGTACCGTGGAGAAACCCTTTCAGAGAAAAACTCCACCAAGAATTATTCTCTATTATTCAAACTCTGAAATACAATCGATCTAATTATTGCTTAAGAATGCTTCTTCTCACCTTCACCAATATTCATCACAACCTGCAATAACAACTGATCAACACTCTCTTCAACTTTCTTGAGATAAATAGGCTTTAATCAAATTTTTAAACTCCAAATGAGTTACAATAACAATGCTTAATCAGTAACCCTATAAGGTATTCCTATCTCTTGCAAGTAGAGTTCTTTCGTGAAGAAAAAGGTCAAATAATCTCCTTAATCCATTTGAGCATCCCAAACTGAAGTCATAACTCAACATTTATTCTATAAATATCTTAAGGCTTCATCCTCAAAGTTGGCACCTAAAAGAGGGCCCCACTTAACTAAGCCTTCAAAAATATCTCAACATGCAAAGGAGCTAATTCCAAGAATCCAAATTGGGTTCCCAAAGTGGGTCTAAGATATTTCTTGTTAACTGAAACATTTCTCAACACCATTCATGCAAGGATGGTCATCCCCTATTAACTGAAGGTAGTACCTATTATCTATCATGCAACTCAGGTTATTAGTCATGCATTCCAAGTTAACCGAAATCAACTAGCATTCAACTAAAACTAACTGAAGATAACTGAACCATAACTGAACCAAATTAAACTGAACTAAACTAAACTAAACTAAACTGAACTGAACTAAACTGAACTGAATTGAACTGAACTGAACTGAACTGGACTGAACTGAACTAAACTGAACTGAACTGAACTGAACATAACTGAACTGAACTAAACTTTAACTCAACTTCATTGAACTAAACCTCGTACACATCACCCCCTATTTTTTAGGACCTCAACATGCATAAATCAAAATCCATATTTTGGTGGAACCTATGATGTATTTCTCAAGTGTACTCAATTTACCAACCAGTTAACTTAGAAACTCAAGGTGAGTTGTCACCTACCATATTTGAGCCCATGTTCTCCTATTTTTTAGGAGCTAATTCCAAGGCATCCACACATGCTTTTAAAATTTAGAATAAATTACAAATCTCAATTAACATGATAATTTAATCAAATATTAATCCCTTCATAATCCTAGTGTTGTTGAACACATTGCGAGGACTTAGGAGATACATGAAATAAATTTTGTTTAGGATTGCAATTAAATTGCATCCTATTTCCAATAGTTTTGAGGACCTTAAAAAGATCCCCGCTGATACATATGTATGGGAGTTGACTCAACTCTCACCTATAGTCCAATTTCTCTTTCACGAAATGGCACAAATATAGAAGAGATTGAATCTTACATCAATGAAAAAAATCTCCAATCTCCCTCCCATCCCATGCAAGTACCCCAATCTGACATCACATTCTCTAAACATGAGTTTCCCTCACTTGAGATTCTAAACAAGAGTGATCCCTTGATGATAAAGTTGATTATTAATGAATCTCTAGTTAGGTACACTATCATAGACAATGGCTCAAAAATTAATCTTTGTAGCATGGATCTCCTTTACAAAATTGAAATGGACAAAAATCTCATTCAACCTAATGATGGTCATATTAGTGGCTTCGAAAATGTTAATAAGCAACCACTAGGGATGATCACATTACCTATCAAAGTCAGACCAATATTTTTTCCTACTCCTATCCATATTATGCCAAGACCCCTTCCATACAATCTCCTCCTTGGGAGACCATGGATTCATAGTATGAAAGAAGTCTCATCTACGCTTCACCGCTATTGAATTTTGAATACAATAACAAGATATACATGGTTTATGTAGATGCAAAAATCTATGCATCAACTAATCACAACATTTCCAACTCCCTTACCCATTTCATTCTTAAATCAAAAATTACCCAAGTTGATGCTACTCCTTCACCTACAACCAAAATCTTTCGTGATCATTGGGGGTCGTTAGATTCTTCACCTCCTTCCAATACAAAATCTAAAAACTTTCCCTCTTAGTCCAAAGAATCATATACCAACACTTCATTTTCAAATACAAGATCTAATAACAATTGGGGTCTTACGCCTCCCTTTAGAGGAGAGTTTGAAACCTCGCGACCTACACCAAAACCACCCTATGTATTCTATACTCAACTTGGCTCCACATCAACACCATTATCCCATGGTGGTGATGGGGGCTCTACCTCTCCCATCCCTCGTGCAGGACCAATACATTACACTCAAAAGAATTTTTGTTCTTATACAACAACCAATCCTTCTCCAAACAACACAACCCCTTCATCTAACTTGGATGATCATCATGGTATCAACCACCATTTTCTTCCTCCACATGGATGCAACGAACAAATAATTCAAACCACCATATCATCATCTTTCAAGAAATATTTAGGGTTCCCTCCCTCCTCTCCCTTTCCTTCAAACCATAACCTTCAACCATCTCTAGGAGCTTGGTGCTCTCTCTTTCGTGGGGGCACCTAATTCATCTCCCTGATGCATACCTTCCTCCTCTTTGGCTCACCTTTTCCTTGAACTAAGTGCGGGCAAGGGGTTCATTAGACTTGTCCTTGTATGTCACTTGTCATTAGATCTTTTGACTAGACATTAACATATCGTGTACATACACGAGCAATCTTGAGATGCGGACAACATGTCTTAGGTTAACTCGCATGTAACATACTATCCTTTCCATGACGTAGCCTCCCTTGGAAACATATCACTTGGCATAGAGATTTCTAAGTAAGCTCTCATGTCCCTCTCCTTTAATTTTTTCCTTTTCCCTTTCTCTACTTTAAAATAATTTCTCACAAAATGGTGTCTAGCCATTCCTTTAAAGTGGGGGGCATCCCCTAGCACTATTCATTTTTACATTTTTCTTTCATTCATTCTTAGTGAAGCCTTGGTATTTGGTGAATGACATTGGGTGTAATTTCCTTCATGAAAGTGACCTATCTTAGCATATTATATTCCTCTTATTGGCTCGATGCGAAACACTCCATCCCCTAAGATGGGAATTTTCTATCATTTGATTGGTCCTCTCTTGGAGACATTACAAATAATTTTCCCTAAGTCAAAGACCCCACATGAATGAAACATGACTCCTTCGAACATCCCCTTTTTTCATTTTACCTTTTTGCATTTTGCACCCCTTTCACATTTGTACATTCATGGCCACCCTGCATAACCCAACTTGCATGCCTATAGATCCAAATTGTACTTGTTCATGGGTTCTAAGCATCCAAGGCTTTTCTTGTTTCATGAACTACACCCCTTTCCTTGTGGTGCCTTATCAAAGTTTTCAGGGAGTACAACCTTGGTGTGGTTGAGTGGGAAGCACAACTAGCGGCATGACTTTCCCCATAGCCACCTTTGTGTGTGTGAACATATACCAACCAAGTGTATGTGTTTTTCACCACCTTTGGACATTCTCACCCGGTGAACAACTAAAAATTTCATCAGCCCGGAGTGAGTACCCTTTGGCATTCTCACTTGGTGAACAACCAAAAATTTTGTCGACCCAAAGTGAGAACCTTTTCCTTTTTCTAACAAACAACCTATATCTAATCCACAACTAGTTGGAAAAATGGTTGAAGCTTAATTTGACTTCTCTCCACCCTTTCACATCACTCCTTATCTGATCTTTAGCACTTATGTTTAGTTTTCCATGGGATCTTGATCACCCCTCTTGATCATAGCCATCTCATCTTACTAGCATAACTACACTAGATCCCACTCAATGTGCATGGTTCAAATACTTTAGTGTGAGTCTGAAGAACGTTCATACTCTCACTAAAGTGGGGGATTAATGTGTTACCAAAAAGTGTATACCTTAGCACTTTTTCACCCATTTTGGCCTTTTCCAATGGATTTTGGTCTTGATCACCTTAACTCAGTCTTGTAACCTTGCAATTCAACACTAACCTAATGGTGTTTTACTAAAGTGTTGTGAAGTGTTGTAATACATTTCTTCACTTTTCTAAGACCCTTTTAACATAACTCACTAAAATAATAAATTCTTACACCTTTCTAAGCCTTATGAAAAAGTGTTGTAAAGTGTTGTGATGCATTTTCACACTTATTTAGGCTTATCACCCCTAAATTAACCCTTTTCAATACTAATGTTGTCCCTTTAATGTAATTTTAGGCCCGATTAAAGTGTGTTTCAGGAGGCAAACCCAATAAACAATGTTAATCATCATTAAATTCCTGACCACAACTTTGATTTTCCCAAGTGGACTAGGTCGCCACTTCGAGCGACCTAGTCCTTTTAGGAATAAAAATCAAAATTAAAACATAAAACTTGTGGGAATTTTCCCCCAAAAACCCTAAGCTCGGCCTATCATAAATCATTTTCAAGAAAATTAGGGTTTTGTATATACAAATAAGGATTTTCATCCTCATTTTGACTCTCCTTGCTCTCATTTTTCTCTTCCAAGTTCATTTTTACACTCTTGCACTCTCTCAAGCACTCTAGCATCCAAGACTTCACAAGCATTAGGGTTTTCAGGTCATTCTCCGTTGGAGTTGCTCATGCATATTCTAGACCATCAACAACATAGGTTGGGTAAGAATTTCTATTAAGTTCATCATTCACTCTTACTTTCTTTTGTTTTCTCATTTGGGTTTAATCACCTACAAATGGGTTTGACTAAGGCAAACCCCTATTTCCTAAGCCCAAAAATTTATGGTCTTTGGATGTATTTGTAGATCTTGTTATAACATTTTTGGTGAAGTACAATAATTCTCCTCAAGTCAAACCCAAGTCTCAAACCCTAGGAAGGACAAAAGATAAGTTGTAGGTCACTTTCGGGAGTTTTAGACATGAGTTTCTATAAAAACCGGGAACATCAACCGAGACCCACAAGATCAAGAACTAATTCCTTAGAAATACACAAGAGGAATAGGTCATCCCTATTGGTGACCTTGTCCCTATGTTAAGCCTGAAAAAGGGTTTTTGCATTTTTGGGTACCCTTTTCCCTGAAACCTGTTCTGACAAAATTTCCAAAATAGTGGACTAGGTCACTCTAGTTGGTGTAAGTGTCCTTTTTCTTAGTTCCAATATTTTCCAAAAGATCTTGGGGCCATAAATTTTCTACTTCCATTACCCAGGTGCACAAGCTCTCCACCTTCCAGATTATTTTTTGTTTACATGTATTTAGGTCATATAGTTTAGATTGTTTGCATTTAGTTTACATTGATTTATTTACATCTCATGCATTAGATTACAATCATTTTATTTTAGTTTCAACCACACTACACACATTAACAACCCTCATAAATCATCCATCCCCCCCTTCGAATGCAATCACCAAGAACATATCACTAAAGATGAAAGAGTGACATTCCTAAACTAAGAGCTTCTAGGGTGAAAAACCCTAGGGGCCTAATAAAGGGAATCAACTTTCCCTTGTTAGTATATTTTTTTGGTGGTTCAATTTTGATATCAAAATATCTTAAACATAAATGGACTAAATCTTGAATTGGGATTCAGTTTAAGCTCAGATTGGGATTGGAGTAAAGCTCTAATTCGGATTAGATAACAACTTCGATTAGGATGATTGGAGGATGTGGAGGATGTAATTAGGATTAATGAGATAGGATTGGATGACTGATCATATAAGAAGATGAAACAAATTCTAAACCTAGTTTAGACATTTGACTTAGATGATGTAAGGTGTTGATGATTGGATTGGTTGCAAATCAGACGGTTACAACACCAAATCTACCTCAAGATGGAAGTAGATTGATTGGGTTGTACTAATGATTAACTAACTTAGAATGGATAACAATCTTGAGTAGATACAAATGATGATGATCAAGATCAAACACCTAAGCCAACTTGGATAAATACCTCATAAACAAAGTCTAGGGGATGCAGATTGATGAACCAATGATGGATATGTGATCTAAGGATTCTCTAAGATGGTCCTAGATGATTTGATTGATGAAAAAATGATCTTCATAAAATGTAGACAGATGAAAATGATGATTACAGGAAAATGGATGATGATAAAAAAAAATTGATTGTGGCAAATGACTCAGCAAACAATAGGCTTCCAGTGGCCAAAAGAATTCACATTCTAGAATTTGTATAGGAAGAAAGGTCACCTCTATAGGCCACAAATTTTCCTTTGAAGGATGCAAGTTTGCTTGTTTAGGCTAAGAAAACTCACCTCAATATGTTGTAAACTCACCCCTGAAGGTTGAAAGCTTGCTTATTAAGGATGGTAAACTCTCCCAAGACTTAAGTGACAAAGGAAACAAGCGGATATGCTAAGAAAATTCATGTATCTAGTAGAGAAAGGTCACCAGAGACTTGACAGGGACAGGAAACAGGTGAAGTTGCTCAGTAAGATCACCTATCAGGAATCAAGTTCACCCTAGAAACTATCAGAGTCACCCAACAAGTTGACAAGTTCACCAAAGAAGTTGACAAGTTTTCCCAAGAAGCTGACAAGTTTTCCCAAGAAGCAAACAATTCCACCCAAGAAGAAAGCAAGTTTGGCCAAGAGGCAAATAGGTTCACCCAAATAGCTGACAAGTTTTCCTAAAAACTTGAAATCACTAAAGGACGGGCAGATGTAACTTTCAAGATTGCTTAATGGGATGAGAACCTCGACTAAATGGACTCGAATGGGAACTTGGATGGAAAACGAGATCATCTAGCAAACAAATAGACCTAGCTAAACGGACTCAGACCGAGACTCAAATGAAGAATGAGACAACAAATAGATAAATGGAAACCTAAAAAGGGACTTAGAGCGAAGAATGGACACCAAAATAGATCTCAACAAGGACTCAGAATAGACAACATACACCAAAATAGACCTAAATGGGGACTCATAATGGAGAATGGGATACGAATGGGGAAAATGAATTCACGAGAATGGACCTAAACAGGGACTCGAAATGGAGAACGAGATCATGAACGAGAAAATGGATTCACCTGAATGGACTTGAACAGGACTCAAGTAAGAGAACAAGATCACGAATGAAAAAATGGATTCACTTAAATGGACTTGAATGGAGAATCAAGATGGAGAATGAGATCATGAATAGGAAAATAGATTCACCTAAATGGACCCAAATGGGGACTTAAGACGGAGAATGGACACCTAAATGGGGACTCAAAACGGAGAACGAGACAACAAAGGGATAAATGGTTACCTAAACAAACCCAAACGGGGACTCAGAATGGAGAACATGAGGCAAGTTCGCCACTATGAAGAGAAAATTCACCCAACAATGAAGCAAGATCACCCAATAGATAGGAAAAATCACCCAACAAGGGAGAAAATTCACCCAACAAGTGATCAAAATCACCCAAAAAATTATCAAAATCACCCAACAAGTGGGAAAATTCACCCAATAGGGTAGAAAATTTGCATGTTCTTGGGAACGGTGAATTTCACAATTGACAAACTTGCCTAACTAACAAACAAACTTTCATGTTCCAAGGAATGGACGAAAATGGGGTCACCTAAGAAAGTGACCCACAAGAAAATTCTCCTCTGAAAAAGGCAAATTCGCCTAAATGGATGACATAAAATGGAAGTTGGGATATAGAATCACCCTTTTGGAGTGAAAAATTGCCTATCTATAGTGCAATCTCACCTCTCTAAGGGGAAAATTCACCTCTGAAGGCAAGGGCTAATTGTGGCAAAGGAAAATAGGCACATCAAACAAAAAACAAAAGGTTGGACTAACTCAACTAAAAGTAAAAGCACTGGTATCGCACAAAGAAGACACTCCAAGCAACATGACCCTAGAATTAGTGATATGGGTTTGCAAACTTAATGTAGGCCCACCACCTTCAGCGAACAACCCAAGGTTAATACTATGTGACACCGAGGTGGCTCTTTGGAGCAACCTTTCTCGCGAAGGTGAATAGCTAGCGTTCCAATGGCACAGGGTCATCAACAGAGGCCATGGGCTCACCTTCACACTCTCACTCGAGGACTATCGTAGTCCACCATGAGGATTCCTATCTCAACCCAAGGGAGAATGTGTTAAGTAACTTCGAGGTATGGCTTGCATCCCCTACACTACACCAAGTCACGTCTGAAACATAGGTCTCTATCTAAGTTGAACAAGGCTATCTAGGGTGTCCTTGATATACACAAGGTACGTGAGACCAAACCGTGAACACCAGCCTATCACAAGCATGAGTCTGGAGCCCCAACGATGTATTGGAAACTCAAACCAACTCTTCACTTCTTATCTAGGTATCACTCTAGATTTGACACTTTGCTAGACACTACGTGACTAGATTTCTAGGGTACAACTTTCATTCTCCCCCCTTTATATACCCTATCGATAACACGTGGTTGGAATAATCCCCTGGGTGATGAAGTCCTAGGCAGGTCCCGCTAAAGGAAGAAGATACTATACATTTCGGCTCATCCCCAAGCTCGCACGTAGCACAAGGGGAGAGCTTAGATGCACTAGCACCTCCTAGGGAAGACTCGACTAGACTAGAGAAAGTTGTGATTTCTCATCACTCAGGATCACCTAAAGGCACAAGGGGAGTGGATACATCAACATCCTATTCACAAACATGGAAAACAAGTTAATTGACCCTTTAATTAAAGTTGCATGTTCCTAGCTAGAATGGAAAAATGACAAACAAACTAACTACACGGTCTTGGACCGATCATTCTGTAGAAAATATGTTATTATTTTCGAGCCACTGATCTTGGACAAATGAGGAATGGCTGCACAAAATGTTAGCAAAATTAGGACAATCAGAAACAAATGATTTAGTGAGTTAGAATGTAAAAATGGAACCAAAAAGACACTAAAAATGGAAGATCAAAGTTTCAGATTCACATCATATTCACCTTTGTATGAGGTAAGTTCGCCCATTTAAGGGAGAAAATTCACCCCTATGAGAGGCAGGTCCGTCCCTCTAAGCAAGTAAGTTTTCCCGTTTGAGTAATCAAGTTTTCTTGTAATTGGAGGTTAAGGCAAGTTCACCCTTGAAGCAAGAAAATTCACCCCTAAGAGAAAATTCACCCCTGTAATATTGAAATTCACCCCTCTAGAAAGTCAAGTTTTCCCCTGAAGGAAAATTCACCTGTATGTCTAGGGAACTTCGCCCCTGTATTGAGAAAGTTCGCCTATCAGGGAAATTTCACCTCTGTAACTAAAATATGAACCTACAAAACTCAAACAACTGAACACATAAAATTATAGACCGGTGACGTGGGTCCCACCTCATGTGCCAAAAATGTGTGCAAGTTTTTTTACCTAGTTCAAAATGCAAAATGAAAATAAATGTAAACAAGGAAAAACACAAATAACACCTCAAGATTGGCCTAAGTTGAACTTGAACAAAATGAAATATAAAAAACTGATATACTTTGTCCAAGTTGATTGGTTGGTTGGCCCTATTGATTTCTTGATTTTTGTGCTCCTTTGAATGGAAAATAGCATGAAACTAGATGCAAAATGATGTGGATGAGATGAGGAATGCAATGGGGAAGTAGGTATTTGGATAGATTCTTAATATGGATGCAAAATAAGCTCAAATTTGTAGCAATGGTGGATGCCTGAGAGTGAAAATGTGCTTCTAGATGGATTTTGGCAGCATAACGACTTGTTTGTGCTTGATTTGGATGCAAGATGGCTATAGTGATTGGAGGGTTGAGAGATTGAGATGATGAATCTAATTGAATGTGATAGAGATTGAATGAATCAAAAAATACTAAGTGTTTTAGTCATTAGCAAGAGGGGAGATGAATGAAAGGCCAAGATTCATTCTCGGAAGAGAATCAAGGGTTGCGATCACATGTTGACCAAAGGAATTAAAAAATCATTTTTAATGGTGCATGGGAAGGATAAAAGGAATTTAATATTCCTTGGGGAATGATAGAGGAATTAAAAATTCCTCAAAAGGACCTTGAAAAGACAAAAAGGAATTTAAAATTTCTTGGGGGATGGGGAGAGTTGACTAAATATTAGATTAGGCTAGTTGATGAGGGGTTAGAGGGACATTAAGTGACTGATTATGATTAGGAGCCAACTTTCAAAATTCAGAGAATGTGACACCTTCCTAATCAATTATTATGAATGTGCACATCCTTAATAAAGGATTAAACAAGGGGGATGAAGACTAGGAGTGGATTAGGATGGATGGGGCATAAAGGGAATTAAATAAAAGGATTATTTATTTAATTCCTTGGAAGAAAGGAATAAAGGGTAAGTTATTTAATTATTTAACTAAATACCTTAGGGATTTGGAGGACTTTAGAAGTATTAATCAAATAATAGTAATATTATTTAATTAATGAGGGTAGGAGGATATTTAGATGAAAAGGGATCTAAATTTGACTAGATATAAGTCATAAAATATAGATGTCTACAATATGCATCAATAAATACCCTATATTTATTTCAAATAATTCATTTATATAGATATAGATTGATTGCTTGCTTGCTTGCTTGATAGATGGACACAATTTTTTTTTATAACTATATAAAAAACATAGTAGTGTGAATATATATTCATTTATTCATTCATATTATATCATTTTATTTCATATTTGGTTTTATTTATTAGAATGAATTGTCAACTTGAGGGGAAGGGACAATGAGTGCTATGTGTAGTTTGCCCCATTTTATGGAGATGATGAGCCTCATAGGGTCCATGGACAACTCACCCCACCTCTCATCCCTAGCACCTTATAGTTGCAACCATTACTATAGTTGAGGGGTTCATCATATCAAAAGAATTTATTTCTATTATTTTATTAATTTTTTAAAATTTTATAATAAAATTACTCTACTCATATATATATAAATAATTATATATAAAATATACCATGTACATATATTTTTAATATAATAAATTATATAGAGATATAGATATCACATATGCATAGACATGCCACACACTCATGCACTCACACACACCTACACACATGCATGGTTGCATGCAAATACATACATAAACATTTACATGTACACACATAGAGCTTACAAAAATGAGTATAAAAATTTATTTTAATTTGATTTTACTCTATATATGGATTTGTACTTTCATACATCCTCTCATGCACATATATATATATTTTTATTGTCATAGCTAGTTCTTTTTCTTAAGAATTATGTAGAGAGAGAGAGAGAGAGAGAGAGAGAGAGAGAGAGAGAGCAATTTTAAAGATAATCAAATTTACGTAAAGTTTACTTTTTTATATTTTACAAACTAATATTTGAATAATATAATATTATAAATATATTATCTCTATATCTATATGTGAACCAATAAAAAAAAATATTTTAAACAAAATATGCATTTATTTATACATGTAGATGTTCAAATGCTTCCTTCAAGTTTAATATAAAAAAAATTCATTTATACAAATTTTGGGAGAGGTAGGTGCACAAAATAATATTTAAACAACATTAAATAGAAAAGTAATACAAATAATATAATAAATTTAGTGCTTTAATTTATGCAAACCTCAATTAATACAACCTTTCTCCTTTGAAATTTGGATGTAAATCAATATAATAATATTTTGATTCAATCAACAATCTATTTTGTTAGAGTGGATCTGCATTAATAGTGGTTGATGAAAATGATAAAGAAATGAAGGTATTTATATATTTTCTAGGAAAAATCAAATTGAAGATAATAAGATAAAACGCTTGAGTTAAATTGATATCTTGTGGAGTCAACTCAACTAATACATGATATTTTTCCATTTCAAAGTTATTAGAGGATAAAATAAATTATTTAATTTAATAAATGTACAAATTAGAGGAATAAGTTTCCATTTGAAGATAAAGTCAAATAATGAGTGAATAAGATTTTTTTAAACAAGATACAGTTAACTAAAAAGGGAAGAAGAAGATTATAAAACAAGATTGTGTTAACTAATAAGGGAAGATAAAGTTAACTAATGAAAAAATAAAAAAATTATTTAATTTTTTTTAGATAAAAGGTCATAGGTCTAAACTTTGTGTATTAATATAGTAGTTGAGATACATTTTGGTTAGTGTTAATACACATTATAGAGGAGAATTTGGTCTTCCCTCAAGTTAGATAAAATTAACATAAAAAATAAACAAAAGAAAAAATAAACCCGAACCCTTCAATGGTTAAAATGGAGGTATACCATAAAACCTTCACCCAACCAACCATGCACCAAGACACAACTTCACAGTGCCCACATAGCTGCACTAAAAACACCTAACCTTACAATTGCCTTTAATAATTTAGCCTTCCAGATTTCAAAACCCCCAATGTATCACATGAATGATTTCAAAACCCTAATGAGAAGATAGGTTTCTAACTAGGGCAGAATCTTTAACATATCGTAGCCGATAAAAAACATGAAGAAAAGTTTCCAACAAAGTTAAACTATTCATCACCTTGTGTTTGCACATATTGATAAAATTGCCTACCCATTTGAACTCTTGGATTGCTTTTGTCACGCCCAATATTTTTCACTAGGAAAACACCACAATTTCTTTTACATAATATTTACTCTTCAAAATATGATCAAAATATTATTACTATTTAAGTGTCATGCCCAAAAATTTCATCATTGACCATAATGGGTAAATTATTATAGGTTTATAAGCAAGCTTACATGGTTGGCAACAAGGAGAAACATGAACTCATATTTATGTTAACTCGCATTTCATTTATCTAGTCACATGATCAATGAATTTAAAGGTGAAATTATTTGTAATGTTTATCTATAACATTTCATAAAAATAGAATTGATATTCCAAAAAAATTGAGTGCACAACTAAATAGAAAGCACCAAATTAATTGACGACTAGCACTAGCAAAACATAATAGCATAATCCCAGATAATAAGGTGTATCAATATTTTAGGCTAACCTCCTCTCTTAAATTGGTAGTTTTGGGACACAAAAATATTTCTCCCTCAATAGAGATGTCATCAATGAATACTATATTAATATCAACTACTTGATAAATAATCAATAAAAAAAAAAGAAGTGAATATGAAATAATAACATAGAAATATTAATAACCACGAGTCAATCACTAGGGCATGAAATCCTTATGGATGGTAACTTGATTAGTATAAAAACTAATGGCTATTGGATCAGTAAAATGAACCATGACCAATGTCGTTATATATTATTTTAAAAACAAGAGTTATATTGTTTTATTACTAATTGAATTAATGTAACCATGTAACATAATGAAAACAAAAGACTCGATGAAAATTGTAAATTTGAGAATTTAAATATCAATTCTACATATTATTTTAATTTATAATTTAAGACTATTATATAATATACCTTGTAATGCCCTAACCTATGGTTTACGATTACATTAATCCCTTCTATCAAGATTTAATCATTCCATAGTTAATAAAGTGACTTACTTTATGAAACATGTTTACCAAGAAATTAAGTTTCCCAACACCTTAATCATAATAAACTAGAATTGCTCCATACAAATACTCCACCTATAAATATTAAATTCCTCTAAAAACATAAAATAATTTGATCGCGTCAATTTCATTACTAATACAATATTTTATTAATTAATTAATCATATTGTTTATCCCAAATTTTATAACATCCTAAATTGCTCAAATTTAATATCTATATTAAATATCCATTCATATTGTACATCTATATATATTAATGAAATAACAATTTTAATTATTTTTCCTTAAAGAATATTTTACATAATTTATATATATATATAATCTTAACTTCAAATTTCACAGAAAATACTAACTTAAAATTTAATAAATAAAAATAATTTAAACTACCTAATTTCATGTACCTATTCTAAATCTCTTATCTTTTAGCTTTTAGAGACTTTAAAGCAACATAGGCCCCCTATATGGATTTTATTTATCTTTTAACTTTTTCTTTGTTATAATTTTTTTTACGTAAAGAAACTCTTGGCTAAACATGCTATCTTATTAAGCACATAAATTAAGGAGGAAAGAGGTAGAATATATTAATATGAGTAAAACCCATGCATCACCATTTAGAATTAGCCGCTTATAAACTCTATCTAGTTCATAGTTCATGCATTCTTATTATTAATATGGCGAGTGTCTTCTTTTTTTCAGGCATATTTGAAAATAGAGTAGCCAATGATGAAGCGTCTAATTTCATGATGCCTTTTACAATTATAATAAAATATTATTTCATGTTAACAAAGCTATGACCAGTACCTAATCCCACAGATCCTTAATAATGTAATCACATTCAGTGTTAATACTTGGTTGTCAAAATTATGCGCTTTTATAGCTATAATTCTCACCCCAAAACATATTCATTACTATTAGTTGGTGTTATTACTGGTAAGTGGAAGATATCTAAAGAAATTTGGGAAAAAAGAAAATTGTATTTTTTGCAATAAGGGAGTTGTGGAAATTGAATGACACTTTATCATCGAATGCATATTCATCATCATAATAGCTTGAAAGTTGACAATATGCACCAGTTTTTTGAGGAAGATAAGATTAATCAGACAACTAGCCTTCTAGTCAAACTTAATAGAAGGAGATCTGACTTGGAAAAGAACATTAATACAAATAAGACCTATTTTGTTTCAGTCCCATAAACTGTATAATCTTGTGAATGTCATTAAAATCTTTCATTCATTCATTGTATCTGCCATGCATTTCCAACGTTCAAGCTGGGCATTCGACTGCATTTCAAGGGTACCAGGCTAACATACGTAACGAATGTAATCACGGTAAATGGCTGCAACAATTAAGTGGATAGCTAAGAACTTGTCGTGCAAGGGGACGCGTCCAAGAAATAAAGTTGGCCCTTCATTATTTTAGTAGGTGACAACAATGGAAGAGAGTTATTTTCAGCATAAATTAACTTCTCACGGCTGACCCATGTTTCCTAGCTAGTAGTAATAAATATCATTGTCGTTTATCGCATTCTCCAGTGGATGGTTAAATTTATTGGTGAATTAAGGGTTGGACGATATCATTATCAGTATTTAAAGCGAGTGGTAAGAAATAAATTTCCTTAGAACTTTCACCACACTAGAATAGATGAAATTTATGAGTATTGAGCATTTTTCTTTGGGAGCTTCATATTTTTAATTAACGGATGATTATCA
The DNA here is from genome assembly GCA_007115665.2 of Sequoiadendron giganteum. Classification (NCBI taxonomy): domain Eukaryota; kingdom Viridiplantae; phylum Streptophyta; class Pinopsida; order Cupressales; family Cupressaceae; genus Sequoiadendron; species Sequoiadendron giganteum. The sequence continues at coordinate 356,044,934 of CM021102.1, forward strand.
CTTAATGTTAGTGGATGTGAGATGATCAAGCCCGTCGACTTGCAACTCACATTGATTTAATTATTGCTTACTCTATACACATTTAGCTGCAGTTATTAATCTATTGAGTTTTCAAATATGATTTTGAATTTCGAAGCAACCAGAATACTGGTTAACCTTGTTCTATGTCGGAAGTCACCATACTTGTAACTAGTTTCTAGTTGGGAGGAAAATCTAGAAACTTTACTACTGATCTACTCTGATCATTTTTGAAATCAATATGAACTTTCATTTTCTGTCTGGATCCATTAGATATTCAAAATATTTCTAGCGTACTTTCTGCCTAAACATTATTATAATGAACACTAGCCTAGAAGATATGATTACCCGATTCTATCGAATAAAAGAATAAGGTAGTAGTTTTTGCGTGGAATGCAGAACTTGCTCTTGCATTAAATTCTTCCCAACCAGAGCTACCATTACAGATTATTACTATTATCACTTATTATAGTTTGGAGAAAGGGCTAGGGTGATATTGAGAGGTCATGATGGCGCTAGTCTTATTGTTGAAGCACTGGCTTGCAAGAAAGTCATCCTTGTAAGTTGTACGCTAGCCAATCCTCTATTGTCGACTCTTAGACAATCGATGCAACAATCTCTTCTATATTTAATGAGCTGAAATTATATGAGGTGCCTATGATGGCCACCAGAAAGTTGAGGAAATCTAGCTACTAGACAAAAATAACCTATGCATATAACACTATAACATAGCATCCCATCCCCCATCCCACATGCTAGACAAAACATACCAACGAAAAGATATAACAGAAGAAAAAATGCACTGACGGAAGGACTCCCAGAGGGATGTTGACGGAGAACGGATGGACGAACGATGGTTCCAAATTTTTTAAAAAGGAGCGGCAATTTGAAATGCGGGATATTTGAAATTTGAAATGATCATGTATATCCTGTGGACACATTTCAGAAACACAATTTTTTTCATGCAAGCAGAGGCAAGCGGGAGGAATATGTTGTCAAACCACAATTCATGAACCCCTCCATCATCGTCCCCAACATTGTAAGTATAAAATCCGTTATATAATCTGATTGATGGTGGTGATTTTATGTTATAGATCTATTTATTTATGTGTAGCAATAGAGGGATATTTAAGAAATGCACTCCAAAACTCTTCACGTGAATTTCCAAACCTCTGTTCTTTTATTTTTGCATGATAGGATATTTATCCTCTTCTAGTTTTTACTCACCCCTTTATTTCTTTAACACAAATTTAATCATATTTGCAGTAACAACGATATAGATTTAAAACCACACCAACGATCATTTGGAAGGACAGAGGCAGAGATATAAAACAAAAGACTCAGTAAAAATTACACACTCAGAAAAAATATATTATATATTTTTTATTTTCATCCAAAACAGCTACTATAATTTTTTTGCTACTTCTGAGCAATCTTAAAAAATTTCCTCTTTTTCAAAATTTACAGCCACACCACTTTGTAATGAAAAGTCACCGCAAGACCAAATAATTACAATAATAAATACAAATAAATTATGCCATCAAAAACACGTCCAAGTCATATTAAAACGTTGTACAAATGCAATAAATAACTGTCCTATGAACATAACTATCTGCCAGCACATACCCCACAAACTGTCGCTGCCAAAAAGTCACAAAACCACACTACTACGGATGAGAGAGAAAGACATAGTGGTATCACAATGGTTACCGCTCCACCGCGAGGGGTCAGAAGAGAGACCGCGGGGACGCAGTTAACGGCACTACCACAATCGGCCAAACGGTTAGCCATGGTGCAACAGTGAACACTGCGCCACTGCGGGAGGTCGAAGAGGAAGCCACAGGACAAGGTTTAACCCACGCTACCATGGTCATTGAAGAGTGATGCCACGAGGAGGCGGTAAATCGCATCACCGCAGGTAGCTGGAAGAAGGGCCGCGGTATCGCGATGAACACCACGGTACCGCAAGCTGAAAGATTTGAAGTCACAGTTGCACAGTGAGAGCTAGGGAGGCGCACAGGAGTTGGGTCGAATCCCAACACTCCCCCTTGATCGCAACTCCTATAGTCTTTTACGCCGAGTCGGCCTCTCTAAAATTTGAAACATTCTTTTCCCAATGCCTTTGTGAGAATGTCTGTAACCTGCTCCTCCGACCTACATAAATCCAAGGTGATCTTCCCATTGCTAATTAATTCTCCAATAAAGTGATATCGTGTGTCAATGTGTTTGCTTCTTTTGTGAAATACTGGATTTTTGAGAGTGCAATGGCAGAATTATTGTCATAGAAATTTTTTATTGCATCAAGCTGATCATGATAAATCTCTTTCAAAACTCTCCTCATCAAGACTATCTAGCATGATGCACTCGTTGCTGCAACATATTTAACTTCAGTTGAAGACAAAGTAACTATTGGTTTCTTTTTAGAAGCTCATTAAATGACTTCTATGCCAAAGTGAAATACAGAATGTGACATGCTTTTCCTGTCATCTATATTCCCAACACAATCACTATCTATATAACCAATCAATTTGAATTCATCTATTATGGAATACTGAATCCCATAGTTCTTCGTTCCACTTATGTATCTCAGAATTTGTTTCCCAGCTTTCCAGTGTGAATCTTTTGGTGTTTCCATCAATCTAAAAATTAAACTAAATGAATACATGGTGTATGGCCTTGTGGTTGTTAAATACATCAAACTCCCTACTAGGTGTTTATACAAAGTTGAATTAATTTCTGAACCTTTATCTTCCTTGCTCAGCTTCATACCAATCACCATTGGGGTGGGAGAAGATTTGCAATTCATCATATGGAATCTTTTTAAAATATCATTTGCATATTTAGCCTGAGAAATAAAAATTTCATTTTCATATTGATTTACCTCAATACCCAAAAAATATCTCATCAGACCCAAGTCTGTCATTTCAAACTCTTTCATCATTGCTCCTTTAAACAAATCAACTGACAGATCTCTAGTAAAAATTAAATCATCAACATACAAGCAAATAATTAAAATTTCACCATTTTCATTCATTTTAGTATACAGTGTTGGTTCACTGCTGCATCTGATGAATCCATTATGAGTAAAATAATTGTCTATTCTACTGTACCAAGCTCTTGGGGCTTGTTTCAGACCATGCAATGCTTTCTTTAGCTTGTAGAATTTATCTTCTTGTCCCAATAATTCATATCCAATTGGTTGTTCAATATATACTTCCTCCTCAAGATAACCATTGAGAAATGTTGATTTCACATCCATTTGGTGAACTAACCATCTGTTATGTGCTGCTACGGCCAATATCATTCTGACTATATCAAGTGAGGCTATAGGTGCAAAATTTTTTTGTATAATCAATTCCAAGTTGTTGTGCATAACCTTTTACAACTAATCTTGCTTTGTGTTTCTACACTTCTCCATTTGCACCCAGTTTTGTTTTGTAATTCCATTTGACTCCAATTACATCTTTGTATTTTGGAAGACTCTACAATTCCCATATCTGATTATTTTCAATTGAGTCAATCTCTTCATCCATTCATGTTATCCACTTATCCTCTTTAATTGCATCTTCATATTGGATTGGATCTTCAGCTTGAGAATAAAAAGTAAGAAGTGTAAACTACTGTGATTTATTCTCACCTTCATTCTGATTTTAAATATCACTAATGTTTCTAATTTTTTGTCTCCTCATACTTGCAAGTGTAGGGTTTGATAGATCACTTAAATCTGCAAAATGTGGACTTGAAGGTCTTGCGCCAGAAGTTCTTGTTGTAGATGGTGTTTGCAGTCCTCTTGTTACTGTTCTCACATTACTTGATGGTGTCACTAGTTGACCACTTCTCTAAATTTGAATTCAAACAATAGGAACATTTTCTAGTACTAGAATTTAATTTTCCTCTTGTGGGATACTGACTAAAACATTGACTATGCTTTCTTTACTTCCATCCCATGCTACATCTTTAAAAAATTGAACATCTTTGTTGATTATGACCTTCTTAGTTATTGGATTGTAAAGCTTATACGCTTTGGACTCATCACTATAACCAACAAATATACATTTCTCTCTTTTATCGTCAAGCTTTCTTCTCAACTCATTAGGTACATGTGCATATGAAACACATCCAAAAACTCTCATATGAGATACATTGTACTTTTCGCCAGTCCATGCTTCTTCAAGGATAATATTCATGACACTTTTTGTTGGGAATTTGTTCATTATGTATGTTGTACAAGATACAACTTTAGCCCAAACTCATTTGTCAAATGCTTGGCTTTCAACATACTTCTAGCCATTTCCATTATCATTTTGTTTTTTCTCTCAGCTACCCCATTCTGTTGAGGTGTATATCTGGCAGTGAACTGCTTGTGAAAACCATGATCTTTGCAGAAATTTAAGAACTCTCTTGAAATATATTCTCCCCCTCTATCTCTTCTCAACACTTTAATAAAATGACCACTCTATTTTTCAGCAAGAGATTTAAACTGACGAAAGAAATCAAACACTTCAATTTTGTGCTTTAAGAAATAAACCCATGTCTTACTTAAATAATCATCCATATAAGTTAGAAAATAAATACTACCACCTATTGAAGGTGTCTGCATTGGACCACAAAGATCTGAATGAACAATCTCTAAAGAGGCTTTTGCCCTTGTATATTTTCCTACTGGGAAAGACTATGTTGTTTTCTTATGATGCACCCTTCACATACTCTCTCAGGTTTTTCAATTAAAGGTATTCCCTTGACCATACTCTTCCTATGAAGCAAATTGAGACCACCAAAATTAAAATGACTAGATCTTAAATGCCACTACCAATTTTCATCTTTTACTTCTTCCTGAAATATAGTCTAAATACTAGTTGTTACCTCTTGTTCTTGTGCATAATTTGTGCTTAGAACTGGCTAGATTCTCAAAGGAAATATTTTGTTGTTTGTCATCTTGATCTAAGCAATTAACTGACTACTTGGGTATTTGTCTAAAATTGTGCACAGACCATTTTTGAAAGTCACTTTATAACCCTTTTGAACTAGCTATCCTACACTCATCAAATTGTGTTTCAGGCCTGACACAAAATAAACATCTAAAATATATTTTTGCTCCCCCTGCTTGGTTAGAATAATAGCATTTCCCTTTCCTTTAACTAACACTTTGTTATCATTACCCAGGGTGACATTTGACTTAATATTTTCATCTAAACTTGTGAATAAATCTAAGTTTCCTATCATGTGATTAATACAACCCGAGTCTAAGAACCAAACATATTTTTCACTAGCTTGTGCTACATTACAAGCCAAAAACATTGTGCTCTTATCTGGTCTTTGTACTTGACTCTCTTTTGTAAAATTTGCATTTTGTCTACCAAAATCATACTATTTTTTTTCTACACATTCATTTAATGTCCAAAATTTTTACAATAATGGCATTGGACTTGAGATTTTTCATACCTTTGACCTTGAGATTGATTCTGAGATGGGTTTTGGCTGCTACTTATTCCACTTGAACTCGACAGGTTGTTTCTTCCACCTCTATTTAAGCTTCTTCCTCTTGCTCTTAAAGTTGACCTTCCTCTGCCTCTTCCTTGGTTAATTGAATCTTGTGACTTGAATGCATGCTCCAGTGACATATTAGTTGTTTTGTTGAGCCTGTGCTCATGAGAAATAAGTGAAGCATAAAGCTCATCTACTGAATATTGGGTGAGGTCCTTTGTCTCCACTATAGTTACTGCAATTGATTCAAATTTTGTGGGTAAACACCTTAAAATATTCTCTACCACTTTGACATCTTCTAGTGTCTCACCATGTGTTCTTATCTGGTTCACCAGCCCAATTATTTGGGTGAAATATGAATCTATAGACTCATTATCCTTCATGTATAGAGTCTCAAACTCTCTTCTCAATATTTTTAACTTTGTAGTTTTGACTTTCTCCATTCCTTGGTAAGCAATTTGCAGAATGTCCCATGCTTGTTTGCACCTGGTTGTTACTGAAATTCTTGGAAAGATGCTATCATGCACACCTTGTAAAATAAAAAAGTGAGCTTTTGAGTCCTTCTTCTTGTTGTCTTTCAATAAATCTTTCTCTACTTGTGTCAAGGCATTGAATGTTGTTGCATTTACCGGCTCTGGAAAACCATTTTCAACAAACTCCCATAAGTCTTGTGAACAAAATAAGGCTCTCATAGTGATAGACCAGTAATCATAATTTTTCGCTTTTAACTATGGGATATGGAGATTACTCAAGCTTATGCTTGTAGCCATAATTAAACACACACTAAGACAATCTTCATATATGTGGAATCTACTCTAATACCATGTGAAGGACAGAGGCAGAGAAATAAAATAAAAGACTCAATAAAAATTACCCACTCAGAAAAAATATATTATATATTTTTTATTTTCATCCAAAACAACTACTATAATTTTTTTGCTACTTCTAAGCAATCTTAAAAAAATTCTTCTTTTTCAAAAGTTACAACCAAACCACTTTGTAACGAAAAGTCAAGACAAGACCAAATAATTACAATAATAAAGGAAAATAAATTATGCCCTCAAAAACATGTCCAATTCATATTAAAACTTTGTACAAATATAGTAAATAACCATCGTATGAACATAACTATCCGCTAGCACATACCCCACAAACTGTTGCCGCCAAATGTTAAAAAAACCGCACTACCACGGAATGAGGGAGAAAGCCTCGGTGGGATCGTGGTGGTTACTACTCCACCATGATGGCACTCTCATTTTTTATAGATTAGAGATGCCTATTTCAAAAAATTTGCCTATGCACTTTAAGAAGTGCACCTGATGAATCAGCCTAAGTAAGCCACTTTGGAGGCTTGTAATTTAAATTATGTTGATTGTTCTGTAAAACCCATTTGCAGACATATACAATTGACATATGTGAGCAGGAATGTCAATTTTCAGCTTCCCATGATAAGTTTTGTCAAGGTTTCCAAAAGCAAAGCTGGAAGGTTTTGGCACTTTTCTGTTGTTTGCAAATGTTCAGTTTTGCAAAGTTGCATCCCGTTTGAGTTTATATTTTGCAGCCAGTTGACTGTGATAAGGGAATGGATGTTGTTCCATATTCTCCATACCTAGATGAGCTTGTATGTCAATTTTCAGTGTTTCATGACCTCATTTGTTATTTTTAACAGATCAAAACCAAATGCAGTTTGTTTAGTTTTGCATCTACATTCCTGACAACATTTCAGAAAGGTCAACTTTGAGCATCAATATCTTTTGATTGGTGATGGTTCAAGAAAATTCATTTTGCACATGTGCTCAGTGTACCTAAGTGATCTACTATGTCTAGTGGAAGCTTACTAGGAGTTGATTTTCTATTTTTGCAAAATGGCAATTGGGTGACTTTAAATTGATTTTGCATAGCTGTTTGTTGCAGAAAGTTCGAGTAAGCGACTTCTACAGTTAATAAATTTTTCCTCATCATTGATTTCTCTGAGACGTTCATTGAACTAAATTCTCAGATATAATTTCTACATGTCTTCAAGTTTTCATTGCTTAAGGAGGTCATTTGACTAGTTTCCTAGGTCTATTCCAGAGCCAACTTGGCTAGTTTTGCTCATTTTTCAAAAATGTCTAGAAGAAAATTCTAATGACAACCCATTTTTTGGTTTGGTATAAAACCTCTACATCTAATTTTTTATCAAAAAATAAGGTCATATGATACATTATTTTAATGTATTTTCATCATGGCTAGTACGTCCCGGGGCCAGTTTACAAAGGAGGTGCCTAAATTTTAATGGCTGGAAAAAATTGCATGAAATGGGTTTTCTCTAAATAATTTATTATGGCTGCATGCAAAACACTTACAGCTCCAGGTGTCATGGCTTGCTCATAATGAATTTCCTCCAATTAGATGACAGCCAAACTTAAAATTGCCACATTTCCTAAAGTTGTAAAACATAATATTTTAAATATTTTAAATATTATCCAAAGGAAAAATGCACATAAACTTTAAACTTCTTTTACCAAATTAAAAAGTAATAAAGACATGGAGGAATCTCAAAAGCCTCGTGCATTAAAATATTATCTTCCAAAAAACTTGTGAGGTGTGCAAGCAAAGTGGGCCTAAGAAAATTTGAAAATGGAAAACATTAAGGTAGTAAGGGTTAAAGTGAAATTCCCAATAAAATGTTTTCAAAGGAAAAACAGTTTTTAAATGGGAGCAACACTTAATCTCGCCAATCTCACATAAAGAAATATGACAACAGCAAAAACATCCATGTGGATGGTGGGCCCAGGTAATATTTAAAGCCTTTGTAAACAATGTAAAAATTAAAGAATTCTTTGTGGGGGAAATATTAAAATGTTGCCTAGACAATGTGATGGGTGATTTTTTTTAATGTGAAAGGTAAAAGAAGGTACACAGGACAATGAAAATATTTTAAATATTTTCACTCTAGGAGGATATTCCTTTAAACATAAAAGAGTTTCAAAGTGGATGGTAAAATAAAAGGGCACAAGGCAAAGTTTTTAAATATGTGAAAATGGAGCACAGGTAAATATTTGAGGGAGGCCTACATCAATTTTTCTAAAAATAAAATTCTTATAAATATTGTTGGGCAAGTGGATAAAGGCATGGATAAGATTTATTTTTGCCCAGTAAAGTGATTTTGTTAAAATCCTTACCATTTTGGGTGATGTGAGTGAAAAATTTAAATGATGAAGAAAGGGGTATGGGTAAAATATTTTACCCAAGGGAAGTTTAAATGCCTTCATCTTTTAAAAGGAAAACTATTTTAATGTGCAAAAAAGGGGAATTATTTCAAATGAAATATTTGAAATTAAATGAAAGGTGGGAGTTAATTGTTCCATAATAAAGTGGAAGAAATGAATACTTAATGTGCAAAAAAATAAAGAGGAATTAATAGGTCTTTCATAGAGGGCAAAGATATCTTTCACATTGGAGGTGAAGATTTTTCACAAAGAGGGGAAATTTTCTATTGCAGATGAAGATGAAGAAAAAATACAAAGGAAAGTATTTTAAAGGTGCAAAGGGAGAATATTTGGAGAATATTTTACTTTGCAAAAGTAAAATAAAAGTTAAGCTCTAGTTTGATAAAAGAGTTGAAACAAAATTTTCACGGGCAAGAGGTATTTTCTAGTAGCTGGTGAAATGATGAAATTCTCCACATGGGAAGATTTTTAGTTGCAAGACAATGATGAGCAAAGGCAGTTTTGGAAGTAGAATAAGTTTTTTACAGAGAGAGGAGAGAGGATTTACAGAATTGATGATAAACGATGAATGCAGATTCCATATGGCATTTCTGGATCAGTTTTAGGGCTGCCTTCATTCTTCTATTTCTTCTTTTCTTTTCTCATTGTAAGGGGTTCTGAGTTTTTGTATTGGGCTGGGTAGATAGAGAATTGAAAATTTTGAGTTATTTCTTGAGTTTGTAAGCTGTAATTTTCTGATTTCATGAGTAAATACAACTAGTTTATTCAAATAAAATTGTGAAGGTGTTTGCGCATTCATGAATATCTTCAGATTGTCTCCATATTTGTACACATTTAGTCATATAAATTCAATAATACGAAGTGTCTTTGATTTTATCATCTCAAATTTCATGAGATTGTTTTGTTTCAAAGAAATGGTTAAAATGCTTTGAGCAGGTGATTGTGAGTTCGAGTGTGTAGATTGGATTTGATAAGGAGAATTTGACTGATAACAAGAGAGGGATTGTTGGTGCAAGACACTAACAGTTCATGCAAAGCATTAACAAATTTAAATCCACTGGTTGAAATCTATTTGTTGGTGAATTCATTTTATGTGTTTGACTCCATGACCCAAAATTGGCAGTGATCTATTATTCAGTTTTGTGCATCTCAAAAACAAATTGAAATACAAAATTATTCTAAATCCTTGTTGTTTGGTTGAGGTTTAATGTTGTATTATGCCTCTCAATTGCTGAGTGCGTATTGATCTACTGAGACTTTAGCCAGGTTTGAAGTTATCAATCCTTCCCTTAGTGTATTTTCATTAAAAATCTACTATAAAAAACAATGTCAGTATATAGTTGCATTTAAGTTTTGGACATTATATAGGTTTACCCATTTTGGTCATGCAGAGCCTGAAGTGTAGGAGATATCAGTCTTTGACTGAATCTTGTCAGTTGGCCACTATCTTTTGTGGTTCTTGAATATGGAGATTGGCTACCTCTTAGAGAGTTTCAAAGTCTAGCTAGAAATTTAAAACACCAACACACCGCGAGGGGACAAAAAGGAGACCTTGGGGCCGCGGTTAACCGCGCTACCGCAGTCAGCCAAATGGTTAGCCATAGTGCGACGATGAACACTGCGGGAGGTCTTAGAGGAATCCACAGGATAGTAGTTAACCCACGCTACCACGGTCATTGAAGAGTGAGGCCATGGGGAGGCGGTAAATCACGTCACCATGGGCTACTAGAAGAAGGGCCACGGTATCGCAGTGAACACGGTGGTACTACGAGTTGAAAGATCTAAAGTTGCGATTGCACGGTGAGAGCGATGGAGACGCATGGTAGTTGGGTCAAATTCCAACACATTTATTATTACTACATCAACCCAGTATCTGAGATAAGATTCACATAGTGTTATTTTTTGTTCATCAATTTGATAATATATTTTTGTGTTCTTAAAAAGTGTTATTAAATTATTTGTGTACTTGATTTAGGTATCAATTATCATTACAAGCTTTCAATTATGCATTCAACTATACAAAAGACACAATCTACTCTTGTTGTATTCCCACTTTTCTTCCCCTTTGGTTTTCAACACACAGAGAAAAACAACATAAAGAGCTCATAAAATATAGATAAGTAGCTTCTCACTTGAAAACATTTTCGTCTACTTTAAAATGAGAGATTTATTTATGCACCTGACGTACACATTTTTAATTTTTATTTGAATGTTTTAAAATGAGTAGATCCTCTCATGGTTGTGATGAATAAATTTGTTAATGTGGAATGATGAATGAATTTTGTTGAAGTAAGTTAGTTTTTTGGTATTTCGTATGTGATTCCTCCCGTTAATGTAGTATATTTTCTTTGGCTTTGGGAAACGATCGTAAGGTTTATTTTTATTTAGGGTTTTTTTGGTATGAAATCTTGTTTAAATGGTTAGTCTGTTCGGTTATGTATGGAATATGTTATGGAATGAGAGTCTTCAATGGCGTTAGGAATTAAGTTGAGTTAATCACTTTTGGAAAAAGTAACTTTGTTTATTAATTATAATTATTTAGAGGATTTTTGTTTTTATTTTTAATTTTAAATATTATTTTAAAAATCTAAAATTATTTGAATTTAACAATAATGTAAAATAAATGAATTAATATTAAAAAAATTGTTATTTTAATATTTTTAAATTTTAATTTTATAAAATTAAAAATAATTTATAATTCTAATATTATATATATAATAATTATTTAGAATATGATGTGACGGTTAAATGAAATGTAAAATTAATATACATTTAAGTTTAAATCATATCAATTTTCTATTTTTATATTATCTTTGACATTTTTCCATGTTTTAGAGTTGAATGGGTTGTTTTAGAACTTTACATAAGGAAAATAAATTCTTGTTTAGCAATTTTCACATATGTAAACAGTCCCAGTTTTGATATAATTACAACAAGCCAAGACACATATGTCAAAGTCAATAATCTCTCATCAATTATATGAATCAACTTAAGTTTTAGGTGTAGATTTATTTAAATCTATTAAAATATAATTATTTTAGAGTTTCTCAGAGACAAATTTGAAGTAAGATTCTAAATTTTTTTTTTTTAACTTTTATTTTAAACACATTGACAAACCAATTCCTTATATTTTGAGAATATATTTTTGCCTGTAAAATCCAAATAAATATCACCTTTCATTATTAAAATTTTAAACTTATTACTCTAATCCCAACCACACATCCTAAATTTTATTATTATTTACTTGTTTTCTTAAAATATTAATATTGTTGTTGATAATTAAGCTTATGGCCAAAGTGTATCTTCGCGCATGCATTTTTAGTCTACTCTGAACTCTATGGAAATTTGACTTAAACGCATGAAAATATCGAGGAGGATGTTAAATTTATGTTGAAAATCCTACTAAAACTTGGTTTGGGAGAAGAAACATATGGCCTAAATTCATGTTTAAAGAATATTATTTACCCTTCATTTTAGGTATGTTTTATGTTTGATAGGTGGTAGTATCATCTACAACATAGAAGTTTTATAGTGTGATTGGATATAGAAGTAATGTGTCCTCTTGGCTAAAGGTAAAGAAATGACCCCAATCAAAAGTCCACTTTTCACTTATCTTATTATTTGGATTCAAAGTGTTACATCTCACAAGATTCATTGTAGTCTAAATCTTACCTTCTTTCTTATCTTGTTTTGGAATGTGTTTTTTCAGAAGATGGGCTTTGGAAGATGCCCTTTATTGATGGATCGAAGGGAAAAATTGGGGTGTATGTAGTGGGACTCATAAAAAGGGATTGCTAGGAAATTCAATGGATGGCACACGAATCGTAGGGGGAATTTTCACTTCAATGAACCCAGTCATCATTTATACATATTACAAGTTCTAGAATGAAGATTGTATTGTAGCACAATAGTTATTTCTAGAGTAGAACAAATAATTTTGATTCTACATTAATGTAATTTGATTCTTTAAATGTAGCCCTTGGTCGTTATTATTCTTCATCCAATAGGGTAGAAACATTATTTAGGAGAATTTATGTATAAAAGAGATTAAAAGATCAATGGGAATGGATTTAGACAATATTTTTGAAGTGGTAGAGAAATATGATCTTGTGCAATGTTTGAAATTGTATTAGTGTTTGAGTTCATATTGCATATTTGAATTATTGTGAGCAACTGAAATATGAATATTTTATGATTTTCGCATTGTAAGATTCATGGATTGTGGATCAAAAATATATCATGAATATTGTATGCTCCTAGATGGAAGTATATAGACAAGTTGTAATTGCACAAAGATACAATTGTTCAGTATGGTGCAAGAAGCGTTGTCCTCTAAAAATAATGTGGAATGAATCTTCTATGGGTAACCTATGTTACTGATGTTCTCAACAATTTTTGAAGTCATTTGCATCTAACAAAATTATTGTCCTCATTGACTGATAATCCAAAGATGGTTTTGATATGACCTTCTATTGACCTACCTTTTATATTTTTTGCATTCATGGCCCGTTTTTAGTTCCTATAGATCTGATTAAAGCTTAAATTTTTTCTACAGGCAATCCTTTTTCACCCTTATTTTACATTATTGCATCCTCTAATATTCATGGTGTTTTTGTTTCCTATAGATTTGATTAATGCTTATGCTATTCAAATATGCATGAATGTGGTTCATAAAGTTAATTACTACAAGAGAGGTAGATGTATTTCAGTGATTGGAAGTTTGGTCAATGTTTAATTAGCTTTGTGTTGTCAATGCGTTGTCGGTATAGGTAGGTGGGTATGTGCAGGATCATGATGGGCCAAAAAGTGGTGATATGTAAGTGATATGATGAGCCATGTGGCTAACGACATTTTTTTACCCAAAATTGATCAAACGAAAAGGGTTTTTAAAGGAGATTTTTAACTTTCCACAAATATAAATTATGCGTTATTTTGAATTTAATAAATAATTATTATTCATTTTCTATTTGAATTATGAGTAAAATCCTGATTGATAGGTTGATTGAAAAAAATCTATAGCTTTCAAATGGTATCACATTTTTTTAATATGAAATATGTGTCACATTTTATGCTTTGCATACTATAGGATTGGAAAGAAATGAATTTCATGAAGTTTTGACCAAGTTAAGGTGGTTAGACATACGAGTTTTTATATTTTTTATAAGTTCTAATAAAAAATTCAAAATTAATTATTTACTTATTAAATAATTACAAAACAATATGCATCACATCGGGACATGATTCCTTTAATTATATCTAAAATATTATAAAAAAATGTTATCATTTTATTGTGGTTAGGGTGGTTAAACAGACACCTACTTCTTCTTTTTTTTCCTGAAATTTAAGTACTATTGCATTGAAATTTTAAATTTTCACCAAATAGATTTTACTTTTTTCTAAATAAACCTAGTAGTTTATAAACTACATTCAATTTTCTACAAATTCTATTCTTACATATTTTTGAAATGATATACATAACTTATTCAAATTTTTATGTTAAGTTGCCTAACTCTGATTTTTTTGAATTTTATTGCCACTTAAGGGCCTATTTTTTCCATGATGATCCTGCACATACCCAAGTGTAGTATTTTTATTTAAGGGGTTATAATTTAATCTTCGTCTAATTACAGTCACAAGTGCTCATGTGACCATATCAATCTATATTTTAAGATTTCAATGTGGATATGATTTAATAGATCTTATGGTTAAAAATAGTAGATGATAGATTTGGGATTAGTAATCATTTTGGGAAGAATTTTATGTTGAGTTAATATTAGAATGAATATGGTAATTTGAGACTAATTTGTAATTATGAAATTTTGCATTTGTAAAGTTGTTTTATGTTATTTGATTAGTTATTTTCTTATGAATTTTACTTTTTCCTATGCGTCAACAATGTAATAATTTCCACTTTCAATTTTTAGAACAACTCTTTGATATAGTAAAAATAGTATTTCAGTTTCTTCATTTGATTGGAACAAAAAAATTCTCACATTATTTGTAGTGGTAGAAAACATAGTGTCCCCTATCAGTTATTTCATTATGAATAGTTTTTAGTTTGTACGCTCCAAGAATGTAATAAATTCCACCTTCAAATTTTAGAATAGCTCTTTGGTATAGTAAATGACATTTCAATTTATTCATTTGATTGGAACAAAAAAATGCTCACATTATTTCTAGTGTTGGAAAACATACTGTCCCTTGTCAGTTATTTACTTATGAATTTTTTTGTTGCATACGCACCAACAACATAATGAAGTCCACCTTCAAATTTTTCAACAACTCTTTGGTACAATAAAAATAACATTTCAATTTCTTCATCTAATTGAAAAAAAAAAAATGCTCACATTATTTGCAGTGTTGGAAAACCCATTGTCCCCTATTAGTTATTTCCTTATGATTTTTTTTGTTTCATATGCACCAACAATGTAATGAATTCCACCTTCAAATTTTTGAACTCTTTGATACAATAAAAATGGCATTTCACTTTCTTCATCTGATTGGAACAAAAAATGCTCACATTATTTGCAGTGTTGGGAAACACATTGTCCTTTGTCAGTTATTTCCTCATAGAATTTTTTTTTTGTTTCATATGCACCAAGAATATAATGAAGTCCACCTTTAAATTTTAGAACTCTTTGGTACAGGAAACATGACATTTCACTTTCTTCATCTGGTTGGAACTAAAAAATTCTCACATTATTTGTAGTGATGGAAAATAGACTGTTTCCTATCAATTATTTCTTTATGAAGAGTATTTGTTCTATATGCACCAAGAATGTAATCAATTCTACCTTCAAATTTTAGAACAACTCTTTGGTATAGTAAAAATGCCATTTCACTTTCTTCATTTGATTGGAACAAAAAATGCTCACATTATTTACAGTGTTGGAAAACACATTGTCCCTTATTAGTTATTTCCCTATGAATTTTTTTTGTTTCACATGCATCGACAATATAATGAAGTCCACCTTCAAATTTTAGAAAAAAAAAATTGTACATTAAAAATGGAATTTCACTTTTCTTCATCCAAGTGGAACAAAAAAAATCTAATATTATTTGCAGTGTTGGAAAACATGTTGTCCCTTGTCAATTATTTTTTTATGATTTTTTTTTTTCGCACTCACCAACAATGTAATGAATTCCATGTATTTAAGAACCTTTTTTTCTTAGAAATTATCTTCATGTAGGTACATAGAGTAGACATAGAAATCATTGGTGTAGTATTTAATAAACTATTACAATTATAATGCCCCGCCAAGTAACCTTAAAGGAAGTTGCAATTAACGTCTTAAGCGAACTAAATTTTTTTTTTATAAAATGCATTTAACATGCACATTCACTTACTAATTAACAACAACCTCTAAGGCTACAAGGTTAGGATTACTTAAACCCACACATACACATTACATATAACCATAGCATTATGACTTTACGAAATAAACATCATATATCATAACAATACCACATAACATAATAAGATAATCAACCAAGATACAGTCTCATAATCATTATCTTTATCTAATAGCTACATCAGTCATTCCCAGAATAAGGCAATAGTACAAATGTATTAAAATTACAAAATTCCACCTCATACACATAAGAGGGATAAAATAACTTATACAAGTTAAAATATTACAATGCAAGTAATTAGAACAAGAACCGTGAGCTGTCCATCTAGATGTCTCGCCACCAAGTACTGAAGATAGATGGGGACCCAATGGTTTTGGTGTATGTTCCACCCAACCAATGTGGTACCCGAAGGCCCACCCCCCATGCTAGGAGATAGTAACAAAGTAACAAGGACAAAGATTCTACTACCTCTAACCAAAGGCAGACTCATACTGACTCATACTGATATAACCAAGCAAATGAACTAAGAAGTACAACTCAATCACCATATAAGTACAAATCAAGTACAACTCAATCACCATACAAGTAAAAATCAAGTACAACTCCAACATCACTGACATAGGTCACATTGCTTCCAGACATAATATTAATCAAATATGTTCACCGAACCATACACATAAAATAATTAACAACAGTTGTCTTAGATAGAGTGTCATCGCATAGTAGTCATGAGATCTCCTCTAGGCATCCTTCATTGAATCCAGTAATCCTGGTGGCCTCAACCGAATCACGACACTCATACTCACTCATGCGGCATCAAATACCTCTCGTACTGACAAGATAAATGACTATGACTTTCCAGGCCTTCTCACTCATCCCAAGTTTATACGAGCCCTTGTGTCTATGAGTGAGGATTAAATTATCTTGATTAGTGTGAACTGCATCCTAATCATCTAAGTATATTAATTTAATTATTACTTGATTAACTCACTTTTGAAGGTTACCCGGTTTACCACTTTGGGCTCCAGTCCCTAACAAAAGCCACTCTTCTATTCGACAACACACACCCAAACAATCTACCAAGGGAAACACAAATGCATGTCAACTAGGCATCATAATCCACTCCAAAAAAATGAGGAAACAAAAGATAGAACTCACTCCAAACATCTTGGAGGCAACAATCACATAGTCCACTCCTTTCATAGGAGGTACAAAAGATCCCTATTCAAGGAAACCGAGTAAACTAAAAAGACGCCATGCACTACCCAAGGAAAAACAATTGGATGACATAAAATTCAACAACCCTTATCTTCTAGGTTCTTATGGAAGACTTATAATTTAGGACTAACACTAAATCCCAAAACCAACAATGCAACTTGATGACATAGCAACAAAAGCATTAAAGTCATTAATCAAATCTAATATTTGGATTTCCTAAATCCATACTCATTCAATAGGTAGTATTGACAAAGTCAAAGACACGATAACTAGATCATCTAAGATAATCATAACCCCTATTTCCCTTTTCATTATTGGAAATCTAAAACAATTAAACCTACTTCCCTTTATTGAATACAAAATATTAAAATCTTTAAGATAATCATGAGGAAGATACTACTTTTGGATATACTAAATTCATATCTCTTTCATAATCCAATCACAATGATTCAATTAATCTAAATAGAAATTAATAAATAACATAATTGATTGCCTCATCATTAAAACAACTTCTTAATTTACTTTTAAATTGACACAAATCCATGCAAGTAAACTCTTTCCATTTTCTAACCAAATCTTACATCTCATTCAATTTTTTATTTAAAACATTCAATCACTTTAATATAATAACATATTGTTTCTCTATCCATTTTCCATATATACTAATCAATCCATTTTAATATATTGCATGCATCTCATTAAAATAAAATACAATAATGAATTTTACACTTTATATATATATATATATATGCTCCATAGTATATAGACACCAAATATATATATTAATAAAGTTAATTACATATATTCTTTAATATTCCATTCACAATGACTAGATTACTCTATCGAACTAAATAAAACATAATAACTATTTGCCTTTTTCAATATAGTTAGTTCCTAAATTTACTTCTAATGCAACCTAACACTATTGCAAACAATCTTTTCAATTTTCTATCCGGAGTTTATGTCTCTTCAACTATCTATTTAAAAACATGCAATTTCATCAATGTATAAAAATATCTTTTGGCTTATCTATTTGACCACGCATTCATATTATTTCTAATTAAATCTCATTAATTAAAACAAATATTTAAATATAAATATTTCTATAATTTTTCAATATATTTAAATATCTTTTTTCTTATAAATTTTGACCATACATTCAAAACTTATCTTTTAAATTCTTCATGCAAAGCTAAATTACATGCACTTAAATAAAACAAGGTAAATACTAATTGAAAATACTCATGGATATATATATATATATATATATACATTTCAATATATTTTCTTCAATCATATTAACAAAATAAATATTTCATTTTAAATCAAGTAATTACTTCTATTAAAAAATATCTTTCTCTATACATTTTCTACACATACTAATCAATTCTTTTAGAACACTAATAATACCCAATTTGCAAACAATAGAATAAAATAAGATAAAATATTATTTATTCTCTCAAATAGATATATACCTTCAATATATATATACTAAATATAAATTAATATATTTAAATATATTTAATCATTAACATATCTTCTATTCTTTACAGAATTTCAAATTGTTTAATTCAAAATAAAATATCCCTTATCATCAATTTTCCAAAATATATATATATTTTTCCAATTAAATCAAATAAATAATTGGACCTTTTACACATGAATTTAAATTCCACAATTAGATTTTAAATTATGCATTCTTTAAATCAACTATTTAACTCCTTCAATTAAACTTTAACATGCCATTTTAAAATAAATAATAATTTCCCCATATGTTTATAATTTTAATTCCACTAATCTAATATACAAATTTTATTTAAAATAATATAAATAAATATAATACTTTAATATTATAAATTATAATATAAAATATTATTAAATAATATTTTAATATTATAATAACAATACATAAAATATTAATATTTATAAATATCAATTTATTATTATTTTATTTTCAGAGCAGCGATGGGAAAATAACTTTAACAGTAGTCTCATGTTTCAAGCATAACTCAAAAACTACGATCTGTGTATTTGCAATTTTTTGACAGGGATAATAAAATTTTAAAATGCAAAAACCCTTTAAATTTTCTGATAACCCAGTTTGTGTAAGTGGAGTTATAGGCGACGCAACCAGACTATTTTACCATGAAAAATATAACTATCCTAAAGATTTTAAAATCTGATTTTTAATAATAAACAGAGAGTTTCATTTTCTAAAAACATTCTAAATGCATTGTTCAATCTCTATGTTTGATTTCAATAACAAAATAATCGATTTCCCCAAATAATTTAAATTCAACTGAACTTTTCACAATTTTCACTCAAGAATTTTCACAAGCAAAGGCTGTAAATTTATTTAATTCTTTTCTTCTAATATCAAATTTATTTTCTAAAACAGATTTAACAAACAAATCTTTAATCACTACTATTTTTAAAAAATAATCAAGAACAATAAAACACAAAGAGGAAAACCTGGTACAAGAAGCTACAGGAAGAGATGAATTTCTGATACAAGCCTCCTCCAAAGATTTTCTAAATTTTCTTCAATCCTCCAATGAATTCAATCCAAAACCCAGCAAATGCAAACAATCTTTCCTTCAATCAATTCTACAATCAAAACTTTCTTCAAACCTTTCTTGTGCAAATTTTTCCAAAATTTCTTCTCTGCTGTAAAAATATATTTTTCTAAAAACTTTCTGCCCTAAAATTAAAACATGTATTCTTTATAAATCAAAAATACCTAATACAACCCTAATTCACATTACATGCAAATTAGATATTAATTTCAATTTCACTTTCAATTTCAAATTCAAATTTCAATTTCAAATTCAAATTTCAATTTCAATTTCAATTTCAATTTCAATTTCAGTTTCAATTTTAATTTCAATTTCAATTTCACTTTTCGAAAACCACTTTCAATTTAAAATGCAATTTCAAATAATAAATTAATTTCCAAAGATGCAACTAATTTCCCAAATAAACATTTAATTACAATTTCTAATTTAATTCCCACACGTTGAAATTAAATTCCAAAATTAATTTTAACTCTTTTATTTCCTTTCATTCTCTTACATCACGTTTAATTAATTAATTTAATTATTTAATAACTAAATTCAACCCCCATGGATTTAATTTAATTAATTAAATAAATTTAATTTAATTTATTAAATAAATTAAATATAATTAATTAATTTAAATATAAACTTTTATCCACATTGCATTATTTAAATTAAATAACCATCAACATGATTTAAATGCAATTATTCTAAATATCTATTTCCAAATCAAGAATTCTTCAGAATTAAATAACATTAAAGCAAGATAGACAATGACTCGACACACACAACTGACAACACACTAAGGCATAGACTTGACACATGTTACCTAGCTACTATCTCCCATTCAACTTAACCGTTGGATCGACACACTCAAACTTGTGAAACTAGGTGGAGTCAATGTCATGTACCTGTAATCCTGAAAAAAATAAGTAAACAACATCATACAATATATCTAGCATATAATACACACCGTGAAGAAGAAATTATGGATTTGTAGGACACTCGCAAGCGAGTGATGCGAAACCATCCTCTTCACCAATACACTCATCGAAACTGACACTTCCATCAGAATTCAGTAATCTCATAATAACATCTCATGTTAATTCTACAACATCATTAATCCATAATGCATGTGAAACAATAATCAGATAACTACATCCCACAATAATAGTTGTCGCTCAATAGTAGCGATCAAAAAATCATAACAAAATGTATCCAGTATCAAAGTAACTGCAACCAAACATAACATAAAGCAACTTGAACAAGAAACAAAATGGAGGGGTATTACAACAATTTATAATAATTCATATATACTCATAATCATAACACCCTGTGTTTTCCAGCCTAAAATTATGCATAGACAGTATGATTGTATTGAAAATTTTTTGTTATTTAGAGAGTAAAAATGTAATGAACGGCACCTTAAAAGTTTACATCTATAATTGAGAGGTTTTGTATTGCATATGAATTTGTGCAAGCAAAGAAAGTGAGAGATGGTGCTATAAGTGGAGTTGACCAAATGAAATCAAAGATTCTTGAACTTCAAAACTTCATGGAACAAATACAATTAGAAATAGATGACAAGGAAAAGAAAAAATTAGATCTAAGTGCAAAAAAGAGAATCAGTTGGGTGGAGACATCAAAGTCTTATTTGAAAAGGTAAACAAGTCTTGTAGAAAGCTTGTTAAAATAAACATATACTTTGTCTAATCATAAAGATGCTCTCAAAGCTAATAAAAGTATTCAAGACATTGAAAACTCTATCCAAGAAAGGGATGTTGTTATCCTAAGAGGGTTCATGAGGGAGCAACTGATCTAAATATTCAATTAAAATATGAAAAAGAAGTTAGAAGATCATGATAACGAATAGTAAGGGGTGTTAATAGTTAATAATAATGGGGATGAATAAAATGTGTCGATGATCAACTTCTAGATGCAATTACAATAATTACAGGTTGGAAAACACTGGGTGTTATGAACCCTACAACCCATATATTGTTGTAAAATCCTCTACATGTAACAACCCAATTGGTTAGTTACCACTTCATCTCAATTTGGTTATTTTTATGTTTCCCCCACCTACAACTCCTCCTCAAACTCTCCACCCTTGAGCTTTGAACAAGTACAATGCAATAACTCACAACCCACTATGTTTTCCAACCTGCAATTTTTTTGTGCATATATTTTTCATGAGGATGAATTTAGGATAGCTAATAAAATTAACTAAGGGGTCCTAACAAGATGGATTAAGGGGATATACAATATCCTTTACTTAAATCATGTTTCATACATGGAAATTAGTTTTATAAATAGCACATGGCTTAAAAGGGTACATAATTTCAAATAAGAGGTAAAGAATATTTGGATTTTAAACTAGATAAGGGTCTTTGTATGGATTAAAGTAGTCACCATGTATGTTGTATAATTTTGGTTATTTTTATGGATCCATAAAATATAACTCCCCCCATACTCTCCACTGTTTAACTTTGAACATGTAAAATGAAATAATGGAAATCAAAATTATGTTTTCCAACATGCAATTATTTTGTGCAAGTACTAATATATATGAAATTAAAAATGAATCTACTCTAAAAACACTTCAAAATGTGTAGACCAAATTGAATGAGATAGATAATGTATTGGTTTCAAATTTCATAAACCATATACTCAAATTGATTGTGTTTTCCAACTTGCAATTATACCATGCATTTAGAGAAAAGAAAACAAATTGTAGACCATGTTAAATACATAAAGGAATTATTCTATAGGCTTTTATTTGTAGATAAGAAAATAAATGGAGGAGGTCAAATAAATTCTTGTAAATCTATTTCATGTATACTATGTTGTGCAACCACACATTTAGGATGATAACATCCCCTACTTACAATATTACTTCATTATAGTTATTCATAGTTCTTTCTAAACATTAGTCTACCGGCTTCACATTTGTGGTTGAACTAATAATTCATATACTCATTATTCATGGAAAATATTTATGACTAATAATTTGTAGACTCATAATCATAATGTTTAAGGGGGTTATATTCAAACTAATGAGTTCAAACTAATGTTTAAAATTTAATATTATTGAAACGTTTCTCAAATTCTTGGTTGCAATATATGCATCTTCTATCTTGGCTATATCAAATGTTAAAATGTTAATTCACATTTATTCGAGCCTTTTGATACCATGTTTCTCTTATTGGTGTAGAGAGAATACTTATAAATAGAAATTGGGTAGCATGATCAAAGAAGGCACTTTATAAAGTGATCTATGTGACTAGAGGAGATCTTATATATTTCAATTTTAAAGCTTATGGTTATGATTATGAATCTGTGATTCAAAGCCATTTATTCAACTATATAAATTTGATGTGGATTTTGGATGTCTTAATAGGTTGGTACTCTAATTTGGACAAAGGGAGTATACTTCACACTTGAAATAATTCACAATATAAAGAAATCTTTTCCTGAGATTTGAGAGGAAAATGAGGACTCTAAAAATGTTGAGCGCTCAGAAAGAGTAGTTGCTACTGAAACTATTGTAAATGCATAAAATATCTCATTGTAGAGAATGGGTCACTATCATTTAGGGTTTTTGTCTTCCTATTAGAGGACCATCTTTCCCATTTCTATGATCTTTAATTGTATAAAATTTTTGGGGATGACAACCCTTCCATGTAGCATAGGTTTGTACATCTAATCTATGTAAAGTTGATGTTATCAATAAATAAACTTTTCATGTACAAAATTTTATCCTCTTAAAGAATAGCTCAAATGTTTTTTTCCCAATCTAATTTATGTTCTATATCAGCATCTAAAAAATGTGAAACCATGGGTGAAAAAATAGAGATAGTCTCAATGTCATGGACTAGTATCCAAAGTATTATGAAGAAATTAAAATTCTAAAATGTTGGATTCACAAGATAGCGGTAATTTTTAATTTTATGCATCATCCTCAAAATATACAAATATGCACTAAAAACATACCTAGATAGTTATAATAAATCACCTAAAGTATTAATAATATGTTTATACTTTAACACAAAGTCTATGTAATAGGTAGGCAATAACATTTGTATTATTGACGAAAGATGTGCCACAAATTTTTTGGGTTCTACCAAATTAATGTCATCATCATATGAACAAGGGGTACATCATTAGAATATAGTTACGACACACTGTCCCCTGTTAGTTATTTCTAGACATCTTACTATAGAAATGCAAAATTTACTCATGCATCTAATCATGCTTCATTCAAAATTATTTCATCTATTAATTAAATAAACCAATTTAATTAATTCACTAACATTATCTCTTTAATCAAACAAATCACTTTTTATCTCCTAAAGTTTGTTGATTTAATTAAATCACATGTATTTAATTCAATGACCAATATTCACTTTCCTCTCATTTGATTTAAAACGAATCCAAAAATGTAAATCAAATGTCACACCAACTAATCACTAGCTTAATTAATCAAATCCCTGATTAATGCTAAGCCTAACCCAAGTCCCATCGTCTAGATTTTCCCACTTGCACAATAAATAATTTATTTTGATTTATTAAAACCTCTATTTTCCTCACAAAGCATATTCCCAAAGAATATTCCCTCATTAACTCCTGAGGTATGTGTAGGATCATCATGGAAAAGAAAGGCCCTTAACTGGCGATAAAATTTCAAAAAATCAGAGTTAGGAAACTTGACATAAAAATTTGAATAATTTATCTATATTATTTCAAAAATATGTAAGAATAGAATTTGTAGTAAATTGAATGTAGTTTCTAAACTACTAGGTTTATTTTTAAAAAATAAAAATCTCTTTGGTGAAAATTTGAAATTTCAACGCAGTAGTACTTAAATTTCAGGGAAAAAAAAAGAAGTAGCTGTTTGTCTGACCACCCTAACCATAATAAAATGATAATATTTTTTTAAAAATTTTTAGATATAAGTAGAGGACTCATGTCCCGATTTGATGCATATTTTTTTGTAATTTTTTTTCAAGTAAATAATTAATTATGAATTTGTTATTACAAATTTTAAAAAATATAAAAACTTGTATGTCTAACAACCTTAACTTGGTCAAAACTTCATGAAATTCAATTTTATTTTTTTTAATCCTATCGTATGAGAAGCATAGAATGTGAAACATGTTTTAGATTCAAAAATGTGATACTGTTTGAAAGATATAGATGTTTATCAATCAGCCTATCAATCAGGATTTTATTCGTAATTTAAATAAAAATGAATAATAATTATTTATTAAATTCAAATTAAAGAATAATTTATATTGATGGAAAGTTGAGAATCTCCTTTAAAAACCCTTTTTGTTTCATCAAATTTACGTAAAACAAAAAGTCATCAGCCACATGGGCCATCATATCACTTACATATTGCAACTTTTTGTCCCATCATGATCCTACACATACCCCCCCTTGTTTGACTTTTTTTTCCAAACAAATTTCCCCCCAAATCCCTCAACCATATGAATTTAATGCCATTTTCAAAATTCAAATGGGAACATTGGCCAAAACTTTCACAATCATGGCCCATTCACATGGTGACAAGTGGCTCTCTCCTATTTTTGGGGGATTAGTCCCACATTCTTCAACTCGGCCTCTCCTCTCTTCAAATTCACCTATAAGTCAAAGGCATTCTTCCATCATTTACACAACACAATCTCCTGCAAAGTTACTCTCTACATTTGAGAACCAATTTTGTTCATCATCATAGCATTATACTTTCAATCATTTAGCTTATTGAAGGGTTGGGAAAGAGCTCCTTTACATGTCAAGGGTGCACCAATGTACTATCGAATAGGTATGCACTATTTTTCCTTTCATGCTTTCATTTTGTTTGTTTGATCTCTTGATTGTATTATGAAGCTTGGTGTCTTATTTCGTAGGGATGTTGGATTATGTTTGTTTAAACTAACTATACTAATGTTTAGAATGGTGTCTTTTTTTGAATATTCCTCCTTACTGATGATTAGTACCTCATATGTTGAGTCAAACCACCAAACTCACAAAATAAACCTAGTTTAGCCCCAACTCATCGACTACAACCAACAAGGACCACTAGTTCTAGACACATTCAAAAATGATGAGGCTCTCTCAGAGTTCATGGGATTAAGGGATACAGTACCATACAAATATCACAAAGTTGGGTGTGACATCACAGTGGACACACAAGCATATTACGGGGAGACGATTGAGTTCTTCAGTCACAAAAGCAAAGGAATGTGAATAATCTCAAGGTCATTGAGTGAAAACCACACAGTGGAACTCTCTAACCATAGAATAGTAAAAATAAAGGATGCATCCAATGGTGAAAACCTCTTTAAGGTGCTAGAGGATGAAGGATTCAATCTCCCCCTATCGCACTTCATCAAGAGAAATCGGAAGTCTTAGCAAAATGGTGCAATCCTGTCAATTTAGGAACAAAAGCAATGCCACACATCACTTTCTACGTTGAGTCACTTCTGACAGAAGCCCAAGAACTATTAGAAAATTTCCTAAGGGAAAGAAAGGTGAAATTTGCATGGACCTACACTGAAATTCTGGGTCTCGATCCATAAGTCGTGGTTCATCATTTAGTTGTTTATCTTGGAGCAAAACTAGTGAGACAAAAATTTAAAAAAATGCATCCTCAAATAGCCTTTCTAGTCAAGATGGAATTGCAAAAACTCTTGGATGTCGGCTTCATATGCCCAATTTATTATCCAGAATAGGTATCCAATCTGGTGCCAATTTCAAAACCAAATGGGGGCATCTGTATATGCATTGTCTTCAGATACCTCAACAAAGCATGTCCCAAGGATGATTTTCCACTACCTAACATTGATATGATACTGGACATGATAGCCAGACATGAGATGCTATCACTGATGGATGGCTTCTCGGGGTACAACTAGATCATGATCGCAAAGGAAGACCAACACGAGATAATGTTTACATGTCCATGGGGTACCTACTGCTGGAACATGATGCCATTTGGGCTAAAGAATGCAGGTGCAATATACCAAAGAGCCATGCAATTGATTTTCCAAGACATGATTCACAAAACTATGGAATATTACGTGGATGACATATTGGAAAAATCCAAAAAAAGACAAGACCACATAATAGCCCTGACCTCTATTTTTGACAAATTGGAAAAATATATGGTCCATCTCAACCCAAAGAAGTGTGTCTTGGCGGTACAATCTGGAAAACTCTTGGGATATATAGTATCAATGAGAGGAATCCAGGTAGATCCCGCTAAGGTCAAGGTAATCCTAGATATGGAAGCACCCAGGACATTAAAGTAGCTAAGGGGTCTATAAGGTAGGCTCCAATCCATCTGTAGGTTCATAGTGTAGCTAGCAAATAAGCAGATCCCATATTCTCATCTTCTCCACAAGGGAGTAGCATACAAGTGAGATGACAAGTGTGATTAGGAGTTTAGTAAAATCAAAGAATATCTACTTATGCCACCACTTTTGATGTCACCAATCCCAAGAAATTCATTAATCTTGTATATCTTGGCAACAGTAGGGTGATCCCACAATAATGGGTTACACTTTTTGGCCAAACTTGACATTGAAATCAACATTTTTCACTAGATCTTCACTTTCTTACACATATAGAAGCTAAGCCATTAAGAATTTGAAGATGAAGCAAACTAGTGATTTTTGAGATTTTGTGTGTAGATTCTAATCATATTTTTTTATAAAAATTAAAATATAAATTGTGAATTCTTTTATGTAATTTTTATTAGCTTATTTTTCTACAAAACAACATTTTCAAAAAGTGATGTTTACTTTCAGTTGCATAACTTTTTTTCTAGAAAGGATACAATTCTAATTTTTTAAATATAGGTTTTTCACACCAATATTTAGTGGATGCATATTTTTTAATTAATTTTCTAAGTCAGAGTAATTATAATTTGAAAATATTATACTTTCAGTTGCATAACTTTTTTTGTATGCATTTGAATTAACTTATTTTTTTTTGTTGGAATAAGGACATCAATAGCTAGTGTACATGTATTTTTTAGAATTTTTTCTATCTCTTTTGCTATTTTTCCATATATGTGAAACAAAACCCTTGATGTTCATTAAATAAACCTACATTCACAAGAAATAAAAAATAAATATAATAACTAAGTTAAATATATTTAAAATTATAATTTTTGGGAAGCTTATAATAAGGACTACATGTTTAAAAAATATAAATCTTAAATAAATTAATTTGATCCCCCAAAAGGTAAATCAAAAGTGGTGTTTATCAACATTTTGATAGGTGTAGAGGAGACTCCATTATAGGTATGGTTTAAAACTAGCAGGTTTCTATCCAAGGGGGTTTGATATAAGTGGGTTTGATCAAACCCTCTTCAATTAAGATCTTTTAAATGGAATTTTTAAGGCTTAAATCATTATATTTTCTAAAAATATGTGATTTCAGCAAAAAATCAGGATGTCCCAAAAAGTGTAACCCATTATTGTGGCAGCACCTAGCAGCAACCCTCAGTGCTCTTTTAGCTTAGCATGATGAAATTGGGGGAGAGAGGGCCATCTATTACATCAGTAGAACAATGGTCGACCATGAGTTAAACTACTCATTCACTGAAAAATCTTGTCTAGCAGTAGTGTTTGCTTCACAAAAAAATTGACATTACATGTTTGCACACAAAATAAAACTCATTGCCAAGATCGATCCCCTAAAGTGTCTACTATCAAAGGCAATGGTCATAGGAAGGATGGCTAAGTGGGTCATGATATTATCAGAATATTACATTGAATATGTCAAGCAAAAAGAAATTAAAGGACAAGTCATTGCAGACCAGCTGGCAGAGGCTCCAATCTATTCAGAGAATCCACTTATATCAGAGTTTCTAGATGAATCCATCTTTAATCTCAGCATAGACGATCATTGGAAAATCTACTTCAATGCCTCATACACACAACATTGATCAGGGGTTGGTGTTTCCTTCATCACCCCACAGGGGGATTGTATTCCTAGATCCTAAAAATTGGCATTTCCCTGCACTAACAACATTGCGGAATACAAAGCTTTAAGCATAGGTCTCAAGATTGCAGCATAGTAGCGGATTATGGCACTAAAATTCTATGGGGATTCACAAAATATTATCAACCAAGTCAATGGCGAGTACCAAACTAAGGATGACAAGCTGACACCATATAAGAAGTTAGTAGAGAGCCTCAAAGAATCATTTATTGATATCACCTTTGAGAAAATATCGAGGGTTAACAACAGAAAAGCTCACACCATGGAAATAATTGGATCCTTATTGGATATCCCTCGCAATATCCTAAAACATGAATGCTTTGTAGAGAAGCTTCTCATACCGAAATTCAAGGTACCAGAGTCAGAATATGTGTGTGAACTCATTGGTGTTGATAAACCTTGGTATCATGACATCTATACCTACCTGAGAATAGGATTCCTCCTAGCTAACATAACCCCGAACCTCAAATGAGCCTTTGTCAAAAAGTCCACCCATTTTATCATCCTAGGAGAAACCCTTTACCATAGGAGCATTGAAGGAACCTTATTGTGTTGCTTCAATCCTAAGAAAGTGATGACTTCTTTAACTGAGGTACATAATGGAATTTTCGGTTCACACTCAAGTGATATTACCTTGGCTAAGAAGTTGTTGAGCACCAGGTAATACTTCCCAACAATGGAAAGAGAGGCACATGACTTTGTCAGAAAGTGTTTATAGTGCTAGCAACATGGAGACCTTATCCATGCACCAGCTCAGGAACTCCATCCTATTGTTACACCATGGTCCTTTTCATAGTGGGGGCTTGATCTCATCAGAAAAATCACACCCACCTCATCCAATGGCCACAAATTCATCATCACTGCCATGAAGTACGTCACAAACTGGGTCGAAGCAACTCCAATGACCTACATAATCAAAAAGAAGATATCCAAGTTCATCCTCAACTATCTCATTTGTCAATATGGTGTCCCACAATCCATTATCTCTAATAATGGGACACCTTTCAAGAATCAGGATTTTTGTGACCTTTTCCACAAATTCAATATCCAACATCGCTTCTCCACTTCTTATTACCCACAAGGAAATGGCCAAGTAGAAGCCACTAATAAAACCATCCTAAAAATCCTCAAGAAAATAGTCAATGACTCTGGTCGTGACTAGAATTTGTAGCTAAATCCTGCCTTATGGGCCTACCATACCAACATCTGCATAGCAACATGCGCCACCCCATTATCCCTAGTCTACGGATTAGAATCCATCCTCCCAATTGAGATCGAGCTCCCATCACTGAGAATATCATTGCAAAACCTCATCACAGATGAAGAATACAAGGTCTCATGGCTGAATGAACTAGAGTTATTAGATGAATGATGCATGGATGCCCTCAATCATCTACAAGTCTATCAAAACCACCTGAAGCATAGCTACAATAATAATATCAGGAGGTGAACCTTCCAAGTCGGTGAACTTGTGCTAAAACAAAATCAGAAGAACATTGCAAATCTAGAAAGGAAAGGAAAATTTGACCCCAATTAGTTGGGACCTTTCATCATCACAGCAAGTTATAAATGAGGGGCATATCAACTGTCAACACTAGAAGGTAAGGCTCTGCAGGAGCCCATGAAAAGTTGTCATCTCAAAAAAATTTATTCCTAAGAACTTGCAAGGTAAAGAGCCAAAAAATAGAAAAAAAAATCAGAAAAATGTCTTGAAAAAATGGTCACCTTGATGAAAACCTAGCGAACAGGTGTCTTGGTGACAACAAAAAGATACAAAAATACAAAAATACAAAAAAATCAGAAAGAGGATTGAAAACAGTAAAGAAACAAATTGTCCTCTAGTGAAAACCACTTCGGTGGCACTTTGGACAAGTACCTTGGTGAAAACCTAGAAAATAGTCGCCAAGCATAAATAAATAACTCTCCATCCACCCGGAGCTTCATGACTTATTCTATGCACTCACTTATCCCCTACAGTCCATTTATCCTTCCATCATCTGTTTGCATGTGTACCATAGCCTACTCTTGTCCTTGTATCATATTCCACTATAGTACTACTTCGCATATTCCTAAGGCCAGTTTGTCTTGCCTTCATCGAAGTAGTCTATTGCACCACACTAGGGGCATGTTCCTGTACCTACATCGGATCAAATTTGTGTATATTCTTGTGTTCTTCTCAAACATCAAAAAACCCAAAAACATTCAAAAATCCATCAAAAACCCAAAAACATTAAAAAATCCATCAAAAATTCAAAAACATCAGAAAAATCCAAAATCCAAAAACATCCAAATCATTCAAAAATCCAAATCATGTCAAAATCCAAAAAATTCAAAAAACAAAGTCGTTGGTTGAACTACGTTGTATCTAAGCTTGAACATAGGAAAGCTTGATCTTTGATCATCCCCTGAGACATTTTAGGCTAGTCCTTTAGGCATCCATCACAATGGTAATCCGTTGTCCATCTATTTCATATTTTAGATCAATCCTTTAGGCGTTTGTTGTAATGGCAATTCGTTTGCCCATCGTTCTTATCATTAAGTCAAGTATGACATCAGTCAAACTATGTGGTCTTTGCGTGTATAACATAGGCAAGGCTAATCTATGGATCAGCTCCCAAGACTCCTAGGATAGGTCTTTAAGTTAGTCTCTTGGTCAAAATCTTAAGAATACCAAAAATAGTTGTAAAAAATCTCCAAATTCCAAACCCAGCCTCAAAACATTTGAAAAACCCAAAATGGTGCATCTGTATCATCTCGCTTTCACCTGTATTAATCATCATTCCTAATAAAGCACCTTTTCTTTCATCTTTTGGTAATTTAGTCAGAAGCATGTCTATTAGGTTTAAAAGTCATCGCCTAATCGTCAAAGTCTCAAGTCTAGATTAGTGATTCAGCAAGTTGGTCAACTCGGAGTATCAATAGCTTATCATCCAATCAATCTCATCAAAACCCTAATCACAACATGTCCTAGGAATGTGACCTTCTTGCGATGGACATCAGCATTAGGCATCACCATATTTTTGTCTTTGCCTAGTGGTACGAAGAACACTAGCTTGTTTGTTTACTTTATCCTGGTCTTTTTAGACTTATCTTATTTTTCGCTCATTCCAAAGACTTCTCGATGATTCCTAAACAAAACAAGTTTAGAAAGAAAGGAATGGGGAAATGATCATTATCTTGTTATCTATTGTACTTGTTGGATGTTCTTGTAAAATGACTTCATCATGCGTGCTTTGTTTCGTTTGTAGGGAGGATGTTTTAGGCATCTTGTTGACCACATAAGAAGGCTTTCCTTTTTATTTTTTGGTTCAAGATGTCCAGAATATCTAAACTGCATATTCAATAAGGTTTCATTTGTCAAGTGTGAACAAGAGTACTCCTATCTATTTGATGAGTCAAAGTCCATCACACTAGTCACAAATCCATCCTGGTTATTAATACCTTGATGCGTCGCACCTATGTGTGTTGTCAATCATAAAGAAGGGTATTCTCTTTATCTCTCCCATCCTTGGATAAGAAATATATCATCATTCATCATCATATCCAATAATGTCTCAACAACTAATGGACTCGTTGGACTTATGCATCTTCATGGATTCAAGGGTTGATCCCTCTCATTCTTTTATCCTCTTTCATGCTAGCAATGCATTCATCCTGCATAATTATTTCATATCATCATAGGACAACATCATCCATCTCACATGCATTGCATAATCATATAAGATTTTTAAAAGAATATATATTTGTTATTCTAAGAATCGTCCAAACATCTCATTTGCATCATCATCTAAGTTGTTTAAGATAATATAGATTTGTTATTTTAGGCATCTTAAAAACATCCCATTTACATCATCATTATCATATATATCAGCTAGTCATAATGATCCATACATCCATTTTGAACCTCTTTTTCATGAGATCGACCTCAAATCGAATCTTTTCACTCAATCTCTCGAGGGGGAAATGTACTAATGTACTTATTTCCGCTGGGGCATCCAAAAAATAAAAATAAAAAAATTGATGTTGGCAGAATCATTCTTTGAACCAATGCAACAAGTATATTTCTTCAAAGAGGGGAAAAATGTAGACATGCAAAATTTACTCATGCATCTAATCATGTTTCATTCAACAACATTTCATCTATTAATTAAATAAACCAATTTAATTAATTCACTAACATTATCTCTTTAATCAAATAAATTACCTTTTATCTCCTAAAGTATCTTGATTTAATTAAATCACATGTATTGAATTAAATTACCAATATTCACTTTCCTCTCATTTGATTTAAAACGAATCCAAAAATGTAAATCAAATGTCACACCAACTAATCACTAGCTTAATTAATCAAATCCTCGATTAATGCTAAGCCTAACCCATGTCCTATCCTCTAGTTTTTCCCACTTGCACAACACATCATTTATTTTGATTTATTAAAACCTCTATTTTCCTCACAAAGCATATTCCCAAGGAATACTCCCTCATTAACTCCCCTTGTTTGACTTTTTTGTCCAAACAAATTTCCCTCCAAATCCCTCAACCATATGATTGCCATTTTCAAAATTCAAATAGGCACATTGGCCAAAACTTGCACAATCATGCCATTCACATGGTGACAAGTGGCTCTCTCCTATTTTTCTAGGATTAGTCTCACATTCTTCAACTTGGCCTCTCCTCTCTTCAAATTCACCAATAAATCAAAGGCCGTCTTCCATCATTTACACAACACAATCTCATGCAAAGTTACTCTCTACATTTGAGAACTAATTTTGTTCATCATCATAGTGTTATACTTTCAATCATTTAGCTTATTGAAGGGTTGGGAAAGGGATCCTTTACATGTCAAGGGTGCACCAATCCACTATGGAATAGGTATGCACTATGTTTCCTTTCATGCTTTCATTTGGTTTGTTTGATCTATTGATTGTATTATGAAGCTTGGTGTATTATTTCATAGGGATGTTGGATTATGTTTGTTTAAACTATACTAATGTTTAGAATGGTTTAACCATGATTGTAGATTTTTTGACATCCTACACTTACATTCTAATGATGTCCCCTGTCCACTTTTCCTATAGAGGGGACAATGTGTTTTCAAACACTACAAACAATGTGAGCATTTTCCTGTTCCAATCATATCAAGAAAGTGAAATGTCACTTTTATTGTAACCAAGGAGTTGTTCTAAAAATTGAAGGTGGACTTCATTACATAACTAACAAGTGATAGTGTGTTTTCCAACAATGCAAATTCATAAGGAAATAATCGATAAGGGACAGTTTGTTTTCCAACACTACAAATAATGTGAGCATTTTTTTGTTCCCTATCAAGGAAAATGCATTGTCCCCTGTTAGTTATTTCCAATGTTGGAAAACACATTGTCCCATGTTAGTTATTTCTAGACATCTTACATTCAAATGATGTCCCCTGTCCACTTTTCCTACACAAGGGACAGTGTGTTTTCCAACACTGCAAACAATATGAGAGTTTTTTTTTTCCAATCATATCAAGAAAGTGAAAAACACACTATCCCCTGCTAGTTATTTCCAATGTTGGAAAACACACTATTCCTTATTAGTTATTTCCAAAGTTGGAAAGTTGAAAACATACTGTCCCCTGTGTTTTCCAACACTCCAAATTCATAAGGAAATAATTGACAAGAGACAGTGTGTTTTCCAACACTGCAGATAATGTAAGCATTTTTTTGCTCCCTATTGAAAAACTCATTGTCCCCAATTGGAAAACACACTGTCCCTTGTTAGTTATTTCCAATGTTGGAAAACACACTATCCCCTGTTAGTTATTTTCAATGTTGGAAAACACAGTGTCCCTTGTTGGACAACACATTGTCCCATGTTGGAAAACACATTGTCTCATGTTGGTTATTTGCAATGTTGGAAAACACACTGTCCCCTATTAGTTATTTCTAGACATCTTACATTCTAATGATGTCCCTTGTCCACTTTTCCTACACAAGGGACAGTGTGTTTTCCAACACTGCAAACAATGTGAGCATTTTTTTGTTCCAATCATATTTTCAATGTTGGAAAGTACACTGTCCTAGGCTGTTGGAAAACACACTGTCCTAGGTTGTTGGAAAACACATTGTCCCCTGTTAGTTATTTCCAATGTTGGAAAACACACTGTCCCTTGTTAGTTATTTCTAATGCTGGAAAACACTACAAATAATGTGAGCTTTTTTTTGTTTCAATCAAATGAAGAAAGTGAAATGCTAGTTTTATTGTACCAAATAGTTATTCTAAAATTTTAAGGTGGACTTCATTACATTGTTGGTGTGTACAAATCAAAAACTTTTCATAAGGAAATATCTAAAAAGGGACGGTGTGTTTTCCAACACTCCAATAATGTGAGCATCTTTCATAAGGAAATAATTGACATCAACAGTGTGTTTTCCAGCACTAGAAATAATGTGAGCATTTTTCATCAGGAAATAATTGAAAAGGGATAGTGTGTTTTCCAACAATACAAATAATGTGAGCATTTTTTTGTTTCAATCAATCAAAGAAGTGAAATTTCATTTTTACTATACCAAAAATTTGTTATAAATTTGAAGGTGGACTTCATTGTATTCTTGGTGTTTATGCAACAATAAACTTTTTATAAGGATATAATTGGTAGGGGACAATATGATACACCCTAATATAGTATATTATGATTATTGCATGGTAAAAGTGAGCCTTCAATTGTTCAAATAATCGATTATAGTGTAAATATGGATAACCTTAATCATTTATAGTTCCATGTAATGGATTAATGCAATGATGATAGATGTTAGGTTTAGGATTTATGGTTCAAGGTTTAACCTAATGGATTAATGCATTAATGATGATGGATTAACCCAAATAGAGACATAAAGATGATGTTGAAAGGCCTTATAATGAACAAAATGAAGAAAGAGGAAGTATTAGTTCATAATGAAATAAAATAATACATCAGGATATGTGCAAGATCATGATTGGCAAAAAAGTGGCGATATATAAGTGATATGATGGTTCATGTGGCTGATGACTTTTTTTTTACTAAAAATTGATGAAACAAAAAGGGTTTTTAAAGGATATTCTCAGCTTTCCACCAATGTAAATTATGCTTTACTTTGAATTTAATAAATAATTATTATTCATTTTCTATTTGAATTACGACTAAAGTCCTGATTGATAACTTGATTGAAACAATCTATAGCTTTCAAATAGTATCACATTTTTTGAATCCAAAACATACACCACATTCTATGCTTCACATACTATAGGATTGAAAAAAAAAGAATTGAATTTCATGAGTTTTTGACCAAGTTAAGGTGGTCAGACATACGAGTTTTTATATTTTTTAAAAGTTGTAATAAAAAAATCATAATTAATTATTTACTTGGAAAAAAATTACAAAAAATATGCATCACATCGGGACATGAATCGCCTAGTTATATATAAAATCTTATAAAATAAAATTATAATTTTATTGTGGTTAGAGTGGTCAAACAGACACCTACTTCTTATTTTTTCCCTAAAATTTAAGTACTACTACATTGAAATTTAAAATTTTCACCAAATAGATTTTCTTTTTTAAAAAATAAACCTAGTAGTTTAGAAGCTACATTCAATTTTCTACAGATTCTATTCTTACTTATTTTTGAAATAATATAGATAACTTATTCAAATTTTTACGTCAAGTTGCCTAACTCTAATTTTTTGAAATTTATTGCCACTTAAGGGCCTATTTTTTCCATGATGATCTTGCACATACCCATGAATATTAGATAGATGGAGAATGATATGGTAGATGTATTCAAACAACATTCATCATATAATTAAGGTTGTATAGAGAGAGAGAGAGAGAGAGAGAGAGAGAAGTAAGGTTGATTCATCATTATTGCCTCCCTCTTCTATATTATTTAAGATGCCTTCTCCTATAGAATTTGATTCTTTCAATGTTTGGTACTCATTCTACTAAGCTCTATTTTGAAATAGAGAAAGATATTAGGACTTCAATTCTACTTGAGATTTCAAATTTGAAAACTTCTTTTGCAATGGAAACAATTTTTAAATTTCTACTTCAATTCCCTCCCACCCTACCACTCCATATCTCCCTCCTTGCCTCTTTCTCTCCCTCTATCCCTCCCACCCTACAACTCCCTATCTCACTCCTTCTCTCTTTCTCTCCCTTCCTCTATCCCTCCTACCCTACCAATTCACATCTCCCTACATCTCCCTCTCTCTCCCTTAGATTAATAAATTTATATTAGCCTAACCTAATGAATTAATGCAATGATTATATATGTTAGGTTTAGGGTTTGGGGTTTAAGGTTTAACCTTATAAAGAGAAATAAAGGAAGGAGAGAGATATGTAGTGTTAAGGTGGGAGGGATAGAGGTGCACATATAGAGAGGGGATGAGAGAGGTATTCATTTAATGGAGAGATAAATAAAGGAAGGAGAGAGATATGTAGTGTTAAAGTGGGAGGGATAGAGGTACACATATAGAGAGGGGATGGGAGAGGTATAGTTATTCTCTCTCAAAGACAATTATCTTCCTTTTCATGACCAAGTTATCTGTTGATCCTAAGTTCCTTAAGGTGGAAATTGATTTTATAATAAATATATATGCAAGGTATGGTGTGATAATAGGTCAGATAGTTAAGGAGAGAGGGAGTGTGTTTTCATAAGGAATTAAATGATAGGGGATAGTGTGTTTTCCAACACTACAACTATTTGTTAAAATTTAAGATAGCTACATATCATGATGAAGTATTTCATCATGTTAAAGGATATATGTCATTTATTTTTGGGAATCTTGGTCATGGTAGTATAAGAATAAATTCATACATTTGTATAATGAGAATACTTACACTATGATGAAGGACAAAAAGAAACATACTTTAGGGATGGATGATTTAATAAACTATTTGAGTGTCATAAACTATTTTACCAAGATCTAGATTTGGAAGTAGTTATAACTATATCATAATAGAGGGAGGGAGAGAGGGAGGGAAGAGAGAGAGAGAGGGGGGGAGGAAGATAGGAAGTGGTAGGGTGGGAGGGATATGAGGGAGAGAAAGATGGAAGAATCAATATAGGGATAGGTATAGAGAGTGGTAGGGTGGGAGGGATAGAGGGAAGGAGGGAGATAGGGAGTGGTAGGGAGGGAGGGAGGGAATGAGGGGTAGGTGGATAGAGGTTATGTGTGTGTGTGAGGGAGAAAGAGGGGGAAGGATGAAGATAAGAAGTGGTAGGGTGGGAGGGATAGAGGGAGGGAGAGAAAGAGGGAATGAGGGAGATATGAATTGAATTTTAAAAAGCATTTCCCATTTACTAGTCCTCAATTAACCTATTTTTTAGATATTTTAATATATCTTGGAGTTAATGTGTACATTTTTTGTGACAAGTATTATCTGATTCTCTTTTTATGCACTTAGATCTGATTTTTCCTTTTCCTTATCATCTATTTCCAGTTGTATTTGTTCCATGGAATTCTTAAGTTCAAGAATCTTACACTATGATGAAGGATAAAAAGAAGCATACTCTAGGGAGAGAGAGGGAAAGGGGAGATAGGGAGTGGTAGGGTGGGAGGGATATAACTTCTCAATAACATAAGGTGAAATATAATAAAGGTCTCAATAAAGGAGTGCTATAGTATCAACTCCCTAAGTAAATACTAACTATCTCACTCTAGTCATTGATCACTACCTTCACTATCTAAGCATGGTTGTATTATTGTCTCTTGAAAAGTGGGTGAAAATTGAATCAATAAAAAAATTTCATAGGGATGGAATGGGACATAAACCTTAACTAAAGTAAGACTAGAAAAATGAATGAATATTTTTTTATGGTAAAGATCCCCAAAAGAAAATAAAATACTGTTGATTCCTTGTGAAAATTTAAGTAGGTCAAATGGTTGAATAGGTAGAAGAATCATTTCCATCCGAAATAAAGATTATGGATTCAAGATTATTTGGTACCTATGCAAAATTGTGTATCTTACATGGGCTAAAATCATCCAAAAAAAAATCTACACATGCAATACTCAACAAGAATATTTGGCACCTATGCAAAAATGTGTATCAATATCATCACTATTTGGAAAAATTATCCCTTGTACTAGTTATTTATGAATACCATCACTATTTGAAAAACTATAGTTTCTCTATCACTTTCTTCTTTACTAAGGAGTAGCTTCTATAAGGAATTTGAATATTTCAAACTCTCATCCACATGCCTTATAAACACATTTGAGGAAAATTATGAATGATTAATTACGATGATTGCATCAATTACATGGTAAAAAGGAGCCTTCTTCAATTGTTTAATTGATCAGTTATAGTGTAAATATAGATAACATTAATCATTTATAGTTTCATCAGTTCATTATTCAATTTATTCAATTAATCATTTACAATGCAAATATGGGCAACATTGGTAATATAAATGTATTAACTAAAATTCGATATTGAACTTAATAATTCCATGGAACAAATACATTCCTCTATACTTCACTCTATCACTCCTCTCTCATCATCCTTCGTAACATTCCTATTCCCATAGGCCGAGAGAGGTATAGAGCGATAGAGGGATAGGGGGAGGGAGAGACATGGAGAGGTAGGTAAAGAGAGTTAAGGTTGATGGAATAGAGGGATAGGTAGGTAGAGAGAGTGATGGGAGATAGGGAAAGTAGAGAGGGAAGAGGAGATAGAAGTAGATAGAGGGCGAAGTTGGGAAGGATGGAGAGTTAGGTAGAAAGAGAGGTGGGTGGGATGGATTGAGGGAAAGGTAGGTCAAGAGGGAGAGGGTGAGTGCAGATAGAGAGAGGGGAGGAGGGAGAGAGAGAGAGGGGGGGAGGAGGGAGAGAGAGAGAGAGGGAGGGAGGGAAGGAGAGAGAGGGAAAGATGGAGGGAGAGACATGTAGGTATAGAGAGATAAGGTGCGAGGAATAAAGAGATATGTATGTAAATCTAGATACAAAGGTAGGGTGGGAGAGGTATAAAGAGATATATCTTGTGCTATCACTTTCTTCTTTGATAATTCATAGCTTCTATAAGGAATTTGAATATTTCAAACTTTCATCCACATGCCTTATAAACACATTTGATAAAAATTATGAATGATTAGTTATGATTATTGCATCAATTACATGGTAAAAAAGAGCCTTCTTCAATTGTTTAATTAATCAATTATATTTTAATGTTATCCAATTTTAATTGATAGATATATGTATGCATTAATATGTATAAGGCTTAAAAACTACTTGAGCAAGGGGATTTCTAAGTCGACTCATGCCATTTTTTTCTAAAGAGCATTAGTTGTGCATGCCACATTAGAGGTTACAATACATGGTGTGTTTTGAGTACCATCTGAAGTGCATGTTAAAAATCATAGTTTGTTTTGAAGCTTATAATTTTTCATACCCAAACACATCGTCATGAAACAATTTTGTTAGTTCAAATAGAGATCTAGATATGTATAGTTATGAAAATATTATAATAATTCAGATGTTTAAAAATTTGTGTTTCAAAACCATTGTGTTTATTAACTTGCAATTCACAACATACCCAACCCATAATTTTTTCAAATTTTGATTATGGGTATGTGCAGGATCATCATGGAAAAAACAGGCCCTTAAGTAGCAATAAAAAGTCAAAAAATTAGAGTTAGACAACTTGACATAAAAATTTGAATAAGTTATCTA
Source organism: Sequoiadendron giganteum (assembly GCA_007115665.2). Lineage (NCBI taxonomy): Eukaryota > Viridiplantae > Streptophyta > Pinopsida > Cupressales > Cupressaceae > Sequoiadendron > Sequoiadendron giganteum. The sequence continues at coordinate 356,085,477 of CM021102.1, forward strand.
TATTATTTCAAAAAAATGTAAAAACTGAATCTATAGCAAATTGAATGTAGTTTCTAAACTACTAGAGCTTTATTTTTATTTTTAAATCTATTTCGTGAAAATTTGAAATTTCAATGCAGTAGTACTTAAATTTTAGGGTAAAAAAATGAAGTAGGTGTATGTCTGACCACCCTAACCAAAATAAAATGATAATATTTTTTAATAAGATTTTAGATATAAGTAGAGGACCCATGTCTCGATGTGATTCATAATTTTTAATAATTTCTTTCCAAGTAAATAATTAATTATGACTTTTTTATTACAAATTTTAATAAATATAAAAGCTCATCTGTCTAACCATCTTAACTTAGTCAAAACTTCATGAAATTCAATATATATTTTTTAATCCTATAGTATACGAACCATAGAATGTGACGCATGTTTCGGATTCCAAAAATGTGATACAATTTAAAAGTTATAGGTGTTTTTTCAATCAGCCTATCAATTAGGACTTTATTTGTAATTCTAATAGAAAATGAATAAATATTATTTATTAAATTCAAAGTAAAGCATAATTTATATTGGTGGAAAGCTGAGAATATCCTCTAAAAACCCTTGTCATTTCATCAATTTTGGGTAAAAAAAAATTCGCCAACCACATGGGACATCATATAACTTACATATCGCCACTTTTTGGCCCATCATGATCCTTCACATACCCTTATCTAGGTTTTCATTTGAAATAGAAACTACACAATTGTTCCTGCTATTGGGTAAATTGGCTATACTTTTCCATGGTACATGATAGAAAACATGGTGTGTTTTGGGTACCATGTGAAGTGCAGGTTACAAATCAAGGTGTGTTTTGGAACCTTCAACTTTTCATACCTGAACCCACTATCATGAAATACAATTAAGCATAAGGAATTTCTTGTGTACTCAAGACATTGGCATGACCTTGGTAAGTCTATTCAAAGAAAAACCATCATACATAAAGGAATTCCTACAGACACAAGGTTGAAAGCAACCTTAGTGGGTAATGTAAGGAATAAACAAACAAACATGAGATATATTAATAAAAGACTACGCCCCATTGTATACCAATCAAAACAAGAAAAACTGGGAAGATCTAGGTGGCCATGAGTAGGAATATTATGGGTAAAAATGATAGATAAAAATAAAATCAATATGACGCTATGTGTCAAATCAATAGAAGTTGTAAGGAAACAAATCTCTAAGTTGAAAATTACATCAACAGTAAAAGAGGATTTGTGATTTGGATATTCCTCCACCAAAGAGGATATCAAAAGAGAATAAGAATGAATGTTATCTTCTAAAGTTGTTTATTTTTTATTAGATATCTTATTGGATGATCAAAATTTTGAATCTATGAGATATAATTCCATGATGAATCTAACGTTGGGAAAAAGTATATTCAAGGTATGCCATTGAGGCATGGAAAAGGAAATAGAAATCCAACAAAATGGAATTTTAAATCATTTTGAGAAATATTTTTTTTTCCATGAGTTCGACTTGGATTTGATTGAATGTGATGGAAACACTAAGGGGGCAAGGTAGAGAATATATTGACTCGGATTAAGTACCCTACCCAATAAAAAGTGTGGATAAATTTTTGATTTGGAAGAAATTTTGACTTCTTTGTAAGTCATGATGACAATTAAGTCATGTATTTCATGATCACAAGGATAAGGTATTGGAAATTTTTGGAGAAAAATAGTGGTAAGGTCAATAGTTGTGACCTAATATCACACCATACCTTGCATATATGTTTATTAAGAGATAGAAAAAATATTTCAATATAGTTTGGAAGAACTTTTTTCTCTCTATATGAAAATATATCCCTCCCACCTTACCACTCACTATGTCTTTCCTTTCCCCTCTCTCTCCCTCACACACAAATATATCTATCTATCTACCCCTCCCTCTCTCCCTAACTCTCTCTATATTCTCTCTATAAACAAGCCACCCCCCTCACCCTCTCCCTATCCCAATTCCTCTATACTTCCCTCTATTGCTCCTACCTCACCATCCCTCCTAACCTTACTCTTCCTCCATTTGTTGCTTTCCCTCCTTTCCCTCTTTCCACCTACCCCTCTCTTTATCACTCCCTTTATCCCTTTGTCAAGAGGTTTTGTATTGCATATGAATTTGTGTAAGAAAAGAAAGTTAGAGATGATGCTATAAGTGGAGTTGAATAAATGAATTCAAATATTCTTGAACTTAAGAATTCTAGGGAACAAATACAATTGGAAATATATGATAAGGACAATGAAAAATCAACCCTTATCTAAAATGGTAGACAAGTCTTGTAAAAATCAACACTTTATTATTCATCTTCCCTCTCTAGTTTCCCAGTCTCCCATCACTCTCTCTACCTACCTATCCCTATATTCCTTCAACCTTACCTCTCTTTACCTACCTCTCCATTTATCTCCCTCCCCCTATCCCTCTATCTCTCTATACCTCTCTCCACCTATGGGAAGAGGAAGGTTAGGAGGGATGGTGAGAGAGGAGAGATAGAGTGAAGTATAGAGGAATTTATTTATGCCATGGAATTCTTAAGTTCAATAAGGATTTATAGTTAATACATTTGTTTTACCAATGTTGTCCACATTTGCATTATAAATGATTAATTGAATAATGAATTGATGAAACTATAAATGATTAATTTTATCCATATTTACATAATAATTGATTAATTAAACAATTGAAGAAGGATATTTTTTACCATGTAATTGATGCAATCATCATAATTAATCATTCATAATTTTCCTCAAATGTGTTTATAAGGCATGTGGATGAGAGTTTGAAATATTAAAATTCCTTATAGAAGCTATGAATTATTAAAGAAGAAAGTGATAGAGCAACTAGAGTTATTTAAGATAATTATGGTATTGATAAAGATCTAGTACAAAGGAGAAGTCTCTTTAAAAATATATACAAGAATAAATATAAGTGCTATAATTTCATCATAAACAATAGTAGAAAAGAGTAGATAAAGATCAAGAAATTAGAGAGGGAAGGGGAGACAAAAAAAGATAGAGGGGTGAAGTTTGGAAGGAGGGAGATGTAGGTAGAAAGAGAGGTGGGATGGGATGGATTAAGGGAAAGGTAGGTAGAGAGGGAGAGGGTGAGTGGAGATAGAGATAGGGAGGGAGGGAGAGAGAGGGATAGAGGGAGGCCTGTAGGAAGAGAGGTAAGGGTGTGTGTGAGGGAGAGAGGGAAGGAGGGAGATAGGGGTGGTAGTGTGAGAGGGATACAAGGACCCAAAATAGACTTACTAGGAGGGGGAGATGTGATGGTGGATTATGGGACATAGGCACCCAAATTGGATTTATAGCTTCAAGGAGGGATAGGGATAATTTTTTTTCGATAGGGACATCATTTGAATGTTAGATTTCTAGAAATAACTATCAGGGGACAGTGTGTTTTCCAATAGGGGAGATAACTAACAAGGGACAGTGTGTTTTCTAATAGGGGAAATAACTAATAGGGGGAAATGTGTTTCCCAACAATGGAAAAAACTAATAGGGGACAGTGTGTTTTCCAACAATGGAAATAACTAACAAGGGATAGTGTGTTTTCGAAAAAGGGAAAGTGTGTTTTCCAACATTAGGAAAAACTAATAGGGAAAGATTTGTTTTCCAACACGGAACAAAAAAATGCTCACATTATTTGTAGTGTTGGAAAACACATTGTCCCTTCTCAATTATTTCCTACATAGGGGACAGTGTGTTTTCCAACACTATAAATTCATAAGGAAATAATTGACAAGGGACAGTGTGTTTTTAAGCACTGTAAATAATGTGAGCATTTTTTTGTTCCCTATTGGAAAACACACTATCCCCTATTGGAAAACACATTGTCCCTTGTTGGAAAACACATTGTCCCATGTTAGTTATTTCCAATATTGTTCTAAGATTTGAAGGTGAACTTCATTACATAACTGACAAGGGATAGTGTGTTTTCCAACACTACAAATTCATAAGGAAATAACTGACAAGGGATAGTGTATTTTCCAACATTGCAAATAATGTGAACATTTTTTCGTTCCAATCAAATGAAGAAAGTGAAATGTGTTTTTTATTGCACCAAATATTTGTTCTAAAATTTTATGGTGGACTTCATTACATTGTTGGTGTGTACGAAACAAAAAAAAATCATAAGGAAATAATTTACAAGGGACGGTGTGTTTTCCAACACTGCAAATAATGTGGGCATTTTTTTGTTCCAATCAGATGAAGAAAGGGAAATCTCATTTTTACTACACGAAATTTTAAGTCCCTTATAATTTTTTAAAATAGTTTTCAATATCTTTGAAATAATTGTATCTTGCTCTTCTTTTTCATCCATAACTTGTTTGATAAAGAGTGCATTCTCTAGATTGCTTATTTTTCTTTAAATATTAATCATAACTTTAATCACAAACACAACCAACATATAAATTATAATATTTTGAGTTGATAAGTAATACAGTTCTCTTCACAATGTGCTACACACAACCTCTTTCCACCTAGCCCTCCCTCTCTCCTTAACTCTCTCTATACCTATCTTTTTAAATGTGGTGATGATTTTGACTAATGGAATGAAAGAAAAGTTTCACTTGTATGATGATGTCTAGAGATAAGGTGGATGGTCCTCATATTATACCTATTTGCATGCATTCCTTACCTCTATCTCTATCTCTCCCTCACACACACAACCTCTCTCCACCTACCCTTCCCTCCCTCCCAAACTCTCTTTATACCTACCTCACCTATCTTACCTGTCTCTACCTACACCTCCCTCAATCCCTCTTTCCCTCCCTCTCTCTATCTCCCCTCACCATCTCCCTATCTACCTACCCTTCCCTCAATACATCCATCTCTACTCTCTTTCTCTATATCTCACCTCTCTCTCTCCCTACCTCTCTCCTTCACACACATTCAACATCTCTCCACATACCCCCCACATTATCTCTCCCTCTCTCTCTCCTTCCCCCCTCCCTCCTTCTCAATCTCACTATACATACCTCTCGCATACCCTCCCTACATGTGTACCTCTATCCCTCCCACCTTAACACTACATATCTCTCTCCTTCCTTTATTTCTCTCTCCATTAGCTTAAACCTTAAACCCTAAACCCTAAACCTAACATATATCATCATTGCATTAATTCATTAGGTTAATTTTAGGTTAGTATAAATTTATTAATCTAAGGGAGATAGAGGGGGATTTAGGGAGATAGTAAGTGGTAGGGTGGGATGGATAGAGGGAGATAAAGAGGCAAGGAGGAAGATATGGAGTGGTAGGGTGGGAGGGAACTAAAGTAGAAATTCCAATATTGTTGTCGTTGAAAAATAATTTTTCATATTTGAAATCTCAAGTAGATTTGAAGTCTTAAGATCTTTCTCTATTTCAAAATAGAGCTCAGTGGAATGAGCACCATAGGTTGAAAGAATCAAATTCTATAGGAGAAGGAGGCACTAATGATGAATCGACCTTAATTCTATGATGAAGGTTGTTTCACAAAATCCACCATATCATCCTCCATCTATCTAATATTCATTTATTCTTTCATTTCACTATGAACTACTACTTCCTCTTTCTTTAATTTCTTCACTAAATTTGGTCTTTCAACAGCATATTTATGTCTCCTTTTGGGTTAATCCATCATCATTTTTGCATTAATCCATTAGGTTAAACCTTAAACCATAAACCCTAAACATAACATATATCATCATTGCATAATCCATTGCATGAAACTATAAATGATTAATGTTATCCATATTTACACTATAATTGATCAATTGAACAATTGAAGGCTCATTTTTACCAGGTAATTGATGCAATCATCATAATTAATCATTCACAATTTTCCTCAAATGTGTTTATAAGGCATGTCGATGAGAGTTTGAAATATTGAAATTCCTTATAAAAGCTATGAATTATTAAAGAAGAAAGTGATAGAGAAACTAGAGTTTTTTTAAACAATGATGGCATCAACAAAGAACTAGTACAAAGTAGAAGTCTCTTTAGAAATATATACAAGACTAAATATAAGTGTTATAAATTCAAACAATGGTAGTAAATATATTTTAGCACCAAAAGAAATGGTTGATAAGTTAGAATTGAAAAGGATAGAATATCCAAGTCCATCTAAACTTTCACAATTGTAGAAATAACATAAGGTACTAGTCAATGAGCAAGGGAGGGAGAGATAGATTTGAAAAGCATTTATCACTAGATTATAATAGAGGGAGGGAGAGATAGATTTGAAAATTAGTTATCTACCTCTCCCCCACCTCTCTCTCTCTCTTTATACCTCTCCCACCCTACCTTTGTATCTATATTTACCTACATCTCTCATTATTCCTTGCACCTTACCTCTCTATACCTACACCTCTCTCCCTCCCTCTTTCCCTCTCTCTCTCCATCCCTCCCTCTCTCTATCTGCACTCACCCTCTCCCTCTTAACCTACCTTTCCATCAATCCATACCACCCACCTCTATTTCTACCTACCTCTTCGTCCTTCCCAACTTCCACCCTCTAGCTACTTCTATCTCCTCTTCTCTCTCTACTTTCCCTATCTCCCATCACTCTCTCTACCTACCTATCCCTCTATTCCTTCAACCTTACCTCTCTTTACCTACCTCTCCATGTCTCCCCCTCCCATATCCCTCTATCCCTCGATACCACTATTCCTAAGAGGATGGATTAATGGGATATACAAGATCCTTGACTTAAATTATGTGTCATGTGAGAAAAATAATTTTATAAATAGGGGATGGCTTAAAAGAGTACACAATTTTAGATAAGGGGTATAGAGTATTTGGATTTTAAACTAGATAAGGCTCTTTGTATGGATTAAATTAGTCACCATGTATGTTGTATAAATTTTTTTATTTTTATGTATCCCTAAACTATAAACCCCCCATACTCTCCATTGTTTCACTTTGAACATGTAAAATGAAATAATGGAAACCGATATTGTGTTTTCCAACTTGCAATTATTTTGTGAAAGTACTAGAATATATGAAATGAAAAGTGAATCTACTCTAAAAATAATTCAAAAGATGTAGACCAAAGTGAGTGAGATAGATAATGTATTGGTTTCAAGTTTCATAAACCAATTATTCTTGACCTCCCTCGATACTTAAATTTATACTTGATATTCAACATAGAACTCAAGCCATATTTCCCCCCTTTATCATATTTCACAACTATCCAACATCCTAAAAGAAAAAAAACCTAAAACATTCAAAAAAAAATCAAGGGACATAATTGACACCATTACCACTAATATTGACCATAATTCCCATAAACTTGTTTAGAAAATTGAGATTGGACAATATATAAATCATTTAACTAATTGGCATGCTCTTTAGAAAATATACACATACTTTCATTAAGTTACTATTGATGAAATGCGTATTACTTTAGTTAATAGGGACCAAATGATTTCAATATCTAGCCTCATAGACCCTCATTATAAATTATTATTATTCTTGATTACCATTAAGGCATGGTAGTGAAATTATTATTCTTTTTTTTATGATGTATTAAGGTCTCAACTATCATCCTCATAAAATCTTTGGGTTAGTTCATGTATTAAGGTCTGAAATCTCTAGCTTAGTTCCAGTTCTTTTTTCGCCGGTCTTTTGTTGTCCTTGTAGTGGGTTTTTGTTGCTGGCTGCTAGTCTTTTATGTTTATCTTATTGCAGCCTTTCTTTTGTGGGATTGTTTTTAGGTCAATCCTTTCTTGTTTTGTAAACTTTGTGGCTTCGAGTCCCTGTAAAACCTGTTTTTTCCTCTTTCAAAAACAATCATCCTCATAAGTTCTTTAGAGTCTAAATAAGAAATGGATTCACCCTAAATCCCATGAAATGGAAAAAAGTATTCCTATCCTTGTTGATGTGTGAGTAAATCTATTTGATATATATTACTACCTTTATCTCACTTTGAGTAATTGTTTAGAGGAGAGGCATGTGATTTTGAGAACCAATAGGATTGTTGCACACAATATTGTGTGAGAGTGGCTTAGTGTCCCAAATCAAAAATGAGTGTGTGTTTATTAACTAATACCAAAACTAACCATATCTCATAGTAATGAAACATCTATTTGGTGTAATGATCCTCTCTAGGCTATGATGTAATTGTATAGTCAATATGATAGGTACAGGCAAGAAATTTTGTATGTTAGCTTGTTGTTCATGTTATCCTTGCATCCACTAGTATAATATAAAAAGCATTAAAATGCATCCACTAGTATCTTGAGAAGTTGAAATGGAAAAGGAATCTAAAGAATTCTAGTGACCAAAGTGAATGAGATAGATAGTGTATTGACTAAAGAGATTCTTCCCACTCTTGACAAGTTGAGGAAGGTGCATGTGCAATATGTGCAATGGGAAAATGGAAATGTAGAAGTGTATAAAGTCAAGAGGTTGGACATGAAAGGCTTATCTAAAAAGGTAGAAAAGTCTTGTAAATAACTTTTTAGAAGAAACATCTACATTCTCTAATCGTACAAACACTCTCAAAGCTAAGAGAAAAATGGCTAGAAAGCTACATAAAAGTATTCAAGACATTGAAATCTCTATCCAAGAAAGGGACGTTTTCCAACATTGGAAATAACTACTAAGGGACAGTGTGTTTTCCAACATTTGAAATAATTAATAGGGGACAATGTGTTTTCCAATAGGGGACAAAGTGTTTTCTAACATTGGAAATAACTAGAAGGTGAACACCCAAAATAATCAGTTGATCAAAGGATAGATTGAATCTAAGTAGGAAAACGCAAGATGGCTTCATATCATACATGTGATCAACTTGTAATATCACTCAAGCAAGAAAATATAATGGATTAATTACAATGGACTAAAACCAAACTAACTAGCCTTGCATACACTTAACTGATTTGAAATCCATACAATGTTCATATAAATCTATTAACCCTAAAAATAGTTTCCAAACATCCAAATGTCACCCACTTTCCCATGCAAATAGAAGATTCTCAATTATTGAAACATGTTTTGGTATCAAAATGGAAGCTCGCAAGTTAAGATTTTTCACAAAATGCATTCCCGCTACTTTATCTTCTTACTCATTTATCAATACAAGAGAAGGAGCAAGTTTGTTTTAACCCAACATCATTTTCCACTACCAAAGTAAGGGTTTAAAATAATTATAATTCAAATGTGATCATCATTATATAATAAGGTGTCAAAACTAAGATGTTTTTTATAAGATAAGAAACATTTATAGGGTGTTCTACCCTTAACATAGAGAGACCAAAGGGCCAAAAGAAAGTATAGTTCAAACAAAACTTGAACTAGAATAACCAACATAAAAATTTGACTAGCAGCTATAGAAAGACAACTAACAGACAATTGTCAAACAACACTAAAAACCCCAAGAACAAAGGGGGAAAAAATCAAGAATTGAGACCCCAAAACAAAATGAGGGAGTCCCTTCTTCCTTCTCAACACAATGGACCAAGAAGACTCATCCGTCGAGATAGGAGAGAGAAGTGGATTCACAGTCACCATCAAGGGCAAGGAGCCCTCACACAAGGGAGATGGCCATGCAGGAGAGACAACAAGATCGGATGGAGGACCAATAGAGGCAACCAACATGGTTTGAATAGGATCAGATAAGACAGCGTCAAAATCAGTAGAATGAGCCAACAAGGGCTCCTTGGAAGGGATGGTCGGAATAGGAGTCAAGCAGGAATCAAGATCATGAGGAGCCAAAGGAGAGGTGTCCACTACAGAAACAAGAGTAGAACTCACTGTAAGTTGCTCCAATAGAGCATCTTTCCACCAAGTTGCAGCGCCCTTTCATGTGGGAAAGTGGGCAACTAGAGGCCAAATGGCACAGAGAGAAACATATCCTACACTGAAAGGGGAGACCCTCATAGTCCAAGAGTTGCTTCTAAGGTCTATCCTGCACTAACAAAACCACATCAAAATGAAAGGTTTGGAGATGTCCAGATCAACTAAAATATGGGCTACCATAGTATGCCCAAGCTCCTGAGTCGTAGAGTCCACCATTGAAAAGCGTCCAATGGTGTTTCCAATAGCTTCATAAAATGAATCCTCCTAGAAATGGAGAGGGAGATTTGGTAGTCAGACCCAAACTAGTCAGGTATTCAGCTACTCTGTAAGGGAATTGAAAGAACGAGACCAAGGTTTGATGGATAGAGAGTGAATACCCCACATCCAACCTCTATCTAGAACACGGTCCCGATCTGCGAAGGAGGCAAATGCTGCTAAAAAGAAACCCCATGCGTTAGGATAAAGCTCTATCTCACCAGGCACCAATGACTTCCAAGAGGTGGAAACCTAATTATGGAGGTCAAGGAGAGAGGGTCACAAGACATTAAACCTATAGACCACACCATGCTTTAAATAATACTCTTCGTTCTCAACAACCTCGGGTCCACAAAACACAATAGGAGAATCTTGAGCACAGGGCATAGGACGTGCATGAGATAGAGTAGGAGGCATAGCACCTCCTTTCGTAGCCTCAAAAAAATACATTACCCATTTTTAAGAACCCCAAAAATTCGTAGGAGGAGGAACTCCCCGCTTAGCACCATGGACACCAACCAAAAGAGGGGAAGGCACCCCTCCCTCACTCCAAAACAAAACTATTGAGTCCAAAGGAGGGACCGTCATGGATAGCAAGTGCACAGGCCCCGAATCCCATCCTAAAAACTGCAGCATGTCTAAAGGAATACGGTGAGCCCCTGCTCCCAATGAAGCCCTGTCCTCCAAGTGCATACTATCCATGCCCAATATATGGTCACTCCCTAGGCATCCGCCCTGCACAATGAAAGTAAGCGGCTCCAGGCTCCTACCCAGCACGCCAACGAAAGGGAAGGAGAGCATTATTCCAAATCTTCTCCTACAACAATCCCCTCAAAACTAAGATGTTGTGATGCAAGATCTACATAGTTTATCCGAACTAATATTTGCAGAGATACCTCTTAGCTTTGTATACTAGTTCTTTCCATTTGGTAACAGTTATATCCTAACTATATACAAATTCTTCCCAAAGAGATACTCACAATTTTGGGATCAATCATCATCCTTGATCAATTTTTTGACTATTTGGATTTAATGTTTGATTATGACATTCAATTTTTAAAAATCACAGAACCTTCCATTTCATCATGTTTTCAATTGATGTTTTGATTGTTTCAGACTAATATTTAAAAATGGCATTCAATATTTTTATAATTATTAAATATTCTTTTTATTATTAAATTTGACAGTTATACATATTGAAAAAGTTGATATTGGATTGATATAGTAAATTGTAATAACCAACATATAAATTCAATTTAAAAGTAAAAATTGTGAAAGCATGAAAAAATTCTTGAGAACTCCCATATCACATGTATTATCTTCAATATCACTTTCAACCACAAAATAAATTTCTATATAATATACAATAAAAAAAATCCATTATCAAAAGAAAATCACAAGGATATCATAATTGGACTGAACATGTTATTTGGTTCATTGATGGAAAATTCACTACCAACAATTCACCGTGGGAAAATTCACCGTTATGACAAATTCACCTCAAATAAAATTCGCCTCAAGTAAATTTTCCGTGGTGAATTCCTGGTGGTGAATTTTACTTATGATGAACTTGTCATGGTGGTGAATTTTCTTGCCATGAATTTATCATATACCATGTTATTTATGTACTGGAATATTAATTAAGCTAATGACTTTTTTCTAATAGGGTTTTGGTTCTGAATAGCTGACCTGCCATGCCAATCTACCAACCAAACTAGCATTATTTCACTATGAAAAAGTAGACAAGTAGTTTCATTAATGAACTGGAAATATAGCCTATCATTCAACTTTGTTGGGCAAGGTCCTCTCAGAAGTTCGGGTCGGGAGTGAGTGATAAAAGAAGCAAAAATTAAAGTGTTCAGGATTGAACCCGATCATGCACTCGCACAGTATTCATGAGGGAAAAAGGAAAGTCCCATTGGATTGCGTATTCGGAAAAAACGCAGAAACTTCAAATGGAAAAACATTAATGTTCCAAGTTCTCGGTCAAGTCTGAAACCCGAACCCACATAGCAAAAAGATTTTAATGCCGTTGGATTTCAGATCCGGACTGAACCATGGAACCATGCGTGAAAGTGGTCTTGGTGCAAGTTTCATTCTGACACCCACCTCCGCCCACGCTGAGCAATGTCCATCGAAGGCCCAGAGTGATGTCTACGCCCAATCCCACTCCTGATTGGACGAAGTCATCAAGGCACAAAGGATAAAATAATTCTATGAAATGTTGTAGTTGCAATTTCCTTGGTAGAATATGCACAAAATTAAAAGCTCTGCTCGCATGAAAGGTTTTAAAAGTTGTTGAAATGACCTAACGAAAATGCATACAAAATCTGGAAGCATAGACATGGCGCGGTTTGTTTGACAGAATGTGTTCAAAGCAATGCCATCTCATGGAAACAATGATTGAAGGATTTGCATAAAATGGATTTTATTTCAAACAAGTGCAAATCACTGGCTATAAAGTCAAAATTTGCAAATCTTTTCTAGAACCCTTCGTGCATGATTTAATAGAAATGTATGCAAAATGGGGAGTCAAGGAATGACACGATCTGGTTTTAAGAATTGTAATAGAATGTTCCAAGAGATAGTAGATTATGGAATGTGCACAAAAAAATGAAATGCATTTGTTGAGTCGGCTTCAAAAACTTTTAAGCAAATGCAATAGTAGGCTTAAAGCCGATTTCCACGGCATGCAAAAGTGGAAGCATACACAGAACAAGTGAATTGTTTAACAAATTTCTTCAAACGAGATGTAATCACAAGGAGTATGGTGACTGGAGGGTATGTACAGAATGGATTTGTTGAAAACGTTCAGATCATTTCGAGCAAATGCAATCGGCTGTTGAGCCCAAATGCCTCAACCTTTGCCAGCGTCATCTTGCACAAAAGGGGAGGTGATTTTAAAGGTAGTGAAATCAGTACAGAAAATGCACCAAACGCTTTAATGAAAGGTCTTTGAAACTTCAAGAAAATGCAAATTGGCAATTAAAAGCCAAAGTTTGCAACCATTGTGAGCAATCAGACTGATAAATATTATTGAAAAGTTTGGAAGCATACATGCGGGGGTGGAGACATATACAAGGCATGTGAATTGTTTAAAGGAGGCGTCATTCCAATGGATGCCATGATTGCAATGGATACACACAAACTCGACTTGTTGGAAAGACTCTTAAAATGTGAAATGTTGGATAAAATGTTAGAGAGATGTAATTTCATGCATCTTCTATAGTAGCTATTGGGACATAGGAGAGTGATTATCAGTCAAGGGTATCATTTACAGACTGTGGGAAGGCAACGAGTTGCTTGACCTAATGCATTGAATCAATCAGATTTCTTGCGATGAAAACCCCCTTTCGAAATTATCTGTTCGTCAAACTATCATGTCCGATCTGTAGTTAATTTTCTCTCCCGCACTTTTACTATTTTATAACTCTCGTACTTTTTTAAAACTTTTCCTTCGCCCATTTACCTCCGCGGTTAGCATCACTTCCGTTTGTCGTATGTTGTTAGCTTCTCACGTCTACGTTAGTCATTGTTGTCTATTTTGTGGTTTCTTCTTTTGGTGGGCCCCTCGAACAATAGCATGTATGTTTGCATGCATGTTTTTATGTATTTTTGTATGTACATAGGTTTGTATTGTCTAGGAGTTAGGGGAGGTCTCATGGTAAGGCTTCAAGATCTACTTTTAAGGAGTAGGAGGTCTCATGAAGTGAAAAAAACTGCTACAGGATTAACTCCAATCTTTTCCTGAAGAATAGCGCCTCCTACCTTTTAGGACTATTGATTTGAAGGGGGGGGGAAATGGGGTGGAGATGGAGATTGCCCCTAAAGTTTAGGATTTTTATTGTCATTTGTCAATCATCTCAACTTTTAGATTCCTACCAAAAAACAATTGGAGGGAAAATGTTGTGTATTTATTTGAGAACAATGTGTGTACAACAGCAACTAAGTTCATGGGATCACCAGCTTCCTTAAAATTTGGAGTTTAAGATTTTAAGTTGAATTACACTACTAAGTTCATGGGGCCAACAGCTTAAAAACATTCCTCAACACCCAATCAAACTTTTCAAGAAGCTCCCCAGAAAGCCGCCCATTCACTGAAAATGATTAAAGACACACCTAAAAGGAGGGTCGATGAGACAAGGGAAGCAAAGGACGTTCCAAGGGATAAGCATCAACTTTCACAAAAATGGTTTCTTGCGAACTTTGAAATTGCAATATAAATCATTTTAATCATTTAATGGAGCTTATGAAGTCTCTATTTGTTTCTTTTTATATAGCCATTTATGTTGGGATGTTGAAACAACAACACAGCAAATGAGGCATCACAGGGGCAAGGAGGAGAATGGCGCCAAATTATGAGGTTGCATTGCTTACACACTAACTGTATGGTCCCATGGGGGGGCTTGGGCTTCTATTTTCAAGGATCAAGCGGTCTCATGAAGGAAAAAAAATTGTGCTATGGAATTAATTAGAATCTTTTCCAGAAAAATATGAGCCCCTACCTTTTAGAAATGAATCTTTAAGCGGCTGAAATTGAGGTGGGGCTAGAAATTGCCCCTATAGCTTAGGAATTTTTTAGAAAGTTTTTCTACTACTTGTGTATCACTTAAAATTTTAAATTCCTAAAAAAAATTAAAAATGAGAGAATTTTATTTATTTATTAATTTTTACCAAAAATGCTCTAATTTGATCTTTCAATTTTGGAGTTAAAACTTTTAAGTTGAATTGCAAAATTGAATTCATGGGACCACTAGCGTTAAAATATTCTTAAAAAGTCTAAGCAGCAACCACTGAAATTTTTTAGGAAGCCCCCCTCCATAGAACCATACCCTAAGAGTATGCACCTAGATTTGTCATCCCTACTTTCCTTTTATTAAAAAACCCTATTTGATTGCAAGCTAAAAGTTGAAGCCCACAAAAAAAATAAGGTTTTTGATGGCAAGAAATTTCCTGTTGTTTTCTCTGACCAAGATTGCAGTTATTCAATCCTCAGTCGACGCGAGCTGCTAAGTAGGAGTGGAATTTTGAAACTATGGGGAGAATTTTTTTAGCATTATTCTACTACTAGCAATGGTGTTAAGAGTTTTTTTTCATAGTAGTGGAAAAATGACTGTGCGATGGTAGATCCGTTCAGAACGGTTTTAACCAATGCATCGATTACCCCTTCGTAACATTGCACAATAGCTTCATTGTTTACCTATTTCACTAGGGTGTATTCCAAGTGTTTGACTACAAAAAAATTCATGGACATATTCAAAAGGAGTGTTTTGCGTGGCTAAAAGTGTTGTATTGTGGTCAATAAAAAGGTTTTTCTTTGTTCTAATTATTGTTTAGCTTTCTTTTTAAATAGAAAAATATTGTCTCGATTATAACATTGTGGTTATCATTTAGTACACTGTTCACATGTGGTTTCTTCTTTTATTGTGGTTCTTCATGCACATTTGACAAAGTCTTACTCATTGCTTAGTTCATTCCAGTGCAGAATTTAATAATATTATTTTATTGTTTAATTTTGATACAAGAAATCTAGTGAGTCAACAGACTATAAGGCACAGAATCGTATCTAGTTAAATAAATGTGAACCTAGAAACTCCCACACAGATTTCATGCAATAATTTCAACCCCAAGATTGCAATGTTGTCTTAGAACCGACTTATAGAGTGTCAGATTTCAAATGAATTTCAAAATTATGCACAGACACTGTAAAGTTTCTAATCCAATTTGTAGATGGACTTCAAACAGAATTTCAACATCGTTTACTGTAAACTTCAACACCACATATTCTAACTAAAGTTTTGAGACCATGATATATCAGATTTCAAAAGTGAATAAATCACAATTTAGAGACTAATGCAAACTTCAGAGAAATATGTGAATAAATACAAGGTATGCAAAACTGAATTATGGCAGGCGATCCAGAATTAATTAAAATGTGGTGTACATACATTTTTTTTTTCCTTATTAGTATATAATTTCCCTAGACACCACTGGTTTATACATGGAATTGAATTTACCACAGGGGTGATTTCTTTAAAATCTTGTAGGATTCTAGAAATTTTTCTTTTTTTCTTTCTTAAACAAAAACAATGAGCAACAATTTTTTTTACAAATGATTTAATAGACAAAATATTGATAACTCATTCAATGATTAGATTGTAATAATTTCTTCTTTTCTTATTAATTTGATGAAATCTAAATGAGAAAATCTTGCTCTCCTCCCTACCGTAATGGCATCATGAAGCCCCTTGGGCTCTAGCCATAGTCCTGAGAAAGGAAGTCTTGTAACCCCACAGTGATGAATGGAGTTCTTCCAGATTTTACAAAAAAGGGTAAGAACAAGATAGCATAAATTCATTTACATACGGGTTCTCCACTTGCCATATTCAACAATGAACCTTACTAACATGATTCCTTCTTACAACCACTTTTAAACAAGGAAATTGAAGTATTGAAGAAAACTTATCTTTTAACTTAAATAACATGATTAGACTCCTTTCTTATCCTTTCATCTTCATGCAAATCCATCTTGCTCACTACCTCTCAAGAGGAAGGACTCCTCTCCTCTCATCTTCGTTAAATCCCAACCAAATTTATCCAAATGGAGAAGTGGGTAACACCCATATCCTTCTTCCTGTCCAAATATATAGCAGTTTCACAAATTGCAACTCTTGGGTGGGAAGGTGTGGAGTGTACCTCTCCCCATCAATGAAGGTCCTTTCCCCATTAATGAGATCATGCATTTGGACAACCACTCAATCTTTCCACCCCATTCACTTCTCAAAATTCGTCACTCTCCATTATGAGAGCTTTTCAAGGGTCAAATCATGTTGCAGGAGCATTATTGTATTCCCACTTGACCCCTATAACTAAGGTATAGACTCTAGGGAGTTTATTTTTGCACCCTAACCCAAAATTTTTACCAACAACTCTCATTAAAATCCCACTCAAGGTTCCATTCGAGTTTCAAACTTACCTAGGGTTTTCCAACACCTAATCCCCACTTACACCTTACATGAACCACAACTAGATTCCCTCACAACCTTAGACATCCAATACATTAACTCTACTTGTTTCTAGGCCCAAATGGGGTCAAATTTATATCCTCATATAGAAGTATTTTGGTTCACTCTTGATGGTTCTCCCTTCTCATGCTAACATTGTTGTCTTCCTGCATATTACCAACACAATCGTAAGTACTAATTGTGTATCACATTAATCTGTTAGCTAAACATTCTAAACTTTAACTATATAATAATCCATTTAGAAACTCAATTTGCATTCCACGGTATATGAGTGCATTCCACCTTCATAATAAAACATAATTTCAAAATGATATGTATGAATATTTCCAAAAGATCACCTTATTTATCATCCACAATATGCTTAATCATCAATTCAAGAAAAACATAGAACAAATTATTGTTGTAGCAAGTACATATGAGGTGGGGTCTTCCAGGTTTGATATGCAACATTTTCTTTAGGAAACATACTCCCATCTCAACCTTCTCCCTTTGCTTGTTCAATGACACATATTTAATGTCTAGGATGAAAAGGTAATAAGTTACCACCTTTCCCGAGATAGAAAAAATCTCCATGTCTCAAGTCTTGGGAATGCCAAGACCTAGAGTGGAAACTTCTAGCACCTCCTCCAACCCACCTAGTATTACAAGGATAAAAAAATTTTGAGACATTTTTACCACCTCCCCCTTTGGGAACTGTAGGTCAAAAGAGCTACCACAAAATGTGAGGAGATATTAGAACCACTCTATATCTCTCATTTAACAACATGAAAGCCAATCCTAGGATTATTTTGATCACGCCAATCAACATGAAATATGATTTAACATAATTCACTTCAGACAAAGCTCTGAGATCATGCAAAGGAAAGTAATTTGTCTATAGGTACTTACCAACCTGATGGGAGTGTCCATACCTCCAAACAATTCACTCTTAGTAGGAAAGTGCATAATTAACTAAACTTATATGTCCTGAAGATGCCCTATGAGATAGTCTTAACCTTGCTTAAAATAAAACCTAATGAGTGCATTACAAGTCATTTATGCACAATTTTCCATGTGATCATCTAGTGTATGATGAAATCTTCTAGACCTCTCATGTGTATGACTCCAACTTGGTAAGTATGCCTATAATAAATGTTAACATTAGCTCACATTATTACTAACTATAACTACCTTTGCTTGGTTTAGATCAATAGTGTCTATGATATGGGAAAGTTAATCATTATCTCCTATCAAAATAATAAATTTAAATGAAAGCATGGTATGAAATAGGATTACAAGTTCCTTTGGCTAAAAAGGTCAAGAGATCTTAAAAATAACATTCACTAGAATTTAGAGAGCTTACCTAATACTTGGAAAAAGATAGCAATATGTGGTTCATATTCAGCTGTAACATTATTCATACACTACATGCCTAAGACTATAGGAAAAAAAAAGACCAATGGCGCACTACCCACGTCCTTCCTTCTCAAAGTGTTCCTAAACTTGTGTGCTCAAGACACATGGCACTATCAGAGGTAGATCTTGTAACCTATCGAAATTGGCATGGACCAATGGTGCATTATCTGTAATCAACCTTCGTAAAGCATTCCTAAGCTTGTGCATATAATACACTTGGCATTGGACAACATTGGGCTCGAGGTATTTACTTTCAGAAAAAGTGGTGCGGAGAACAAGATAATATCATGTAATCTTAAAGCATAAAAAAAAACCATTCTAGGAACCTAGCTAGATAGCTACTATATAGCACTATCAAACATCTATCATGTCGGAATTAAAGCAATCAATGATGCCCTAATAGCCTCAAGAGCAGCGAAAACACCTCAAGACTACCTTTCCAGATCTAAAATAAACCTTCAACATTCAGGCTTAAAATCAATCTTGCACTTGTGCATGAATGATATGTGTCATTCTCGAACAATAGGATTATGATATCAACTTTTCAAACATTCGATAGGAGAATGAAATTCATTGGCCACATCATTGTCACACCAGCTTAAGATGACAACATAAATTTCCCAAAAACCAAACAAGGAAACTTCAGAATGGCCCTACCAACCATTAGACACTACATATATAAAGGATGTTGAATTTTGTTAGATTGATTTTCACTCAGCCAATAACACAATAGGAAATTAAGAATTGATGATTATGTGCTTCAAGGTGGTTATGATCTGCATCACCTTGACATGAGGCTATGGTGAGGGGTCATAACCTTATTTGAATTCCTTGTCATTTTGGCATCTCCTCTCTTAGTACAATCGGCTAGTTATTTTGAGTTTACAAGGTCGACAAGAGCTACTCTAATTGGATTTTATGCTAGCACATAGGGAAAACTTGTTGGATAGAGGAAAAGTAAAACAAAACAATAATAAATCAAAATACAAAGAAGATTAGGGGATAAATTACAAATAACTATTTATATTAATAAACGGATTCATACAAAAGATTTCTTGTGCAATGGTTGAGTTATTGTTCTTCTATGCCC
The DNA here is from genome assembly GCA_007115665.2 of Sequoiadendron giganteum. Classification (NCBI taxonomy): domain Eukaryota; kingdom Viridiplantae; phylum Streptophyta; class Pinopsida; order Cupressales; family Cupressaceae; genus Sequoiadendron; species Sequoiadendron giganteum. The sequence continues at coordinate 356,105,057 of CM021102.1, forward strand.
AAAAAAACAAAATGAATGACCCTTGTTTTGTGATTGTTTAGGCTATTTGTACATCAATCGTCTTCATGTTCATTTTCTCCACCACACAAAAAATAATACAAAGCTTCTTGCATAAGCTACGAAAGAGCCTAGCAAAAGAGGGAAAACCCAAAAACATTAACTATAATTAAATGTTGATTTAACAACCAACAAAGAAAATTGAAAGGTGAAGCTTTTTCATTAAATACAAATCTAAAGCAATCCTATATGCATGAGAGAGAATGAAAAATAAATGATTGTAGAAAATCATACGAAGGAGGAAGAAACGCAACGGTTGGGATTAAATTCCAATAGTATTCCCCCTTAATCACAACTAGCTTACATTCTATTAAAAAAATTTGGAGCATCTACCTTCACTTATAGTTCTGAATTTTTTGGCACATTTGTCTTCACTTACAGTATTGAATATTTTGGTGCATTTGTTTTCACTTATAGTTATGAAAGTTCTGACACATATGTCTTCACTTATGGTTCTAAAAGTTTTGATGCATCTGTCTTAACTTACAGTTCTAAATTTTTTGGAGCAACTATCTTCAACATAAACACCCAAACAACTTCTCAAATATTTAAATGCACCTTTTCCCAATTGTTAAGTGAAAATATCCAAAAATTGATCTTGAGACCTATAAAATTCCAAAAATATCTCTCCAATTTTAATCAACTCTCTAATGAAATGGTATCTATTGTGACCAATATGTTTCCTTCTTTTTGTGAAAAACTGGATTCTTGGGTATTGTTATGGCGGATTTGTTGTCATAGTGTATCTTTGTTGCATCTTATTGTTCATTCTTCAACTCTTTCAACACTCTTCTCATCCAAATTGACTGGCATGCTACCCCTATTGGTGCTACATACTCTGCTTTTGTTGAAGAAAGAGTGGCAATGGGTTGTTTCTTTGAGGCCCATGATACAACCCTTGTTCCTAAATGAAAAACATAACTGGAGATACTTTTCCTATCATCAATGTTGCCAACACAATCACTATCTAGGTGTCCTATAAGCTTCAACTCATTTAAACATGAATATTGGATGTCATAATTTCTTGTTCCACTCGCATATCTTAGAATTATTTTCCCAGCTTTCCAGTGTGAGTCTTTTGGAGACTCCATGAACCTTGAAATTAGACTTACACCATAAATTATGTCTGGTTTTGTGGTTGTTAGGTACATGAGACTACCAACAAGTTTCTTATATAAATTTGGATCTACATTAGATCCTTTGTCATTTTTCTTACCTTCAAACCTATGACAATTGGTGTTGGTGCTATTTTTCATTTCAACATATTAAACCTTTTCAAAATATCACTAGCATACTTTTCTTGAGAGATGAATATACCATTTTCATTTTGATTCACCTAAATTCCTAAAAAGTATTTCATGAGACCTAAATAAGTCATTTCAAATTCTTTTTTCATAGATCCTTTGAACAAATCAATGGATAAGTCACTTGTGAATATTAAATCATCAACATATAAACATACAATGAGAATTTCATCTTTTTCATTCATCTTTGTGTATAGAGTAGGCTCATTTCTCCACCTATTGAAGCCATTTTTTAGAAGATAAGAATCAATTTTGTTGTACCAATCTCTTGGGGCTTGCTTGAGACCATATAGAGCTTTCTTGAGCTTATAAACCTTGTCTTCTTGGCCTAGAATCTCATACCCAAGTGGTTGTTCCACATGGTTGAGTGTTTTCTTGTATGTACATGAGGTTGCCCTTACACTTGATGATGGTGTCACTTGTGGACCACTTTGTTGAGGTTGAATGGGGATGGAAGGAATCACATTGGAAGTAGTATTTTCTAGTCTAAAAACTTCATTTTCCTCTTGTGGTATGCTTGCTAATATGTTGGTTATCTTTTCTACACTTTCATCCCATGATTCCTCTTCTATAAAAGGGTAAATGCACAAAGTTGGGTCCATGAAATGTGCAAGTTTTTGCCTTAGCCGAAAAAATGAAATCGGCTAAGCAAAAACAAGATACCGATTGTTTAGAACAGGATCCCGACCGTTTTGGTTCGGGATCCCGCCTTTACAAAACGGGATCCCATTTACTAGGGGGTCTCGAACAGGCGGATAGGGAATGGGATCCCAGTTTGTACAGAACAAGATCCCGGTTTGTACAGAACGAGATCCCAATTTGTAAAAAGCGGGATCCCATTCTTTAAGACTATTTAATTTTTTTTAAATGAAGAAAACTTCATTTTTGCCTACGCGCACGAGATCCCAGTTGGAGAGCGACATTGATTGCCAGAAGACCTCCAACTACTCGTTTTCTTCCTCTCCTTTTTGCATTTTTATATTTAAAATTGAAATTGTTGATCTAGCATGTTTATTTTAAATTTTATTTCCATTTTAAGCATTTTATTTCATGTTATGTTTGAAATAAGAAATTTTAGAAATAGATTAAAAAAATACATCAAATTGTGAAGATTTTCTATAGAAACGAAAAAATAAAACTTGATTGTATTTTAGAAACAAAATTTAACTTTCGAAACTTGAATTATTTGATGAAACAAAAAAAAAAATTAATTTCAAAACCCTAATTGAAATGAAACAAAAAAATTGCATTTCAAAACCCTAGAAATTTCAAATTTGCATTTAGAAACCCTAATTAAGCTTTTTGAAATCTCAAATTCAAATCAAAACCAGAAAAAAAGAATTTCAAAACTCTAGTTTGAATTGAAACTAAAAATTTGTATTAAAAAAAAATTCTTTCATAGATCTACTATTAGAATGTACTGTTATAGAATTTTGGTGTTTGGAAACTTACATTTACAGATTAGGTCAAATAGTTTCACTAGGTTAATCAAAGAAATTCAATTTTAGTCATTTTCAATCAATTTCCAAGGCTCATAAATGATTAGATCCAAGGTTGATTGATTGACCTACAAGATTGCAAGTGAATCAAATCTCTTTTTTGATTTGAATCAATATTTTATTGAAAATGGATTGATGTTAGCATTTTATGCAATAGACCTAAGATCACTTTTTCATCAAAACATTTTGGTTAATCCAACATTTTTATGAGATCATTTACATTTTTTGATTATTTGCATCATTTAGATCTGAAATAGTGTGCAATATTATCAAAAAAATTAGAAATTTTAGCCTTTAGTTTGTAAAAAGTGTCTTTTCATTTGAAATAAAAAGTGTCATTTTGCTTCATTTGGTGAAAATTTGTGAAAAAAAATTCATTTTAGTAGTAAAAATTATTAGATATATAGTAGCATTACATTCATTTTTTGAAACATTGCATAATTGGGATAAATTAGATTTCATTTTTGAAAAATTTGAAAACCCTAGCTTGTTATATTGCAAATCCAAAATCCCTCAAAACAACAACATACTTAATTCAAAATCTAGAGCAAGACACTATCTTATATCCATTTCCTATCACTAGTGCCTCTCGAACTAGAATTTCAAATAGAATCCAAGCTAGATTTAGTCACCCTAGGTGACCGAGTCCTACCAAATCTATCTCAAATTTTAGGAGTAGATTCATATTTTTTGTTATTCTGCAAATTTGGACTTTGATTTCTAGATTTGTGTTTTTATTAGCTTTATAATTTTGTTTTAAGTTATTTTCTTCTTTAACATGCATAAACATAAACTGAAAGTGAAATATAATTATTAACCTTGGAGAAATTATAGTAGTTTGATCATGTTAGATCTCTTTATATAAGTGTTTTGTATACATATTAATCCATTTAGTTGTGCTGAATTTTCTAGGTTAGATTAAGCCCTTGAGAACATCTCACCTAGATCATTCACTAATGTTTATAAATTTTCAACACACCAAAGAATAATTAATGCATTCACACCTCAACTTATCATTTATCCACCCACAAAACAACCTCAAGCTCAAACCAAGATCATTTTTATAATAGGACCACCACAAAACAAACCAAAACCTTGAGGTCATATCTTGAACTATGCAAGGAAATTAACTCAAAGGAACCATGAAAATAATGTACCCCAACAAAATAATATTTTGTGAAATGAGCACATTATTGCTATATGAATTTTCATTTAGAACTATCTTTTATATGAATTTTGATAATTAATTTTAGGTCAAATAATCAGTCTATTTTAAATCTAGCTTCATCTAGGGTCTATTTAAAACCTTAAGTGAGGATTAAATTCAAAATCTAGCTTCATCTAGGGATCTAGGGTTCTTGAATTGAAGTTGAACTACTTAATAAGAAATGTGGTATTTTGATGAAATGTAAATTAAATTAGGGATGGTAAATAAATCAGCTCTCTTTAAAAAATATAGATGTCTATTATATTAGAGAAAAAATGAGGATTTTGAACAATTAATTATTAGAAATTAAGATTTAAGTTATAATCTATTTTGAAGAAAAATATAGTTTTTAAATACATTTTTGAGAAAAATAATGGTAAGAAATTTATAAAATAGAGTTTATGACATATGCATAGTATTTATTTTTTGTGAAATTAAATGAGAGGGTTACTTGGTCCATATAGAAATTAGTTTTATTAAAAATGAAGATTTAAGATATTAAGTAGTGGCATTTAAAAACACCTAGGGGCACTAAGTGTTGGATCTCAATTGTCATGTTCTCATAGGTTAGCCCTCATGATAAGATCAAGTTCATGATTATGGAAATGATTGAGGACAATAGTATTCAAACTTGGAAATGGTGATATATAATTAGATTAAATTTAGGTCCTCCTATTGAAGTGTTCCTATCATATAGTACTTTCAAAAATTTAAATGATTTGTAAATAACGATCAAGTGTAATTAAATGATAAAATAAAGACAATTGAATGCCTTCGAATACTAAGCAAGTTTAGTTGGCTCATAATGTATTATTAAATGTGTAAGGGATGGAAAATTTTGAATTTAAATTTTAAAATTTTAATGATTAAATCCATGGTTTAGGATTTACCATATATATGTACTTAGAGTATTGGTCTAGGATTTAAATTTTTGCACTAGTTACCTAGACACTAAATAATCTAAATATTTTTAATTTTGTAAGTTCTTTTAGGTTTTTTCAATTACAAACAATCTAAAATAAAATACTTTCAATTCAACATTAACTAATTTTATATTATACATGTTTTATATCACAAAATTCATTTAAGTGAGTTCAATATTAATGAAAAAAATATTAAATAAAATAATCTTATATTCAATTAAAAATACATCCAGTTAAAATATACATCTTGAACTCAATTTTAATCACACATAATTATGTGTTTCTCTTACGGAAATAGTCAATCTATTCATAAAATAAAATAAATATTCATAAACTAGGCACTAACTTGCAAGTCCATTATTCCAAGGGCCACCCAAACTTCACCCTAAGTTCATTAAACCCTAAGCCCCAAACTCTAAAATCTAAACCCTCAACACTAAAGCATCCATTTTGTCTTAGGACCTTATAATCAAATTTGGTTGCCTTAGGCAACTCCACCAAATTTGATTCCCTTAAGCCATGTCATTTTTTCATCAAACCTTACTACAAAGATCCCCTTATTGATTCCCTTAAGCCATGCCATTTTGTAGTAGAACCTTAATACAAATATCCCCTTAAGCCATCGTATTACCGTAAACCTTAAACTCAAAACTATAAACCCTAAACAGGCTAAAGACATCATTTTTCCACCAAATTTTATTCACTTGAGCCATGCCATTTTGTCCTAGGACCTCACTAGATATAGATCTCCTTAAGCCGTCCTATCACCCTAAATGGTAAATCAATGTCTTAAGGGGTCCTAATATGACATTTCTTAATGGGATGAAAGAAGTTTTTAAAATTTGGTGAAGTTGCCCAAGGCAACCAAATTTAACAATAACAAGATTGTGAAAGATTATAATATGAATGATATTTGAAACAAGACCTATCTCAATCAATTGTTCCACAAGAAAATTTTCTTCACTAAAGCATTCATTTTGTCTTAGGAGCTTAAAATCAAATTTGGTTGCCTTAGGCAACTCCACCAAATTTGATTCCCTAAAGCCATGTTATTTTTTCCTAGGACCTCACTAGACATAGATCCCCTTAGGCCATCCTATCACCCTAAATCATAAATCGATGTCTTAAGGGGTTATAATTTGACATTTCTTAATGGGATCAAATAATTTCTTAAAATTTGGTGAAGTTGCCCAAGGCAACCAAATTTAACAATAACAAGATTGTGCAAGATTATAATATGAATGATATTTCTTGATCTAGGTTGGTTAGTTGAAACAACACCTATCTCAATCAACTGTTCCACAAGAAAATGTTCTTCACTAAAGTATTCATTTTGTATTAGGATCTTAATCAACTGTTCCACAAGAATCCTATAGGGTACTCCCATGAATCCTATCCTATAGGGTACTTCCATGAATCTTATCCTATAGGGTACTCCCATGAATCCTATCCTATAGACCTATCTCAATCAACTGTTCCACAAGAAAAAATTCTTCACTAACTTGCAAGTTCATTATATTCCAAGGGACACCAAAACTTCACCCTAAGTTTCGTAAGCTAAATTTAACAATAATTAGATCATGCAATATTATAATATGAATGAGATAAATCATGATCTAGGTTGATTAATTTACAGTTTAGGGTGGTAGGATGGCTTAATGGGATCTATGTTAAACTCTAAACCGTCAACCATATAACATTCATAAATTGTCTAATATTAATTTAGGTAACTGTATTTTCATTCAAGTAACTTGCCTTAGACATAAATGAGGCTTAAAAGTTAATTTTATCATATGTATTCAATTAGGCCATTTATATTGAATGGTTTAAGGGTATAAATCCTAAACATGTATCTTACATTTTGAAATTACAAATCTAATGCATGTTCACTCATATCTTCTAGATATCACGTGGATCGATTCAATAATATTCGCAATCAACCTCCACGCCCTCCATCTCCACCACCTTCACCTCCACCTCCACCCACTCCACCTCATAAGCCCCCACCTCCACCACCTGAAATCAATTGTGCTTGTTTGCTAGCACGAATCAATTCCAATGTTAGAACCATCCAAGATCAAATCAACATTATTGAAAATGAAGAATTTGTCGCACCACCTATGAGGATGATTACATCTAGGATGAAAACCATTGTTGATGTTGTGAGGGCTATGGATGGGATCTTAGATGAGCATCAAAAATTTCTAGATGAGAGGAGAACTTCTGATTCTAAAAAGGAAAACACAAATAAATGAAGAGATGCAGTAGAAAGCCACAATAGTTTTTAAATTAAGACAATGATCTTAAATAGTTATGAATTTATGAATTTGGTGAATGATGGATATTTTGTGTAACGTGAATTTATGATTTTGGTTCTAGATGGATGTATATATACATGTGTTAGACATAAAATGAGCTTTTTGTGAATGTTTCAAGTTTATTGTTTACTATGTACACATGTATTAAAATTGCACATATAGTTGTTAAATTTTGAAATTTGTATGTACATAGTTTACTTTGATGATGTATGCATGCAAATTATGCATGGTATTTTTTATTTTAAATGTATGTACATGTTAAATGTATGTATGTTAAATGCATGGTATTTTTTTATTTTAAATGTATGTACATAGTTTACTTGATCAAGTTTAATCAATGTATATGTATGTTTCAATTTTATATGATCTTAATATATGTATGCATGTATCATATTTAAACAAATTTGCATGTGTGTTTCAAATTTAACTATTTCTTGTAATTTTTTAAGTTTGTATGTTAATTATTATAGTTTAATGTAGGTGCACACTTATATCTCATATCATGGATGATTTTAATATTGATGATATCATCAATCCACCTCCACCTCCACCACCTCCACCTCCACCTCCACCTCTACCTCCACCTCCACATCCACCTCCACATCCACCTCCACCTCCACCTCACCCTCCACCTCCCCCTCCACCTTCCCCTCCACAACCTGTTGCATTTGATGAGGCTCACTTACGAGCATGCATAAATTATCAAGTTGCAGCAATACAGAATCAAATCAATGCTATGTAGAGTCAAGCATTGATTCAACCCCATGTTAGACGATTTGGATGCCATCAAAACCATTGATTCTGATCTAGATAGGCATAGACGAGACAAAGAACAAATGAGACAATTTTATGCTGATGATCTCTCTTATAAAGAAATATTAGACCTTGAAATAACGAAATCCCACCTAGCCCCCTACTTTCTCGACCCTGTTACTCGACATCCCATTCTTGCGAACAAATCTAGAATATCCATGAGGTGGTGCATACATCCACAGATGAGTGCACATTTTTGGGATCGATGGTATATGGCTTTTGATAGTCCCCCAAATGCTAATTGGGAGTGCCCATTATTTTTTTTGAGGAAATTATATGTAGATTTTGTTATGGGGCACAATCCCAATTATTTTGATTTAAAATCATTTTTGGGTGTTGGTGGCGGCATGCCACAACAGAGGTTAGGGGCAAGGGTTGATCCCCAATGCCCTATGCATGCACAACCCCTTGTTATTGCTCCTGGTCCTCCCATTCCTGCACCTATGCATCATCGATCTATGGTCTTGACATTAGGTTCCCTTAGTACACTCATAGGAGACCTTGACCAACATGCTTCTGTGATAGCAAGTGGGGAGCATAGAGATGATGATGATGGAGGAGTGTTCTATGGAGCTGGTCTAAGTACCACTCCAGGAGTGTCGAGGCCCATCCCACATGTATGTACCAGTTGCCATCAACTATGCTATGGACTTGATCAGGCCACACCTAGTTTGGGTGGACATGGAGATTCTAGTGGTTCATTTGGTCACATCAGTTCATTTGTAGAGTTTCTTACGAGAAGCGAACATCCTGAGGACACTGGTACGCAGGAGTAAATATGCATCTACATGTTCATTTTATAAGAATTTTGATGAATGTATATATCAAAGTAAAGTTTGCAATACATTTTAACAATCAAATTGTTTGGTGTATAGACTATAGTAACGATGGGGCAATCATCTATTCCACGAGTACATACATCGACACTAGTCGTAATCGGCAACCCTTATGGGGTATTTTGATTTCAATTTTTTAAATTATAAATGAAATGATTTTTAACTTGAGTTTTAAATTTATAATTGAATAACATATATGTTTGAAATATTAATGTTGGTTTAGGCAAGCCAATCAGCTTCCATGTCGATTCCACTCGAGGGGTTGTCAAGCACTCCTCCACTACCAGCCATCGTAGACCAGGGGCAGGTACATTTATATTGTAAATTGTTTAACTTACATTAGTATAGTTACAATTATGAATTTTTAATTCACTATATGTATGAAATGTGCATGTGTACACTTGTAAATATTATAAGCTTGTACATTACATGTCTTCATGTCTATCTAGGTTGATACCACAATCAAAATGGGCATCGGGCAAACATTAGATTTTGCGGTTACTCGTGAGGTCTGTGATTTTTAGGTTGTTTAAATAAATTTCTACACAAAATGTGAAAACTTGAATATATATATATATATATATTTACCTAATTCAAGTATGTACATGCTTTAACTTTGATCTTGTAGGACTTTGTTAGTGTGACTTTCAGCCCTGACCGAGACATAGTTACACCTCCAGGAGGGCATGTGGAGCAGGCTCCAAATCAAATGGTAATTTAAAAATTTTATTATATTTAAATTCAATTATAAATTATATATTGTGAATATATAAATAAATAATTTCAAATTTCAAATTGAATATTAATATAATTTGAGCTAATACATGTTTTAAATTCTTTTTTATTTTATAGCATGTGACACATCTAGTAGTTGAGAGTGTACAAACATGTCCTACAGAAGAGGGTGCACAACCTATGGATATGGTACAATTAAAATATGATAAATTATAAATTAATTTCAATTAAATCATTTTTAATTGTAGACTTGGCATCTAATTTCAACTTTTTTTGTCTTGTTTGTGTAGATTGATTCAGAGAATGTAGAGGTTGCTTCAGGTGTAGTAGAGCATCCAAATCTAGATATGATAGTAATTTAATTTTAATATGATGAATTATAAATGAAATTGTCATTATTTTTTTTTTCATTGTCTTACATATGATTTCATCTTTGTCTTGTACAAAGTGTTTTAGGTCATCTGCATAGTCTGCATGGCACAAAGAGGTCTCTTGATTATAGAGACAATACATGACCTAGAAACATGATTTTGTGGGTTATATTTGTTTATTTTGTGGACTATATTTTTGGTTTGTCACCTACTTTGTTGGACTTTATAATTCATGGTTCTTGAGTACTTAGTTGGACTTTAGTTCATGGGTTGTACTCTGATGGACTTTTTTTCATGTACTTAATATATTTACATAAATTATGGACTTTATTATTGTTTGAAATTTTAATTTACACATATACATTTATACATTTTATGTTCATAGTCAAGATATTAATATAGAACATTAATGTGAAATTAAATATAAATGTGAAATTAAACTTAAAATTAATAGGACATTTTAATAATTATAGTTTACAAATTTAGTGATCTCATACATGATATGTACATTCAATAATTAGCTATAATTAGTCAATGAACTTATTCAATTCACATCAATCAATAACTAGTCAATAAATCATAATTTACAAACCAAAGCAATTCGTTTATATACCAAAAAGGATAAAAATTTAATAAATAAACAAAACCATAAAAGATTAGAGAACAAAAGCATTAATAAATTATATAAATAATAAAATCCAACACTAATTTATAAGTTGTCAAAACAAATAATGGCATCCAATACTATTTTTTAAGCTGTCAACACAAATAATGGATTCCAATACTAAATTATAAGGCGTACATTGAAAACAAATAAGGGGACATCTTAAGGGGTCATAATACAGCGTCTTAACGGGACATCTTGAGGGGTCATAATACGATGTCTTTAGGGGATGTCTTAAGGGTTAATAATAGAACGCCTTAAAGTGATGTCTTAAGGGTTCATAATTGAACATCTTAAGGGGTCATAATACAAAGTCTTAAGGGGATGTCTTAAGGGTTCATAATAGAACGTCTTAAGGGGATGTCTTAAGGGTTCATAATAGAATGTATTAAGGGTTCATAATACAATGTATTAATGGTTCATAATACAATGTCTCAAGGGGATGCCTTAAGGGGTCATAATACAATGTCTTAAGGGGATGTCTTAAGGGGATGTATTAAGGGGATGTCTTCACACTGCCTAATATAAAAAAGGTACAAGCAATATCAATGAAATCATCAAAACATACTAATTTAATTTATATAAAACTAACTATATCTACACAACTCAAGATCCTGCATTTATAAGTATTCCACACTTGTGTAGGTTGAATCCAGGCATCCTCTCCTTTTTGTTTCAAAGTATGAGATCAATGCAATGATGGCTTAAGGATACAAAAAAAGGATAATAAATCAGTTTAAACTATTAATGTACAAGCAATATCAATCTATAATCAAAACATGTATTTAAATATGTTTTTACTAATAATTAGCTATATTTAAAAGGACAATATAAAACTTAAACTATATTTACCTGTATTTACTTATTCCATTGTACCATCTGCATCCTCTCTCTTTTGTAATGCATCAATGATTGTCTCATGCTCTTCCATAGAAATTGTCCATAACACTTTATTTGCAGGTCTTCTGCGATACCGATCTAGTTTTATATTTGTTGCCACCACCAAATGTGAATAATGTATAATTTTTTTATGCGGTTCATAATCTTCAAACGCAAGTAGACCATTCTTCCTTGCTAGTTATTTCTGTAGCCAAGTGCCAACAACCACAACCGATCCTATTGGAAAATATGAAAACAATCATCATATAAGCTCTCAATTTTTTCTTAATGAGATGAAAAACATGTTCTAAAATATTGTTTAAGGGGATGAAAAATATTGTTATCAAAATTTTCTTAAGGGGATGTTCTTATTTTCCTCCAAGAAATTTGACCACGAAGATTATCAAAAACACCGCTTTCAATTTTTAAAAAAGTATTTTTATTAAATTCAACATCACATTCTAGATTTTCATCTTCATCTTCATTTTCATCTTCAATTTCATTTCCATTTTCATTTTCATTTTCAACTTCAAAATGATTTACACATTCATCTTCATTTTCATCAACAAAACGGTTTTCATTTTCATTTACATCAACAAAATAGTTTTTGTTTTCATTTTCAATAAAAGGATTATTCTCAATTTCATTTTCACCAAAAGGATCATTCTCACTATCATTTCCAAAAAATTCTATAAAAGTTTCATCTCTCTGAATATTATCAATGTCAACATCGTTAAGTCCAACATCTTGTAAAATTTCTACATACGGATTTACCATTTCACTAACATGTGGATTTGAAGATGTACCTAGATTTGTGCATATTGAAACATTATCCATAGCATTGAAAGAGGGATTTGAAGACATAGTAGGACTTGATTGTATAATCATATTCTTCTCCAAATTGACTTCTTGCAAATTTTCTTCATCTACAACCATGGTCTCCTCTATTTTTTCATTTTCAATAGTTGTGGAATTGGATGCTCCCCCATCATTCATTGATTTAATTCTCATTCTTCTTTCTCTTTGTCTCTGTCTCTCCTCTTTGTTTGCTTCAATTTCTTCAGGAGTCAATGTCTTCCTCCTCTTATTAAGACATTTATTTCCCATGATTATAAAATTCTCAAGCACAAACGAATGTAAATAGTTATTTTTAAAAAAAAAATTGATTCAAATTGGAAGTTCAAGACCTAAAAGGACTAAATTCCTCCTCTTGTGTTCCTCAAAACAAGTAGAAAACTAGCACAATTCCCACTTTAAAACTAATTTCTTCATGCCTCCTTTGAAAAAATCAATTCATATTGCAAGTTGAAGACCTTTTGTTCTTTCTTTGAAAAAATTTATCAAAAAAGCAAGTCACCATCTATAAAAAATTTGCTCAATGAAAAAAATAGACCAATTTTACTATTCTCGGCCGTACATGTGAAGTTGTAGACTTCATAGTGAAATTTGACAGTAGTCTAAAATAACACAGTTGAAGAGAAATGGGATCCCAATTTATAAACGGAATCCTATTTTTAATAAAACGGGATTTCGTTTTATTAAAAACGGGATCCCATTTTTTTTAATTTGAATTTTTTTTGGCCTTGTGATCGGGGTTTTGCTTCGGATTTTGGTTCGGGAAAAGCATCGCGAGTCCGAACCTAGGCCTTCAACCTGGTTTGACCTACAAATTGAAGGTTCTAACAATGTTAGGGAAAATATCGAGTTTGGACATATGGCTGACAACTTTTTTTGCAGAATTTTTTTATGAAATTAAAACCCATTTTAGATGAAACAATGCAGATTTCAAATATGTAATTTTTCTTACAATTGGATTTTTTTTTCTATTTTTCAATTAATTTCTGATGAAATTAGTCCATACTTTGATTCTTAGTGTTTTTTACTATTTTAATAAATTTTGATCAAAATAAAATTTTGGCGAACGGATTGCACAAGGGAAAACTTCAGACAATTCTTTTCAATTTTAAAAAAAAAATGCAAAAAATGATAACTTTAGGTCATCTTATGCATGTCGTACACGATGATTTTTCTAAATGTCAAATATGCCTGATAAAAAACTAACAAAAAAAAAATATTCAATAAAAAATTACAAAAAAATATCCAGGGCATTCTTCAGTGAGTCACAAGTCTTTTCCCAAAAGGATTTAGAAAAATATGATAATTTAAGTCAAAATATGGATGTCGTACATGTGCATGGTATGGTAAAAAAATCTTTTAAATAGTGGTTTTTACAAAAGCCTATTGAAACTCAATTTGTACAATGTGGGTATTGAAATAAATTACATATTTGGAAACTAGACTCTGAGTACTACATTTTATGATTAGTGACTTGTTTGAAGATTTCATCTCTAAGTGCTTCAAATGTTAAGGTTAAATGTCCAAACTCTGAAAATCAAGGAAAACACTTCCACTTTTGGCCAAAAAGTGGACTCAACTTCTTGCCAGCACCCGAAATGCACATCTCTGTTGATTATAACATTTTTTCTAATTAGATTATAATCTTTTTTTGTTGATTGGATTATAACCTTTTTGTTGATTGGATTATATAACCTTTGATTCATCACTATATCCAACAAATATGCATTTTTCTCCTTTGTTGTCCAATTTCCTTCTTAATTCATCTAGTACATGTTCATATGCAACACATCCAAACACTCTCATGTGGAAACATTGTGTTTTATTCCACTCCAAGCTTCTTCCAGAATCATATTCTTGACACTTCTTGTTTGACATCTATCCATTATATAGGTTGCACATGATATAGCTTCAGCCCAGTATTCATTTGGAAAATGTTTGGATTTCAACGTGTTTCTACCTATTTCCATGATAGTTCTATTTTTTTCTTTCAACTACCCCATTTTTTTTAGGTGTATATCTAGTTGTGAATTTCTTGTGAATTCTATGTTCCTTGCAAAATCTTAGAAGGTCATTTGAGATGTATTCACCACCACTATCCGTTATCAATGCTTTGATGTAATGACCACTTTATTTTTCAACATGAGCTTTGAATGGACAAAAATATTCAAACAGCTCACTCTTATTCTTTCGAAATTAAACCCATTTTTTCCTTGAGTAATCATCAATGAATGTCAAGAAATAGAATCTACCACCTATTGAAAGTGTTTGCATTGGCCCACACAAATTTGAACAGATGATCTCCAAAGGTGCCTTAGCTCTCATTGACATACCTACTGGAAATGATTCTCTATGTTGCTTTCCTAAGATGCATCCTTCACATACTCTTTTTGGTTTCTCTATTAGAGGAAATCCCTTGACCATGCTTTTCTTATAAAGCAAATTTAGGGCTGCAAAGTTTAAATTCCCAAATCTTAGATGCCAAAGCCAATTTTCATCTTGTATTTCTGCTTGAAAAATTATTTGTATGAATGCTGCATTTTCTTCTTTACCCACTTGTGGAGACATTGAGTGGTATGCTTGAGCATAATATACACTCAAATTTGGTTTTAACCTTAAGGTAAACATCCTATTGTTTGTTATTTAAACTTTGGCAATGAGTTGATTGCTTGGAAATTTGTCTAAAATTGTGCATTCTCCATTTTTGAAAGATACTCTATACACTTTTTGAACAAATTGCCCAAAGCTCATTAAATTATGTTTTAAACCAAGAACAAAATAAACATCATTTATCTATAGTGTGATTCAAAACATTGATGATAAAAATTAACAACACAATCTAATCCATAAAACACATTTAGATAATTGATGGATTGTGGAA
Organism: Sequoiadendron giganteum; assembly: GCA_007115665.2. Classification (NCBI taxonomy): domain Eukaryota; kingdom Viridiplantae; phylum Streptophyta; class Pinopsida; order Cupressales; family Cupressaceae; genus Sequoiadendron; species Sequoiadendron giganteum. Next base: position 356,120,399 of record CM021102.1, read on the forward strand.
ACTTGATATCTTTAATAGAATGTTGATGTTCCCTTTTCCTTTTACTTCTAATTTATTGTCATTTCCCAATGTTACATTTGACTTTACACTCTCATTCAAACTAGAAAAAAATTCTAAACACCCTGTCATATGATTGTTGAAATTCGAGTCTAAAAATCATACATCTTTTTTATTTGCTTGTGCAACATTGCATGCCAAAAACATAGTGCTATGTTCTAGTTTTTGGTTTTGGTTTTATTTTATGAAATTTTCATTTTGTTGTCTAGAATTATATTGTTTCTTTCTACATTCATTCAAATAATACCCATATTTTTTGTAATATAGTGACATTGGACTTGAGATTTATCACACCTTTGGCCTTGAGGCTGATTTTGAGATGCATTGTGACTTGGGTATTGGCTACTACCTCTTCCACTTAAGCTTGATGGGATACTTCTTCCACCTCTATGAGAATTTCTTCCTCTACCTCTAAAATTTGTTCTTCATTTGCCTCTACCATGGTTGGTTGTAACTTGTGACTTAAATGCATTCCCCAACAATGTGTTTGTTGACCTACTTAGCCTATGTTCATGTGAAATAAGAGATACATGGAGCTCATCAACTAAAAATTGTGAGAGGTTCTTTGTTTCCTCTGTGGCTACAACAATTGACTCAAATTTTATGGAAAAACTTCTTAGAATATTTTCAACCACTCTCCTATCTTCTAGTGTATCCCCATGAGCTCTGATTTGATTTACCAGTCCAATAATTTGAGAAAAGAATGAGTCTACTGATTCATTATCCTTCATGCAAATTATTTCAAAATCTCTTCTTAGTATTTGTAGCTTTTTTGTTTTAACCTTTGTCATACCTTGATAGTTTGTTTGAAGTATATCCCAAGCTTGTTTGGACCTTGTTGTTGCTACAATCCTTGGGAAAATGCTCACATGCACTCCTTGGAGGATAAAGAAAATGGCTTTTGAATCCTTATTTATTTTATCTTTCATTAAATCCTTCTCTACTTGTGTTAATGCATTGTATGTTATTGCATCAATTGGTTCTAGAAAACCATTCTCTACTAGTTCCAATTTAAATCTTATGAGAAAAATAATTCCCTCATGGTGATTTCCTAGTAGTCATAGTTCCTACGATTAAACTATGGAATTTGTGAGTTTTTCAAGCTTGTTCTTGCTTCCATTATTGATAGTGAGAATACCTTGGCTCCGTGAAGACCTTATCTAAAAACCTCCAGCTCTTCTTAAAAATTTATTTGAGCAACATTTTGGCTCTGATACCACGTGCTAGATAGAGTCAGAGTAAAACAAAACACAAAGAAGAGCAAGGGATAAACTGTAAATAACTCTTTATATTAATAAACAGATTCATGCAAAACATTGGTTATGCAATGGTTGAGCTACTACTCTTCTATGCCTAGAAAAACAAAATGAAAGCCCCATGTTCTGTGATTGTTTAGGCTATTTGTACAACAATCTTCTTCCTATTAATTTTCTCCACCACATAAAAAACCATATAAAGATTCTTGCATAAGCTATGAAAGAGCCTAGCAAAGTAGGGAAAACCCAAAAACATTAAAATTTTACAATTAAATGTTGATTTAATAGCCAACGATAAAATTTGAAGACGAAGATTTTTTATTAAATATAAATCTAAAGTAGTCCTATGTGCATGAGAGAGAATGAAAAAGAAATGAATGCAGAAAATCATATGAAGGAGGAATAAATGCAGTGATTGGGATTAAATTCCAACACAATTGATGGGGCATTACTTGATTATGGGAAACTCTAAAGTTGATTGTTATAGAGAGGGGGGATTCACTACTCACAATTTATCTTCATTCAGACAGTCTCACAAGGTGAACAGCCCTAAAATACCTCAAAAGATAGCGATGAGAGTTCTAGAATGAAAAAGAGTAGGTCACAGAGATTCTTTGGACAAACTAACAAGCTCTTGGCTACAGGACGTTAGCACAAAATACGAAAAACAGCATGGCACACTAGTATTCCCAAGGTGCGTTGGCATCTTGTATAGACTAGAAAGAAAGTTTATCTCAGAGAACAACTAAGTGACTACTAGCAATCTAATTACTGAGAACTTTGAGAGTACTAGAAAATAGTAGAATGTGATAATGCTGAAATAGATTGAAATAGAAGAAATAAAGACAAGGAGAAGAAGGGAAAGGAAATGCTTACAACCATGCGATTGATGAAGCCTCTAGCTCATGAATGTATTCAATACTTCCACACAAGAGAGAGAGAGACGGAAAGAATTTTGGGGCTGTATAGGGGTTTACCTCAGTAAAACCCTCGTTTTGGTGTTCACACCTCCATAGATAGCTAATTAGATATAGAGAAATATAGGAAATGAAGTAAAGAGTACTAAAGTACTATAAAACAGTGTTATGCTACTCAACCAAATAATAGAGGAGAGGAGTGAAAGCTTACCACCTCCACCCAAAGTGCTCAAGGCTAGTAGGGGAGAAAAATGAGACGAGCTCAAGCCTTTGATTCCACGGTGTTTCATTCCATGCTTTCTGTACTGAAGTGATGGAGAGTTGATGTTGTTGTTGTGATGTGTAAAGTGTTGAAGAGATGGTGATGAAGTTACTTGGAGCATGTGAAGAGATTGTAGGATACTAAGGAGACTGCTTAGAGTCTGTGAAGGATGGAGAGTTCCAAAGATCCAAGAGATGCAAAATAGAAGCAGGAATAGTGAATATGAAGGAAAGGGGGAAGAAAACAGCCATATTCAGGTCGATCGGCAGAAGAGGGCATTACAAATTGAGTCCCAATGGGAATGGTAACACCTCTACAAGCTCCTAGACAAAAAAATCATCCATCGATACACAAATCAGGTGCCAAGTATGATGCGAGCAATGAGATTGAGTGGAATTAAGCCTCTAAAATTGATTTTCTAAAGTGGAGGAGGGTAAAAGGGGAATTTTCCTAAGGGGTGAAAATTCATGCTTATACATTTTTATCCCACTTTAGCGAGCATGAGTATTGATGAGTGCTTCAGTAAATTAGATCAAAGAAGTAGTAACGTTATAAATGTATACCTGAACCATCGAGGAAGTAGAACATGATCTAGAAAACCCGAGAGTGTAGGACAAGAAAAGGACTTCGTAACTCTATAGAACTACGAAGTTGAATAAATAAAGTGCCATATAGACCCGAAGAGTTGCAAGGAAGGTATCCTCCAAGAACTCTTACATGAAGGAAACCAAGAAAGTGCCTTACAGACCCGCGGACCTGCAAGGAAGGTATCCTCCAAGAACTCTCACATGAAGGAAACCAATAAAATGCCTTATAAACTTGTAGACCTGCAAGGAAGGCATCCTCCAAGAATTTTCACATGAAGGAAACCAAGAAAGCACCTTATAGACTCGTAGACCTACAAGGAAGGTATCCTCCAAGAACTCTCACATGAAGGAAACCAAGAAAGCACCTTATAGACCTGTAGACTTGCAAGGAAGGTATCCTCCAAGAACTCTCACATGAAGGAAACTAAGAAATCTCCTTATAGACCCATAGACCTGCAAGGAAGGTATCCTCCAAGAACTCTCACATGAAGGAGACCAAGCAAAGTGGACTCCACAAAGTCAAAGATGGAAACATGTTTACCCATAGATAGAACATGTCAAGAAGCGGCCACGCAATCTAGTGAATAGATAGTCACGTAGACCATCGCCAAGTTGTAAGACTTTCAAAGGGATCCCAAGCTAGACATGAAGATATGAAGTAGGTGTAGTCGGGTTGTCCCCAGACTAGACACGAAGAGGTGAAAGCAATATATTCGGGCTGCCCTCGAGCTAGACGTGAAGATATGAAGTAGGTCTAGATAGGCTATAATCAAGCTAGATGTAAGGATAGGGATAGACAAGCTACCCCTGAGCTAGATGCAAGGATGTAGAGAAGGTCTAGTTGGGCTGCCCCCAAACTAGATGCCACCGAATTCATTTGAGAGAAAAGGTTTCAAAGAGATCCCTTTGGAACCCTTCAAAAGGAAGAGGGTCCACTCAAGGTATGCTTCAATTGAAATATGTAGAGAAGAAAGGGGGTCCTTGAGAAGGATGCACATCTCTAGAATGAGTTATCACTGCCCCCAACATATAGGGGAGGAGAACCACACAAGATACGTAGAACAAGATAGAGGTAAACCTCAATATCACTTGTTATTTGAAATAATAGACAGGTACATCAACAAATCAAATGAGTGATGGCACCTGAATCACGAAGTTGTTGTATTGTATCTTTCAAGGCCTTACATTTTCTAGTGGAATGGCTAGGCACTCAATGGTATGCGCAAAAAGGATGGTTTACTTTATCGTGTGTATGAGATCTCTTATGTGTAAGAGGAGGAAGAGTGATTGAGAAGGCTTTAAGGAGCCACAATAGAATACGCTCTTTCTTAAAAAAAGGATAAGGATTAGGAAGCAACCCTTTCTCTTATGGAGAAAAGCTTGACTTCTCACAAGAAGAAGATACGAAGATAGAAGACAAAGGAGGACGGAACAATCTACGAGAATGAGGTTGAGTGGACATCATTTCAACATTCAACCATGGTTCCTGCTTAGAGAAACTAAGCCCCAAAGTATGCTTATGAGGCATGAATTTTATAGGGACCTGAATTCCTTATTCATTATTCCCACAACGTTTACACTCATAGCCATACCTAGATATAAGATTAAAGCCAGGGCCATATCACATTTGCAAATCACAGGAAGGAGGTTCTTCATAAAGAGCATTATTCTAGCAAGGGGGAACATACTCTTCTATGGGATCGTCGTCATCCTTCTTGATAGGACTGTTAGCATTATCCTCCTTAGTAGAAGCATAATCATCTTCCTCAGAAGGAGAATCAATACTAAGAACATTATAGTTCACACTCACATTATCCCACGATACAAAAGGACAATCATCTTTGATAGTAGGTGTGACTGATGTTTTCGAAAGGTCTAAGTAGATCAGGTTGACTTTATATTCCTAGATGAAGGAATTTGTAAATTCTAGAGGACCCCAATCATCACCAAGACATGCACTCCTTTAAGAAGAGGTAGTAAGAATAGACTTAAGTTTTCTTGCTCCCAAAGGATGTTCCCTAAGGACATTCATCTCAAGAGTATCCTTTGTAGTCGGTACTATTGGATTAAGCATCAACACATTGGAAGATACTGAAGGAATAAGAGTATGAACAACTGAAGCTTGAACAATAGCTACCAACTCACATAAGTGCATAGCATCGGGGTCAACCTTGACTATGACTACTTTATTGTTAGTAATGAACTTAATAGATTTATGCAAGGTAGATGGGACTACCCCCATAGCATGAATCCACAGTCTACCAAGAAGGAGGTTATAAGATAACTTCTATGACATAACATGTACGAGCATAGGTATAGTAATGGGTCCCAACCTCAAAGTAAAAACTATTGTTCCTAGGGATTGTCAACCAACATTATTGAACCCACGAATGTCAATAGAAGAAGTATTAATAAAAGATGGATCAATATTAAAATCTTAGGTAATAGATAGATGATACATATGTTAAGCATCGAACCGGAATAAATGAGAGTATGTCTAATACAGTTCTTATTAATATTAACTATAATCATTAGAGGATCAACTTGCTTATGTACTTCTAGAGGCAGGAGTTCCTGATGATCGAATGTCACATTCAAAAAATCCACACGAATATACGCCATCAATGCGTTAGCATCTACAGTCCTAGTAGAAGAAGGAAAGATGATATTTTGCAAGGTTTCTTGAAGCATACCTTGGTACACTGAAGCAGACTGAAGAAAGTCCCATAGTGAGATATTACTCGAAGTAACTTGAGGTTTCTTGACAAGATCGCAATCACTAGGTGCTTTAGTCGCAGGTTTAGGTGCTCGAATAAGGCTTAGTTGTTTATTCATTCTAATATCATAGGTACGGGCTACCAATCTATAAGAGGAAGCCTTAGAAAGATCAATGGAATCAGTATTATATGGAATACCATTAATAGAACAAACCCTTTTAGGAGAAGGACTAACTGGAGTCATGTAAATGACTGGTCTTAGTGGAACAATTATTCAAATACATATTCTCAACATCGATCCAAACAAGATCAAATGTGGAAGGATATTCATCATGCACCAATGCATCATCTCTAGAGGAGAGTCCATTGGAATGGATAAGAAATTCATCATTCACGACATCATCTCTAGAAGAGAGTGCATCGAAATGAGTAGAAGATTTTTCATCCATGAATGCATCATCTCTAGAAGAGAGTGCATCAGAATGAATAGAAGGTTCATCATTCACAAATGCATCATCTCTAGGGGAGAGTGCATTGGAGTGAATAGAAGGTAGAGTGACACTAAGAAAGGTATCAATGATTTCATCTCCTTGCAACAAGATATCCTCTGAAGCAAGAGGACTCTCATGAGAAGGATCAAAAATACAAAGTGACATGGGCAAAGCCAAGCCACTATCACATGCATGAAATAGAATATCATTAAAATTTTGAATAAAATTAGATGTTGAACTAATAAAAGAAGATATTAAATTCATTACTATTTTTTTGGTATTTTCCATGTTCTAGTAATTTACATTTTTGGAGGTCTTCAGAGCGGAATTTTGGTTTGCAACTTGCATCAGTTCCTAAAATTTGACTATCAAAGGCCCTAGTATTTTAGGAATTGAACTAGTTCTCTAGAAGACCTTTCTAATGGTGCAAACGATTCTAGAATCCAAGCACCGAGTCAAAATTTATGACCTTGCCAAGTAGGGGTAAATAAATTCCTAGTTTTCAAAGAACATTGTTCTTCACGTCAGGTTCACCAAAATGTAGAGAGGGGGGATTCGCTACTCACGATTTATCTTCATTCAGAGAGACTGACAGGGTGAACTTCCCTAAACTACCTCAAAGGACAGTGGTGAGAGTTCTATTACCAAAAAGAGTAAGTCACATAGATTCTCTAGACAAACTGACAAGCTCTTAACCAAAGGATGTCAACACAGAATATGGATGACAGTACGGCATGTTGGTGTCCTTGAGGTGCATTGGTGTCTCATACAAACTAGAATGAAGTTTTATCTCAGAGAACAGCTAAGTGACTACCAACAATCTGATTACTGATAACTTTGAGAGTATTGGAAAATAGCAGAATGTGATAATGTTGAAATAGATTGAAATTGAATAAATAAAGACAAGGAGAAGAACGGAAAGGAAACTCTTATGACTATGCAATTTATGAAGCCTCTAGCTCATGAATGTATTCAATACCTACACACACACACAAGAGAGAGAGAGAGAGAGAGAATGTTGGGGCTATATAGGGGTTTGCCTCAGTCAAACCCCCATTTTGGTGTTTGCACCTCCATGGACAACCAGATACATATAGAGAAATGTAGGAAATTAAGTAAAGAGTACTAAATCACTGCAAAACAGTGTTATGCTACTTAACCAAATAATAGAGGAGAGGAGTGAAAGCTTACCACCTCCACCCAAAGCACTCAAGGCTAGTGGGGGAGAAAAATGAGAGGAACTCAAGCCTCTGCTATCATGGTGTTTCATTCTAGACTTTCTCTTTTGAAGTGATGGAGTGTTGATGTTTCTACTATGAAGTGTAAAGTGTTGAAGAGATGGTGGGGAAGTTGCTTGGAGCGTGTGAAGAGATTGTAGGATGCTAAGGAGACTGCTCAAATTCTATGAAGGATGAGATAGAAAGGATGGAGAGGTCCAAAGATCCAAGAGATGCAAAATGGAAGAAAGAATAGTGAATATGAAGGAAAGAGAGAATAAAATAGCCATATTCGGGTCAGTCGGTCGAAAAGGGCATTAAAAATTGACTCCTAATGGGAATGGTAATGCCTCTACAAGCTCGAGATGCGGGAATATGTCAGGGACATTAGTGTGCCACACAAATGTCTGTGTGTCACGCACGCATGCTAGACAAAAATTCCCTCACCGACACACAAAGCAGGTGCCAAGTGTGATGCAAGTAGGCTTCAGTGGAATTAAGCCTCTGAAATTGGTTTTCTAAAGTGGAGAAGGGTAAAAGGGGAATTTTCCTAAGGGGGGAAAATTCACACTTATACAGTTGTATTAAGTTATTTAGGTGAGAGAAAAAGGGTGAGACTACACCCAAGGTCATATGACCAAGGTTTAAGGCAATGGGATAGGGGACTTCACCTTATGCCAATGCCACTCCATTGTTGTTATTGATGCATAGAAATGTCGCAGGCATCATATGACAACTTTGTTATTATGCTAACACTTGAGCATAATGAGAGTAGTGTTTTTGCATAGGGCCTTGGTGTTAAGAGTGGCATTTATTAACTGAATTTCTATATTAGTAAAATTACAAGAAGTAATCAACAGTAATAAAAATCAATACAATCCTTGTTTTTTATGTGAGGAAACCTAACCTTGTTGAAGCCCTACACACTGAAAGAAACATTAATAACTTAAAACTAAGTATCCTATATGGGGTGGGATTCATTGTTGGCCAGATGCACCAGTGAAAAATATTTAGCAAGATCTGATTGCTGAAGTTGTAGTGTTCCTATGGTTAAATTGAACACCATATTGGCTAATATATCTTCTACTTTGTTGCCCTCTTTGTAGCAATGTGTTAGTTGGTAAGAGTTGAAATCTTGAAGAACTTTAAGTCCTTGTTTGATAATGGTGTTTAGCAACCAAATAATTATATTTTATTGCTTTAATGCATTCATTATAATCATATAATTCCCCTAAATCATATGTTTTTTATGCCTAATAGCTTTGCCAATTTTAAGCCTATAAGTAGTGCTTGTGCTTCATCCTTATTATTTGTTTCACCTAGAACCTTTATTTCCAGAGTGCTAATAACTCTACCTATATGGTTTCGCAGTACATAGCCAACTCCAAAATCTCCTAGATTTCCTCATGAGGCCCCATTTAAATTAGGTTTTACCATTCCCATTAGAGGAGGGGACCATACCACAACATTGAGGTTAGGTTTTAGCTTTGGTACCCATGTGTCAGGGTTAGGGGGTTGAATCAATTACAATTGGGAAGATAAATTTTCATCCCAATTTGAAATGATTTTAGCTATGCTATTTTATGTTTGTATGTTGGATATTGCTAATTTAGATATTATCCTTTCAATTTTACATATTACTTCTTCCACTAAATGATGCTCCTTTTGGAATATTCTATTGTTTATTTTTTACCATATTCAACATATTACAATTGAGGGGCTTGCTAACCAAATTGAGGAGAATAAATAATTTGTATATAGTAGCATCCATGAGGAAAAAACAAACTGTAGTGATGCTTGCAGGGGTGAGGCCCAATCTAGCATCTTTTGAAGCTATTGTAGACACCGAAAATTGGTCTAGGCCTGCGAGTACACATTCGACATAATTTTATATAGTCCGTTGTCATGATTAAACAATGTTAGTTATCTAATTAACCTTTCTAACATATATTTCCTCTATTAATTAAATTCTCCTTTTTAATTAATTCATTAATATATTATCACCCTTTATTCAACTTGATTAATTAAATAAATCATATTTATTTAATTACATTACTAACTAATTAATTCTTCCCTCTTTATCTATCAATTAAATAATTTATTATTTAATTACCTCTTTATCATACTTATTCAACTATAATTAAATATTTATTATTTAATTATTCATTTAATCCTTTTCAACAGTCACATTAAATAAATTATATTATTAATTTAATTAAAGTCTCTTATTTTCGAATGTTGAATTAAATTAACATTTAATTCAGTTTATTAAATTGTGTATGTCACATTTTGTCAATCAGTTATCCAATCATTTACTCACCTCCTGACTTGAGATCTATTTTTAGTTCTCTAGTTATCTCCGGATTCAACACCTGTTTATCTCTACGAGGAAACTCTCTGTCACAACTAGTCAGTTAACTAGTTCTAACTCATATGCATGTATGCATTCGAATGCATTCTCAGTCTTCCAGTTCCAACTTTGTCTTTGACATTCAAAGTCTATCTCTTCTATTTTCGAAGATTCTTAACTGAAGATTAAGTTATCATTCTAAAATAATCTATATTTTACAATCTTTTCTGACTCATGTTCTAACTCATGTTCTATCTAACACATAATTGACATCGCATGACATTCATCAATCTCATCCATCGATCTCTCTTTTGAATCTGAACCAATCATTTGAAAACCCAAAATTTGTAAAAAGGCCTGTCATTATCATTATTCCTCCTCCAAAAATCATACACTTTTGAGAAGAAGCTTATCTTCGATATTTTGCTAAGACATTCAACACGTTATGCTTGCATCAATACTGAAAATTTGAGGGCAAGAACACTGAAATAGCAAGATGGAGAAGAGAAATGGAGATAATTCAAAGGAGTGAATGCATATTCGGTGATATCATTTCAATTCATTTGTTATGTTTTATCATGTTTTCATTTTTGTTCTTTATTGTTTTATTTTAGATTAATTTTGATTTAGATTAGGATTAACAATTGTTCATTCTAGTTGCAGATTGATCAACAGATTTTATTCTAACGTTATATTTGGTGAACCCAACATGAACCTGACATATTTTGAGAAATTGTGAGAAATTTTGGAGTTGGATTCTTTTTGTTGCAGGTTTTGTTTTCTTTTTATTGCAGGTTTTGCATCATTCTGGGACAAAACCCTAGTTTTCAAAGATTCAACCATAAATTTCAAATGGCTAAATATAGTTTCATGAAAACTTTTTTACATGTAGGCGACAATATCAAGAGTTTCCACAAAGAAAAACAGATTTTTTGGAGATGTTTTGAATTTTTTATAAAAAAATTTGTTATTTTTCATAAAAAATAAATTTTCAAATAAAATTATCGAATTTTTTGGATATGTTTACATTTCTTGAAAGATCTTTGAATTTCAATAGGGTTATGTTCTTAAGGTTTCAAATTTGCATGAAAAAATTATTATTCAAACAATAATTCTTTGAAAATTAGGGTTTCAAAAATATTTGCTTGAATCTCACAAACGGTTGCAGATCTATTCACTAAAACTTTTCTTCATATTTGGAATTATGACAGGCACCTTCAGTGAAAAAATCAGATTTTTTTGGACTTGTTTTGAATTTTTAATAAAAAACTTTATGATTTTTCATAAAAAAATAATTTCAGGTGCAAAACAGATAATATTTTGGATTTCTTTACATTTTTGGAAAGCTCTTGAAATTTTACTATGGGTCTATTCTCTATATTTTTATTTTTACTATCAAAAGTATTCTAGAAAAAATAGATTTGTCTTGACTGGCTAACTAAAAACTTGGAGCTAAATAAAGTCTAGGTGCACACATTCCATTTGTCATCTCTAATCATTGTCATTTTTGTCTTGTTTTGTTTTCGTTAATGTTTTGTTTGGAGTTGTGCATAGGGGGAATAACTTAGTTTTTGCAGATCGAAGCGAAGAAGACCAAAACCAAAAATAATCTTTTTTGCAGGACGAAAGCTGAAGACACAAGGAAAATGAACTACTAATCAGTTTGCATGCAGGACCTAATGACTTTGCCTATTTTAAATGCTTTCTGTTTGATAGCGTAAATAATCTCATTTGGGCTTAAAAAATTAACTAGTGTTTTTCATGCCTGGTTTGTTAGTTTAGAACCCCGACTTAGTATACCCAAGTATCCTCTCCCCTTGCGCATTCATGGGATCCTAGGTGCAAGAGAAACGGTTACTAATTCTAGAACTTGGGCCTGTCTTGGTGGGAAAAAGTACTCACCCCAAGATGACTCATAACTGGTGATGCACTTATCGCTAGTGACTCCCAATCGGTATAGAAATTTTAGTACTCGAGGAAAACTTGATATTACTGAAGCTCTTGTGGACCAGCTATCGATTCCCCAAGTACCCTTGTGGTGCATCAAAACCTATAGAGCCTAACCTCTGAGGACTGGGATGAGATTTTCTCTTGCATGGCCTTCATGAACGGGTGCCCGAATTGAAAAAAAATCCATTTGTTGTAGTTTGCCAAAAACCTATCTATTTGCTGGCACAGCAGGTGCAAACCTGTGAAGCCATCTTACAAATTTACAGTTCTTGTGTTGAGGTGACATGTATGCCATGGGATTTTCATGGTTACAGTAGCTTGGTTGCCTTGTATAAGTGAGTGTCGTTGAGGGGATCTAGTGGGATCAAGCTACTAGTCATCTGCCTTGAACATGCGTAGCAAGATTTATCCAAGTAAGAATTCAGCAAATACTATCCATCATAGCCTAGGTTGTAAATGTTTTCTAGGTTTTAACAGATCTAATACCTCAAAACTGAAAACACATTGTTTGTTGTGATGTTTTTTACTATATTCATTGAAAAACTTGATCATTACATGGAGTCAATCGAAACATCATTCCAGAAAACCGCAACTGTCAAAACCCGATTGGCATCTATCAATGCAAGTTGCATCTGTCAATGCAAGTTGCATCTGTCAAATATAAAACCACATGTGTGTATCAACAAAGTCCACTTTTACACAGTCCAAGTATTACAAGCCACAATTGTCAAACTTGAGTCGCAACTGTCAAACCTGAGTCCATATCATTTGCATTACCAGCCACCACCATTTCTTCCATTCACCTTGATATGCTTACTAGTACAATTGAATACCAATTACTTTGCATGGGTCAATACCAACAATCCATAGACTTCAAAAGAAAATTTATCCAATAGAAAAGCCAATCAACCTCAACCCATGGTCAACTACCCACATATCCCTCTTATCAACAACCCATAAACTCTATTCTTCCATCCATCTACCCTCATTATCAAAAGTCCCCTAACACCATCCATGACACTAAGTCACAACAAACTTTCATTAGTCATACCCACCCTAACCTTGACAAGGGAAATCAACCATCAATCAATCCAGTCCAAGCCTCCACATCATATCCTAGTCCTTCATCTTATCCTAATCCTCTATCCATGTCCTATTCTAGTCCTTCATCTCATCCTGATCCTCCATTCACGTCATATCCTAGTCCTCCATCCATGTCATATCCTGGTCATGCATTCATGTCCTATCTGAGCCCATCATCCCTCAACCAAGTCCAAACCTCCATGCCATATCCTAGTCCATTAAACACCAATCCATTCCAAGACATCTCAACATACATTTAGTCATGAAAGCACAACTAGTCATGGTCTCCAAAGTCCCATGCCATTTCATAAACTTGAGGATACATGTCAAGAGGCAAGTCAAAAGCATGACATCATAAAATCATCATCTTGTCCAGATCAAAGTAGTCCATGGGACCCCATATTTAAGTCCATTCAAGAAGTCCTCCTGGAAAATCATGGCATACTAAATAAACCTATCATTGGTCAAGAGTCCATCCACAACCATGTCATCCAGGACAACCCCATCTTTGACCAAGACCCTACCATTGATCCAAAAGTCCAAAATGATCCACTCCTTGACCTCTATGCCATTCATGATGAAACACTTGAAGACAATTCCATCCAAAATTCAAGTATTGAAACTTCCAAAAGTGAGACACTTGCCTCCATGGGACACATAAATGATCTACCACTAGAACAAGAGTCTTCTATCATTGGCATATTTGCAAATGATCAAGATATAGCTGAATTCAGTGTGCTCTATGACAATGACCATGAAGAAGGTTTCAACATCAACTTTGAAGCACCAAAAAAATCATCAAAATCTAGAATGTCATAAAATCAAACCATAGATGTCAATCAAAAATCTATCCAGCATGTCAGTAAATGTACAACATCATATCAATTAGGATCATCTATCTTTTTCAGAGCAGACTTTCTAACAGATGAAAAGATTTCAAGCATTAATTTCCACAATAAGGATGGGTTAGCATCTTGCTTCCATAATAACAAGTACCCCATCTCAAACAAAAATTTTCAGAACATGCATTATCAAGGAAAAGGACTAGGCCTACATGAGCAAGGAATTATAGAACTCATACAACTTCAAGAAAATCCTAGACATTAGGGTCTTGGTTATTCATCATTCAAAGAATCTAATGATGTTAGTGGTACCTCCTTGATATCGGGGGCAACTTTATATGATACAAACATCAAAATGGGGGTCATGAGTGGTTCTTACCATAAGATTTTTGCCAACACTCCTTCCATCCACACCATAAACCACCATTCCAACATGAATAAACCTATTTGGAACCAACAAAAAGAAAGTTACTACAAATCTAAAGTTCAAAATCAAATGTCAAAGGCCATCAAATCATTTAGGACAAATGAAGTTAAAATCGATCCCAAAGAAAAATGGATCAAGCAAAGAAAATATTTCAAATCCAGAAGTCAATCAAACTATGGAGCCACAAGAAAAGAGGACTCCCACATATAATAAATGTCTGCCTCCTTTAAAATGGTCATCAAACAAGACATATAAAAGTGTTGGTTCCAAACGCTATCCTAATCAAAATTCCAAACTCCGTCATCCAACATCCCAAGTTTGGAAAATAGAAAGCGATTCATCTAACCTTCTGAACAATCCCACCACATCTACCATCATCCGTCATAATCCAACATCTCGTCTAAAGTCCAAATATCCCATGTCACAAATCCATCACATCTTGGCAGCAACTTTTTATTGTAAGGACTCTCATGGCACTCTATCGCAATGTGCATATTTTGATAAATCCAACTCTAGTATCACCAAGGATCACAATGACATTGATCAGTTGTATGCAAGTGCTATGATCCTAACAAGACAACTACTTCATAAAGGTCATTATTGGCATATCATGGCTCCAGTCTCTACATCAGCACCATAAATGGATTCAACACAGTTAGTGATCATCTAAAGTATCGAGACAATCTCATCTACCATGACCTTCACATGACATTTCCTATGACATTTCCATCTATCCATCTAAACCCTATCACTTTCCATCCATTTTCCCACCGACTTTGATCTTGATAAGGACTACAATACAAAAATAGGTCATGCTTTGGAAATTTTTTTGACATGCCTATCTTTTGCTCATACCTTATTCATTAAATATCATGTCATTACCTTCATAGCCTCCTTTTCAATATGCAACATTGTCCTTGGAGACCATATGATAATTCTCTAGTCCAAGCCATCCATTGTCCCTTTATACCTATCATCCATCTTGGTTGTCCTTGTCTATGGTCTAGAGATCCCTTGTCATCCCATCCAATCCTCATCAAGTCATTCCAAATGCAACAATATGGCAACCTAGTGAATCATCCAAAACATTCCTTGACTTTTTCCTTAGCCCTCCTGCAAACTTTTATCCTCTTGTCATATCATTACCATCTTCACGTTGCTTCGGGCTGTGTCCTTCCCACATCAAACAACGTTGTTGTCATCATCACCTGTCAATTGGTCTTCAGCTTGACTAGCAAAAAATCATGATTGTCCTTGGATTCATGTGCGTCGGCATCATTCAAATGTATTTGTCACGATTTTTATAAAAAATCCAAAAAACATTAGAAAATGTGTTGAAAAAAATTTTAAAAAATAGAAAACTTCAAAAATACAAAAAAATCAAAACATGTTAGAAAATTCCAAAAAAAAGGTCAAGTCAGTCAAGTCAAGTAAGTCCTAGACATAGCGAACTATGTTGCCTCTGTGACTGGATGTAGGCAAGGCCATCTATCGATGTGCCCCCAAGGCATTAGGTCTGTCAATTTAGGTTTGTCATGTATCACACATAAAATCATGATTATATGTACATTCAAAGTCATTGGTCATGTCGAACTATGAGGTCTCTGTGTGTACAACGTAGGCAAGGCTAATCAATCGATGAGCCCCCGAGATCGCACTAGGTCAGCTCAATAGGGTTTATCACATTCACTATCTCAACTCGTCCACTGTCAATACACACAAGCAATCATATCAGTCAAGAAATCAAAACAAGTCATGCACCAACAAGGAAAGTATCTCAAATAGTCATCAAGTCAATATCAAACACATTGTCAACATGATCAACCTATGTCTTCACAGGATATGTCTTTCTTGTCAATAGACATCGTCAACTTGTCATAGCCTCATGTAGCTTGTCACATCAACGTCATCAAACTCAAACGTCTTATATGACACATGTCTTTCTAGAACCAAGCTTTGTCATGCCTTATACAGATAGTCACCAAGTTGAAACCAGACTCAACGTCTTATGCGGTATGTGTCCTCCCTCACATCAAGCTATGTCAGACATCAAACAATCAAACAATCCCAACATGATCAAGTTTTTGGCGAATACATTTATTTGGCTTTATGACTTTATATCCTATTTTGTCTTATCTTTTTATCGATTTGTGCAAGAATCCTATTACTAGCTTTCTCAAGGATGTCCCTTGAAGGATTTAGAGAACCAACGATGTCTCAGAACTCTTTTTCTTTGACTGTTGTCTGTTAGCTGTCTTTTTTCTTAAACTTTGTATTTTGAATCATGTTACTAGCTTCCTCAAGGATGTCCCTTGTAAGGATTTAGAGAAGCTATGGCATATCATGATCCGTCTCTTATTTGTTTGTTGTCTGTGGTTTGTCTAGATGATAACAACTGGGGCAATCCTTTCCTTAGTTTGCATTGTGACACTCCTTGTCTATGACTGTCTATTTTTCATAGGTGGATGACATTGTACACTATGGTCTATCTCATATCATGGTGTGTATTATCCATTTGTGTTAGTCCCACCCAGTGATGATAAATTTACAAGCATAGCATTTTTGGCAAAATATCGAAGATCATATTTTTCTCAATCAATAACCATTCTTTTTCAATACTAACATTCTATAATAATCCACGCTAACATTTCTTCTTTTTTGCATCTTCACCACCATTATCTATCCATTTCGAGACCACACTCAGGTTATTTTAACCCACCTATCCTCTCGAGGGGGCATACCATTACCTCCTCGTCGTTCTCCCTTTCACTAGGGCATATCTTTTTTTCATTTTCTGTGACACAATGTTGTACCAACATTGTATCAAAGAGGGGCAAACTGTAGACACCAATAATTTGTCTAGGCCTGCGAGTACACATTCGACATAATTTTCTATAGTCCGTTGTCATGATTAAATTATGTTAGTTATTTAATTAACCTTTCTAACATATATTTCCTCTATTAATTAAATTCTCCTTTTTAATTAATTCATTAATTCATTATCACCCTTTATTCAACTTGATTAATTAAATAAATCATATTTATTTAATTACGTTATTAACTAATTAATTCTTCCCCCTTTATCTATCAATTAAATAATTTATTATTTAATTACCTCTTTATCATACTTATTCAGCTACAATTAAATGTTTATTATTTAATTATTCATTTAATCATTTTCAACAGTCACATTAAATAAATTACATTATTTATTTAATTGAAGTCTCCTATTTTCGAATGTTGAATTAAATTAACATTTGATTCAGTTTATTAAATTGTGTATGTCACATTTTTTGAATCAGTTATCTAATCATTTACTCACCTTCTGACTCGAGATCTACTTTTAGTTCTCTAGTTATCTCCGAATTCAACACCTATTTATCTCTGCGAGGAAACTCTCTGTCACAACTAGTCAGTTAACTAGTTCTAACTCATATGCATGTATGCATTCGAATGCATTCTCCATCTTTGAGTTCCAACTTTGTCTTTGACATTCAAAGTCTATCTCTTCTATTTTCAAAGATTCTTAACTGAATATTAAGTTATCTTTCTAACATAATTTGTATTTTGTATTCTTTTCTGACTCATGTTCTAACTCACATTCAATCTAACACATAACTGACATTGCATGACATTCATCAATCTCATCCATTGATCTCTCTTTTGAATCTGTACCAATTGTTCGAAATCCCAAAATTTATAAAAGGGCCAGTCATTATCATTATTCCTCCTCCTGAAATCATACACTTTTGAGAAGAAGCTTATCTTCGATATTTTGCTAAGACATTCAACACGATTATGCTTGCATCAATACTAAAAATCTGAGGGCAAGAACACCGAAATAGCAAGATGGAGAAGAGCAATGGAGATAATTTGAAGGAGTGAACGCATATTCGGTGAGATCATTTCAATTCATTTGCTAGTTTTTATCATGTTTTCATTTTTGTTCTTTATTGTTTTATTTTAGATTAATTTTGATTTAGATTAGGATTAACAATTGTTCGTTCTAGTTGCAGATTGATCAATAGATTTTATCCTAACGTTACAACTATGTCTAACAATAATTTTAAAACTTTAACTTTGTTAAAATGCAGTCTATATTTTATTCCTATTTACCACATAATACACAGTTGAAATGGGTATAGGGGTATGTGCAGGATCATCCTGGAAAAAACAAGCCCTTAAGTGGCAAAAAATAAAAAAAATTAGAGTTAGGAAACTTGACGTAAAAAATTGAATAAGTTATCTATATTATTTCAAAAATATGTAAGAATAGAATCTATAGCAAATTTAATGTAGTTTCTAAACTACTAGATTTGTTTAAAAAAATTAAAATCTATTTGGTGAAAATTTGAAATTTCAATGCAGTAGTACTTAAATTTTAGGGAAAAATAAGAATTAGGCATCTGTCTGACCACCCTAACCACAATAAAATGATAATGTTTTTTTATAAGATTTTATATATAAGTAGAGGACTCATGTGCTAATGTGATGCATTATTTTTTGTAATTTTTCTCCAAGTAAATAATTAATTATGAATTTTTTATTATAACTTTTTAAAAATATAAAAAACTCGTATGTCTGACCACCTTAACTTGGTCAAAACTTCATGAAATTCAATTTTTCTTTTTTTAATCCTATATTATGCCAAACATAGAATGTGACACATTTTTTGGATTCAAAAAATGTGTTACCGTTTGAAATCTATAGATGTTTTTCAATTAGCCTATCAATCAAGACTTTAGTCATAATTTGAATAGGAAATGAATAATAATTACTTATTAAATTCAAAGTAAAGAATAATTTATATTGGTGGAAAGCTGAGAATGTCCTTTAAAAACCCTTTGCATTTCATTAATTTTGGGTAAAAACTAAGTTGTCAGCCAGATACCCATCATATTGCCACTTTTTGGCCTATCATGATCTTGCACATACCCATAGATATCATGTTTTAGGATCTTGGAATGGGTTAGAGTTTATTTTATTTTATCAAAATAATTAGACTATGTGCCCTAATACAAAATTGCAAGCTTCTAACAATTTATAGACTCTAACAAAGATTTGTAGGAAGATCTAGGAAGGGAAAACTATTATGTATCTATCCTAAAATTTTGGTACATTTAGTCTAAATTTAAGGATAGAGTCGCCCAAGGGCATCTCGGTCCTTTTATGCCTTTTTATAATTATTTTTACAATCCTCTAATTTCAAATCTAAGATGCCTATTTTTTCTTGTAAACTTATCAGATGACTATCGAATAATTCTATAGTTGAGTTTATGTGAGTTGATAAGGTAGGTCTTGGAATGGAACAATGGATGAATTATCTTCAAAATTCCTTCAATCCTCTCCAAACATGAAATCTACATATTCAAAAAGAGAAGAACTATTATGCCATTTAGGGGCTTGACTTAGTCAAACCTCATGTTAGTGTTTCCACTTACACAATGGTAATGTCAATGATAGGAAAGATAAATAATAGGAAGGAATGATGAATCCACAAAGTGCTACAACTCACCACCCTTCAACTTCTTCCTCGAAGAACTAAAATCATGCACATCACCTCAAGGTCTTTTATTTGGTTTGCTTATTTTATTGAATTTCTTGAAGACATACAACAAGAGTTAGCTTTCACAAACAATGATAACATGAACATGCATAAAATCACATAAGATTTGACATGATATTTGGATCTTTAATTTTTGCAATAAATCTCTAAAATACTGCTCTTGGCTTGCTCTTAATGATCTTGATTATAATTTTTCCAATAAATTTCCTAAATGGATTTCAAATAATGCAATATAATTGGGAATTTATAAGCATTCATGCTAATTTCCCATAAATTAGATCCTAACAGTCAACATTTATAATTTAAATTTCAAATGTTAACATGCCAACAACAACATACTCAAATTTGGATCCCAAAAAGTAGGGGGAATTATACTCCCAAGGGCATCCTAGGCTTGGCTCTATTTTCTATAAAATAGGGTGTTGGGGGAAAACATTAAATGAATAACTTTGTTATATGCATGCAATTTCTTGAAAAATGGTAAAAATAGGCTATAGAATGCATAATTTGGAAAATTAGGTGCTTAATTAGGCTCAATAGTTTAGGGGGGGAAACATAGTGTGAAATTATCAAGGGTGACAATTTTTAACACTATACCATCTAATAATGATGCTACACACTTTGATCAAGGCCAAAGGTTATTAAATATACTTTATAATTCTAATTGTTCTAAAATAATAGGGAATAGTTATAAGTGACTCACAGACAATGATATCCATGTGACACCAAGATAAATATACCCCTAATTCCTTGAGGAAGGATCATGTGAATATCCAAGATAATTTACTATGGTGTGGAGAATTTTATTTACCTCATGATCTATGAAAGTGTGTTATTGGAATTACACTTTGAAAAGTGATCATTCCCCTGTCAAAATGGTACTCCAAAGTATTATGAAGATGTTAATGAAAACCAACTTGATGCATATGAATGTGATGAATCATTCGAATATGATGAAGGTAAGTATCAAGTTTATTTTATGTTTTCAAACCATTATTTCAATCATATTAAGGAAATCATGCAACAAAGGTACCAAAAATAAATACCTTCAACTAAAGATATTAAGGGTCTTACTATTACATTCATCATGCAAATTCAAAGTTAGTATCCACTTAGAGGTATACAAGTGAATACCAAAAATGAAATTGGAAATAAAGTTATACAATTAAAGTATTAACCATACTTTTAGATAAAGGGAAGAATAAAATATATGCTAAAATTAGTAATAGAGACATTATAGATAAGAATGTGAAGATGCATAGGAATGGTGAATGGGCTTTCATGGAAATTTTTCATTCTTTTGATATCAAGTTACTAGACGTAACAAAAAAAAGTATAGTTGATGTGCTTGTTATCATGAATTTGAATATTGATGCCTCTTTGACTTCACCTCATTGCATGTATAGCGTGAAGTTTCACTTGACCAATCATCCATGATAATATATTAAAATATTGATTATTCAAAGATGATAGGTAGATTAATGAGTTCTTAAATTTAATGAATCATTTTAAAAAGAAACTCATTGATTGGTGGCTTGTTGTAGAGGTTGAAGATGGAAAAGAAACCCTTTTTGTAAGTGATATTATTCATCATAAAATAATTCCACTTTGAGTGGTCTTGTAACTCTTAAAAGGATGTTTGATAATTTCAATTTCTAAAAGAAAATGATAAACTCAATCAACAAGGATTATGTAGAAGGCATGGACTTAGGAACTAAATAATCTCCTGATATGATCCATATTAGTAAAATGTTGAGGATAATAAAGATAGTGATGATTGCATTATTGAGAAAGTTAAACAAGTTTTTTTTCATGGTCATATGATGAGATAAAATCCTATAAGGAGGACTTTTTTCAGCATACCATTCCCTTGGAACATAGTACGAAGTAATTCATATATATCTAAACACCTATCAACCTATTGTTGGCACCTAAAATAAAAAAGAATCACTGACTTGCTGAAATATTAAGGTATAATCAAGTCATTAAAACATTTAAACTAGGCATCCAACTTTAACCTAGTGAGAAAGAAGAATCGAGACATAAGTCTCTATGTGGATTTTAGACACTTGAAAATCAAATCCCTTAAGGACAACTATCCATTACCTAGCACAATTCATTAGTTTTAGAGACGTATAAGGTCAAATATAATTTCAATGATGGATGAAATCTTAGGATATAATCAAGTTGTGGTTAAAAAATATAAATAACATAAAATAAAATTCATAACTCTATTGGGAATATTTGTTTATGTGAGGATATCTTTCAAACATAAAAATGCAAGTGTCACTTTCTAAATGTTTATGGATGTTTTCTTTGTTGGTTTAATAAATGAGATCATGGTAGTCTATCAACATTATGTAACTACCTATTCCAAGGATAATGCCCATTGTAAACACCTAGATCTCATTTTTTAATGATGCATGGAATATAGGATTTCCTTAAATCCCAAGAAGTGTATATTTGATATGAAAGAGCTTAATCTCCTTGGGAACATAGTATCCAACAAAGGAGTAAGGATTAACTTCAAAAAAATTAAAGTATTAGACCTCATACTGCAACCCAAAATAAATAAGGAAATTTAATCCTTATTTGGAAAAATTAACCTTGTTATGAGGTTTTCTATTAAATTTGTTGAGAATTCAAAGGCTATCTCAGATTTTCTCAAGAGAGGAAAATTGATCAACTAGGATAAGGAGTTCTTCAAGGAATTTAAGGATCGGCTCAAAAAGAGACCAATTATAGTAAACCTTGATTACTTGATGTATTAACATGAATTTGCACCCCTAGTGCAAATCCCCTTTTTTCCCATTAACACCTTAGAAAATCAAAAGCGAAGATTTAATTCCACTTAAACCCACTACTTGTAGTCCACTTGGCACCTTGTTTGTGTGTCATTGGGTGTGTTTCTTTCGGAGATTCTCGCACGATGCAGAGATGACTACGCGGCATGTAGATGTCCACATGGCATGCTTACATCCCTGGAAGATTCCTATGGCTAAGACTGTAGAGGCGTTACATTTTCAATTGGAAGACAACTCAGAGTAACGTCCCTCTTCGGTTGGCTGACCCAAATATGGTTATTTTTCAGTTGCTCCATATTCTTGACCATTCCATCCATTCTCAAATTTTTGTTAGTCCTTCTAGACCACTTGAACACTTTTTGAGAATTCACTTCCAAGCTTTGTAGTAGCATCCTTCACTCCATTACAGCAACTCAATAATATGTCACTCCAACAAGGCGAGTAAAAGACACACACCATGGAAATAGAGGCTTGAGTCGCTCTTGTTCACTCCTCCACAAGACTTGAGCACTTTGGACGGAGGTGGTAAATCTCCTCCATTCTCTCCTTTTTCTTTTGATTGGGTAAGCACTTACTTTTTGTGGTGTTTCTTGCATACATAGCTTGTAGTTCTTTCCTTTATCATTTCTCTATACTATTCCCAAATTGGTTGTCTATGGAGGTGGAAACACCAAGATAGGGGTTTGACTGAGGTAGGACCCTATAAAGCCCCAAAAATTTCCCCCTTCCTTGTGTGCAGGTGGAGAGTGTGTGGATCAAGTTGGCAAGGAGAGCATTCTACAAGATCGTCTTCGTCACCTTGGTGGTAATACATTCCCTTTATCATATTCACATTTTCTTTTCTTTCCTCTTAATCTCGTTCTATCATTCTAAGTGTTCCTAGACTAGGCTAGTGGTCTTCCTTTTTGGGTAAGAATCTTGTCTCCTCAGTTCTTTGGTTGTATGGACGTCAGCGCACCTATGAGATGCTAGTGCATCGTGCTTTCATCCTGGAACTTTGCTTCCATCCTTAGATAAAGAGTTACCTGAGACACAAATCTGACTCTAAAGGCTAACCCATCTAGTCCCCTTCCTACATTCAGATTGTAGAGTGATCGAAGGGTTCATAATCCTCATCATTCTCATCCTCATTATCCTAACTTCCCTTTAAACTAAGGTGGGTTAGGGTAGCCTTTTCGCTCTTGGCCTTTTGTGACATGGGACCTTGTAGCGGATGGTCCCCCTCTCTTACATTTTGGTGAACCTGACGTGAACCATTTTCTTTCCATTCAGCAATACTGAAAGTTCCTTTCCTCATATCTAAGCAATTTCGTGGGTGTGAGTGTTGTGAGGCTCTCACCTCACAACCAAACCTGTGACCCCTAGTAAGCATAGTTGGAAGGTTCCAAAGTATTGCATAACGAAACCTTAACTAGGACACTACCATTTCCTGTAAACCGTAGGAGGCTCCATAGAAGTGCCATATAGTGTATGCTATGGCCTCTTTCCTTAATCAACCTATTCCCTCTACGTAGAATATGAGTAGTGGTACTAGCATAACCTTTACTTCATAGGACTTTTTTATGGGCTTCAATACAGATCCATCTCCTCTTTACATTCTTGCAAGGATAAATGGGAACACTCTAGCAAGCATTCTCATTGATCCGACATCACAAGTGAATATCATAACTAAGGATATTATGTTGATTCACTTCCTACACAAGGACGGATATGATGCACCTAAAAGTATCGTCTGCACCCATGACAGGCTTTTCATGCCTCCTATAGGGATTATTGTCCTATCAGTCCTTGTTGTACCTAAGTTTGTAAGTCTTAATTTTTCCAGTATCCAGGGGTCTGAGCTCTTCATAGTGAAGCTAGGTATCCCCTAGCTAGAAGTTATGAATGTAGTTCCCTCGATCATACACAAATTTTTAAATTTCATTCATGGAGGTTCGGTACATGTTGTCCATGACACCGGTTATAGACCATCGATTACATGTGGCAAATATACCTTGGATTACTTTTGGCCTACCTTCGTTGGTCCTCTCCCACCTAGGAATGATCTCTTACACCGCACTTATCAGAACTATAAGAAGGGGTGCTCTAGGCAAAAAGTGAGGTACCCTCCTTCACCTTATGCTATCTCACATAGAGCTTGATTAAAATATGATAGTGATGCCTCCAAGGCACTAGAAGAGAAGCGGCCCAAAGATCCTCCTTCTTCCTCTTCCATGGTTCAGCCTAATGCTTCCTCTCACTCTGTCATGGTACCATCTATTTTTTTCGTGTGTTTGCCAAAGAATCCCATGGTGCCCACTTGGTGAAAGGCCAAGCATCCTGCATTTGAGCTTCATGTCTTACCCATGGAGCCTAGGCTCATTCGATATGGAAGACAGAGAGTCTCCTATGAAGAGTCCTCCTTGTCTTAACCTCCGCAACCTCCTATTGTTCCTATTTTTAAAATAGTGAACAGGAAGAGGTCTACCGCAGAGGCGTTAGACGTAACTCCTCCCACCGTTTTTGAACCTGGTCCTTTGGCTCCCATTCAGAAGAATACCCTTTCACTAGAGACAGTCATGGAGGACACCCCCATGGCTGAGTAAGATACTTTTATTCCTTCACAAATTTTGGCTTTCGATGCAAAGATTCATAGAAACCGCCTTATGCATGAGCATAAGCATCGACGAAAGGCTCTCTTGGCTGAGAAAGTCTCCTTAAAGAAGGAGGAGAAGACTACATCTCCTACTATGTCTTCCTCTCTCCCCCCTTCCACCTCTATTCAACCTCGTTCCAAATTTCTTCCAACTTCCGTTGTGAGTGCACCTGCACTTGGAAAGGTGCAAGTGTTCATCACTCCTTTTGCAGAGCCACCCTTGTTGACCTTCGTTCCAAATTTCCTACCTTTCCCAAAGCCTATGGACATGGTGAAAATTTTGGTTGTGTCCACTATGGTTCTTCCCTCTTCTCCCTCAATCCTTGCTTCATCTATGGGGATTTCACCTCCTCCGATGAAGAAGAAGGTAGAGTGTGATCCCTCCAATGATGTAGGATGAAATAAGAGCCCACCTTCCTTGAAAGGTGGCCCCACACTAACTTTTTATTTCCTAGTGACGGAACTAGCTCCATCCTCCCTCGAGTTCATCACTGCTCCTAAGTTCCTTGGTGAGCCTAGCAGTGAACCTCACGTGCATACTCCTCTGTCTACAAAGGAAAAACATGGCACTCCTGTCAAGTGCATGTTTAACTTGTTGGATGAAGTTTCGGCCCTATCAGTAATCTTTGCAAGGTCATTGACCTTAGACTTACAAGAGCTGAGTGACGGAGACCTTATAGGTTCCTCTTTCTTAGCCCTTGTTGCAGGAGGATCAGAAGCTCCTCCCCTTAACATTAAACCATTTCAGGCTCGTCTTCCCTCCTACGATGATATAGAGTGGGAGGCTTACAACCTCTTGGTTGACAAATGTTAAGGGGAAACTTTCTTCTTAATATTTAGATTAGACATGTGTGTGTATGTGTCGTGACCTGTGTTCCCTGTCATCGTTCTCTATGTGCCTAGGTGACCCACGTCACCCATGTTGGTGCTAGGATAAAGGTGTGGTGTATGTGTTGTGAAACTTCCTCTATATGTGTCATCATTATTCCATGTTTGTGATATAATTTCCATGAATTGGGGATGATGTAAAGTGTCGAGATCATTTAGGTCTCCTTCCATGTTAACCCAATTTTTTATTTTATTTTGTTTTCTCGTGCATTCCTCACTTGGCCTAATATAGTAGGGGTTTGATGACAGTTCATCTATATACTATTATTATACTTACATATATTTATGAGTAGTTCTGACCCCAAAATATCAAGCTATCCCTATGCCCTATGTGCGTGATCTATTCTCTTTACCTTTCACTTTATATTTCTCTCATCTTTGCTTGAGTTATCCCTTTCATGTGTGGAAATTCCTCTTCTATGTTACCCGGTCTTTAGGAAATACATTTGTTCCAAACAAATCTTTCTTCAAAGACCTTCCACATGCTTCTTTGTTGAAATTGCATTCTCAGCTTAAAACCCTAACATAACGTGTTTCCTTCATCATGGGTTGTCAAAGAAAGGACTTGGAAATCCTCCTCCGAAGAGGGAATGGTCTTATTCCTCCCCTCGCATGAGCACGTCTCCTTCCTTTCAAATTCCTTGATGAATTGAATATCCTTCGAAAGGATTCCTTGGTGATGAATCAACTCAAGAAGGAAGACATTAACTTTGGAATAGTGTGTCCCTTGAGTGGACCCCTTCGCAAGGTTTCAAATGATTTCTTGGCGTTTAGACCAAGGGCAACCCGAATAGACCAATTTTTCATCTTCGTGTCTAGTCCAAGGATAGTCCAACTAGACTTCACTTTACATCTTCACGTCTAGCTTTGGGGCAGCTCAACTAGACTTTACCTTTCAATCGGCACGTCCCTTGAGTGGACCGTCCTTCCTTTTGAAGGGTTCCCGAGGGACCCCTTTGAAATCATTACAACTTAGTGATGGTGTGCATGATTGTTCATTCATTGGCCCGCGCGGCCACTTCCTAATGTGTTTTATTTGTGGGTAAATATTTCGCCATCTCTTACTCTATGGAGTCCCCTCTACTTAGTCTCCCTCATGTGAGAGCTCTTGGGGGATACCTTCCTTGTAGGTTTGCGGGTCTGTAGGGTGCGTTTATTCATTTCCTTCATGTGAGAGTTCTTGAAGGATAACCCCCCTTGCAGGACTGTGAGCCTGCAAGACACTTTCATACTCTAGCTTTGTGGTTCTGTAGAACTATGAAGTCCTCTCTTGTAGTTCCCAATTCACCAAACTATTCTCTGCTTCCTTGTTGATTCAGGTATACATCTCTTACTCTACTTTACTGAAGCACTCATCAGTACTCATGCTCACTAAAGTGGGGGAAAATGTATTAACGTGAATTGGGACCCCTAGTGCGAATCCCCTTTTTTCTCTTTAACACCTTAGAAAATCAAAAGTGGAGATATAATTCCACTTAAGCTCGTTGCTTGCAATCCACTTGGAGCCTTGTTTTGTATCGATGGGGGCATTTCTATCGGAGATGACTGTGTGGTCCGCGAACATTTGCGTGATATGCTTACATCCCTAGCAGATTCATGCGGCTGAGACTGCAGAGGCATTACATTTCTGATTGGAAGTCGAAGAGTAACACCCCTCTTCGATTGGAAAACCCGAATATAGCCATTTTTCACATTCTCCTTCATATTCTTGACAATTCCATCCATTCTCAATTTTTTGCAAGTCTTGCTAGACTACTTGAGCACTTTTTGAGCATTGACTTCCAAGCTTTGTAGCAGCATTCTTCAGTCCATTGCAGCAACTCAATACTCTATCACTCCAACAGGGTGAGTACAAGACACACACCATGGCAATAGAGGCTTGAGAACCTCTTATTCACTCCTCCAGAAGCCTTGAGCGCTTTGGATGGAGGTAGTTAAGCTCCTCCATTCTCTCCTTTTTATTTTGATTGGGTAATCACTTACTATTTAGTGGTTTTTCTTGCATACGTAGCTTGTAGTTATTTCCTTTATCATTTATCTATACTATCCCCAACTTGGTTGTCCATGGAGGTGGAAACACCAAGATGGGTGTCTAACTGAGGCAAGCCCCTATACAGCCCCAACAATTTCCCCCTTCCATGTGTGCAGGTGGAGATTGTGTGGAGCAAGTTGGTGAGGAGAGCATTCTACAAGATCATCTTCATCACCATGGTGGTAATACATTTCCTTTATCATATTCGCATTTTGTTTTCTTTCCTCTTAATCTCGTTCTATCATTCTAAGTGTTCCTAGACTAGGCTAGTGGTCTTATTTTTGGGTAAGAATCTTGTCTCCTCGCTTCTTTGGTTGTACAAATGCAGGTGCACCTGTGAGACACCAGTGCATCATGTTGTCATCCTCAAACTACGCTTCCATCCTCAAATAGAGAGCTTCCTGAGACATGAATCTGACTCTAAAGGTCAACCCATTTGGTCCCCTTCCTACATTCAAATTGTAGAGTGATCGAAGGATTCATAATCCTCATCATTCTCATACGCTTCATCCTAACTTCCCTTTAAATTGAGGTGGGTTAGGGAAGCCTTTCCGCTCTTGGCCTTTTGTGACCTGGGGCCTTGTAGTGGGTGGTCACCCTGTCCCACACTCTATATTTTCAAAAAAAAAATTACTTTTTTTGTACTACTATTGTTGTTTTTCTTCATAAAAAAATGTTGATGGGTGTAAACAACCAATTGCCAACTTTAGCAAGTTACTGCAAAATATTAAAGTGGACTACTACATCATGGAAAAGCATGATTATTCTATTGCTAAGGAAGTTAAAAACTATAGGACATATCTCATATGAGATAGAATCACTACCTATGTACTCAAAATATTATGGAAAACATCTTTTTTTAGCAAGAAGTTTCAAAGAAAAGATATATGTATATTGATAAGATTCAAGAGTATAACATGAAGGTGTAGACTAAAAAATTAAAGAAAGGTCAAGTCCTTGCTAAGGCAATGGAATATACACACTTAGATGCTGAAAAATTACATCAAGTAAGTTCTAGTATGGAATATTTTTCTTTCCTTTTGAAGAATAATCCATGGTACAAAGATAATTTTCTATTTGGAAAACATGAGTTTTCCTCAAGACTAAATGATCATTATAAAAGAACCTTAAATTTGGCAACCCAAAGGTATATATGTTGTTTTTAGGATAATTAATATGGAGAAATATTAATGGATTACTCCTCAAATGTTTAGATCAAGATCAATATGTTGAATTCATCGAGTATTAAGAGTTTTTTAAGGAATTTTATGCCAAATACTACTATTTGTTAGAAGGTAATTAGAGCTTGGGATTTTAGCAACCCACATTTTTCCAAGTATTTGGCTAAATTTTGTAGGAAGTTTGATGTTTTCTAGATATTTTTAGGCCAAATAAATTTTTAGGTGCACTCCCCCTCATATATATTTGAATCTAGGTTCTATTTCAACAATGGGGTATTAATTTTATTTAGGGGATTCTTGAATGGCCAAGCAATGAGTAGTAATCAATTATTCTAGCCATTAACTATTTTACCAAATGGATGGAAGATATACCTAATATATTTATGTTATATCTAAAGTGGTGATTGAATTTATACTAAACAACATAATCACAAGGTTTGGTGTGACTAAAAAAATAGTTATTGATATTGAAATTATTTTTCTATCCTTTGACTTTCTTGACATGAGTTATAACTATGAGATAATTTTAACACATTCTCCCTCTTATCATCCATACATATTAATGACCAAGTTGAATCTGGTAATGAGTACACTATGATAATTTTTAATAAGACACTCCATTTAAATAAGAAAAGATGGTATGATAAGATAGTATAGGGTAAACCCACAAAAGTGGTTTACAATTCGAGTGAGGAAGGAAAAGTTGCAAAAAATGACCCCATGCAAAAAAAAATATTTTTTGGGGTTCGAACGAGCTATTTGGTTCGAGCGAACCAAAAGAGGGTTCGAGCAAACCTCTTTAATGTTGGGTCCCACCATAGGTTTCATTTCGGGGAATGAAATAGAAAAGTTTTTTTTTGAAAGGGGGGTTTCGCTCGAACCAGGTGAACCCTGGTTCGAGCGAAACCCCCTCTGGTTCGCTCAAACCCCCCTTTTCCCTCCCTCTCCCCGTTAGCTACAAAAAAATTCCATAATTTTTGCTTCAAAGCTTGGGTTGAGGATGAAAATGGAGGAGACTTCATAGACCCAACTGGATGATGGTATTCCTTGCAATGAGCTATCCAATGAATATAATTTTTATATGTTTTGGTTTTATTATGTATTTTTTTTTAGTTTGATTAAAAATAGGTTTTTCACTGAAAATCAAGGTCTTTGTTCTAAACATGTGGAAAAATAGCAAATTATCAAAATAAAATTCTAAAAAATATGTGCAAGCTAGGTATTGATGTCCTTGATCCAGTAAAAAAAATTAAATTTTGATACATACAAAAAAGTTATATTGTAAATGGTTTGCCTATGTCTGAATTGTAATTGGTTTGACTTCAAATTTTGATTAAGGAAAAAATATTCAAAACACTATGAAACCAAATGAAAGGGCTAGATATCATAGTTACAAATCTAAATTCAAAAAAAATGAATTTTATCCTTCATGGAAAAAAAGTTATGTTGTATATGGTGAGCGTCACTCCTTAAAAATGTTGTTTACTAGAAAAATTAGTTTTCGAAGGAGATGGAAAGAGAACTGCAATCTGATTCCAAAAATTTTGAAAAAATATATATTTAGAATCTACAAACAAAATGTTGCAAATCACTAGTTTGCATCATCTTCAAATTCCTCACGATTTAGCTACTACAGGTGCCCGAAAGTGAAGATTTAGTTATAAAAAATTATTTCAGTGTCCAGTTTGGCAAAAAAATTTAAACCGGTATTGTGGGATCACCCTATAATATATAAAAATTTTGTTGATAAGATCCCCTTTAAATTTATTTTTGTTAAAAATTCCAATATGACAATTAGTCTTGAGTCAATAGTGTGCAAATTTTTGAAAAAAAATTGAGGAAGAGGAAAATGATTCCATTTTATTGATAGTGCATAAAGTAATTGAACTTGAAGAAACCAAAAGTTTTGCACATAAAATAAATCTATTGCAAAAAAAATATGAAAATTTTATTTCATAAAAAGGAAGCTCAAAGAGATTTCCAAGTTAGGGACATTGTCATTATGAAGAAAACAAGGTCTAAATATAAGGGAAATCATGGAAATTTTGAAGTCTTATGAGTTAGAACTTATCAAGCCATATACAAGTGTGTTCAGATTATTTTTAAGCTCAAGATTCTAGATAGATATTTCATGGAGCTTTCATTATATGGTTATAGTTTCAAGTAGTGCTTCTCTTGATGGTATAAAGCTCTCTTTGGGCCTATGTATATATTCATCTTTAATTTTTTCTGTGTTTTACCTCACTTTTTGGTTGCTCTATATTGGCCCTACTTTCCTCTTTTGGTGTACATATTAGAGATAGTTAGATTCTTATGTGTATAAAAGAGGCACACATCCTCAACTAGAGCCAATGTTGGAACTCAACCTAACGATACAAAAATTTCTTGAGTCTTATATCCCTTGTGTATTTCACATAATTATTGTATTCATCGTATATAATTGATCTCAAATATATTCAAAATGGGTATTTCCTTGATTGAATTGCCTAAATTTTGTTCCTTATCATTCCCCATGTTCCTATCAAATCTTGGAAGTTTTAAAAATCCAAATTAGGTCCACTCTTGGGAATTTTTTGGGGTAAAATTATAGATTTGTGTTATTATAAATAAAATGACCAATGCAAATATAAATTTTCAACTTTAACCATAAAAAGTGATATTTGTGTTTGAATTTTAAAATTATGTTATCTAATGTTCAATGTAGATCTCCTCATAAAATTTATGTTTATAATTTTTAAATTTTGTTGAAAAATTAGTGGGATATATTTTTTTATAAATTTAAAAGTAGAATTTGAAGTATTGAAAATTTAAGAAAAAAAAGATGTCAATGGGACATCACAAAAGAAGAGAAATACATTTTTTACTCATTTTTTCTCCAAATTTATTATTTGAAAATATAGTGCATGGAAAAATAAAATTGATGAATGCCCATTTTTTAATAATTTATAAAAGTTGAACTTACTCAAAACATCATAGTTTTTATTCTAAAATCCTAATTACAATAAATTTTTAAAAATCATAATAAAAATAGTCAAAATATCGAAAATAAAATGAATTCAAAACTTTAAGATATACAAAAGGGTATTTTGAGATTTTCATGAAATTACCCCTAGTTAGAGAAATATAGAATTGAAGTTAAAAGTTTTTAGATTTTCCCCAAAACAAGGGTTAAGCTACCACATACACACCTTTGGGAAAAAGGATTATGACTAAAACCCTCTTGACTAAAAGAGTTTCACTTGATAATTTACACATAAATCTAATTGTCATTCAACTTTTCAATGGAAAAAAGCTATAAATTATAGTTTCAAGAAAAGTATTTCACCCAAAACTATGTGTCACATATATGCCACATGGTTTCAATCAACTATTTTTTACTCGAAAAAAATTAGGGTGAAACAATTTTGCTCAAAATTGTTTTATTGGGAAAAAGTGGCACAACTATGGGTTTTTACCCTTCAACCATTTTATATAGTTTTTATAAATCTCCAAAGTTTCAATTGACTAATAGACATCTTCTAGTCATCCAACCTTCTCTCTTAACTACCATTCCTACATAGAAGTTTCACTAATTCTATCAAGTCCTTAGTTCCCTTTATTTCCTTCATTCCATTAGTTTATATAATACTTTTGATGAAAATATAATATCCACATTATTTGTTGTAGCCTCTTAACCTCCAGATCTCTTTTGCATCCCCAGATTCTTCTTTTCATACTTATTTCCCATTACATTTCTTTGCAAACATTTTAAGCTCTAATGGACATATGTACTTAAATTTCTTTATCCTAATATTCTAGCCTCCCATCCTCTTGTTTACTTTTGCATTCACTCCTTCTTGACTTTTGATCAAGGTTAATGTACTTTGAAAATGTGTAAGATTCATCTATACTTCTTTTCTTTCCCTTCCCCATCCCAACCTCCATTCATTTTCCATTCCCAATTCTAAAAATCATTGATATATTCCTCATTTCCCTTTTTCAAAGTTCTGAAGGTCATTTTGACTTGTTTTGATATTTTCCCATCTCCAAATCTCTCAATCTTCCATCCTTATCCACAACTATGTAATCTTTCATTTCCTCTATTTTGTAAACTTACAAAATTCTAACAAAATTCTTGTGTTTTCTTCCCACATATAGACCTCTATTTCCTCGATTATTTCACATATTCCTTCCATCTTCCCTTCTAACAAAAATCTTTTGCACTTCCAAACATTTAAACTTTATCCAATTCCACCTTCAAATACCTTCATTGATTACACATTATTTTCTTGCATAAATTCCAATCCATCATATAAATTTTCAATGGAGTTATTTTATCTTTCCTTCACCCCCAATCTCTCATCCTTCCAAATTTTCTCACATTTCCTCAAATTATTTCTTGTATAATATTAGACTTCCATTCCACTTTCCCATCCTAAATTCCATGTCTGATCTCCAATTCTACATTGAATTCCCATAAAGTACATTTCAATACTTTTGTCAATCATTTAGTCCTATATGGAGTTCAAGAAGACACCTAAACTTTAAGTATTCTATATAGACATCTTATCCTAACCTCCAATTCTATAGTATGATCTCACACTTCTTCCACATCACTTCCTTCTCTCATTTTCATCTATTTTCATAGTTTCAATATATTTTTATACTTCCATTTGAACATTATGTCTTGACCTCTAGTCCCAAAGGGAAAATCTACAGCTCCCATCTTAATTTCTAGTTTCACATCATATTCTTGAAAATTTTACCAAAGACATTGCTACCCCTCTCCTCTTGCCATGTAAAGTTATTTTGGACCTTACAATTTTTTGATTGGGAAAAGGATGAAAAACTTCTTCCCAATTAGATTAATTGGATTAAAGATGACCTCAAGAGTCACTTGCCTACAAACCTATTAAGGAGAGCCAAAATGATGGATCATAACTTTAATCCAATTTTTATGGTGTGTGTGTGTGGGGTGATTGATGATGTGAATTTAAATGACTAATCTATAAATGCAATGATCTAACTATAAAAAATATACAAATGCAATGATCTATTATGATTTATAACAAACTAGATGCAAATAGACAAATTTTATTTCCAGAAATGAGTAAGGCAAACACAGATGCACCTAACATGTAAAGCTTGATCTTTCTCATCTAGGGTGAAATACACCCTAGACAATCTTCCTTTCTTATTAGATCTAAAAATGTGGGATCCATGACACCAGTCTATAGCTTCTATCCTTTGGGTGTTATTTTCATAAACTTTTCTATTGATGGGAAAATGTAGATTCCATGACTTGTCAACTTGTAGGGCTAGAGTGCATAAATGAACATGTAGCCTTCAATTTTTGTTCAACTCACTTTAGATCTGCCTGCACACATGAGAAGAGAGGAAGGGTTGTGCCATATAGGGTCTTGCCTCAGTCAAACACCATGTTGGTATTTCTACCTCTATAATTGAAAATTATGATAAAAATAGAGTGTATCCTTGGATGGATAGAAGTTAATTAACGAATAAGTAGAATGAATTTCAATGGAAGAAAATTTTTGTTACTCTTATTGTTTCAGACATAAGACAACAATCATCACTCTCTCTCATTCAAGGATAACACTAGATATCTCAATACAAAGGAGAAAGATATCTTGCATTATGGTTTCCCTAGGGGATAAATGTAAACTAATGAGGGGTTCACCACCAAGATAGGGCTTAAAAAGATAAATGTAATGCAAATAAAAATTCTTAACCCTAACTCAATGCAATATTTCACTAAATGACTTAGAAACACAAATAAAAAAAGATAGAAATATGCAAGATGGAATGTGTGCACATGGAAATTTCAAGATGATTGGATGAAGGTCTGAAATGCTAGAAATTTTTGAATTTTAACCTATTGGGACTCATTCACCAATCTGGGTGAATCAATCTTGGATTTGGGTTTTTGCACAGGAATAGGTTTATGGAAAAGGGGTATCTGAATCTGCAAAAATCTTGAAAAATGTCTTTTAGTGGGACTCATTTTCCACTTCTAGTGAATCATTCCCATTTAACTTTTCCAAGAATTCAAATTTAAAATATGTAAGTTCCAATACCTTCTCTTTTCTCCCAAATTGATTTTTGGATCTGAAACTATTGATTTTGGACCTGTAGGTGAATTTTTGTGAAGATGACAACCTTGTGATGGCTTGAAAACTTCTTTGAACCTTGCAACAAAAT
The DNA here is from genome assembly GCA_007115665.2 of Sequoiadendron giganteum. Taxonomy (NCBI): domain Eukaryota; kingdom Viridiplantae; phylum Streptophyta; class Pinopsida; order Cupressales; family Cupressaceae; genus Sequoiadendron; species Sequoiadendron giganteum. The sequence goes on from CM021102.1 coordinate 356,155,859, forward strand.
CTTCAAAGGATCTTCAAGTCTTCAAATCACCTAGATCTGCAATCACACAGAGAGAGAGAGAGAGAGAGAGAGAGAGAGTATGTTGATTGTTAGCGAATAGGGGTTTGACTTCTTCAAAACCCTTGTAGGTAATTAAACCAAATGATGATGTAATGAAATGAAGGCATGAAAAATGAAACAAAGAACATGAATAATGGATAATAATACCTTGAATGATGTCTTGTAAATCTGCAACTCAACATGAAACGGTCATGAAGGATGTAGATCTTGATCTTGACAATAGGTGTAGAACAATGTATGATCTTGGATCTCTAATGCTACATCACAATACTAGATCAATATCATGTTTGATGCTTGATAACCTTGACATGGTGATGGATCTTGGATTTCTGCAATAATTGATGAAGAATTCTACCCTTAAATGCCTTAAAAATGATCTTGAATGATCTCTTGATGATCTTGTGAGTCTTGGAATACCTAACTCTTGAGTGTTGGAATTGATCTCATGAATTCTTAATTGAAATAATGATTTGAAATGACATTTATACAAGAAATTCATCCAAATGACTATTAATTAGATCCCATAGGCTGACATTCATAAAATTTGAAATTAAAACCCAAATTTCTCACTCAAAACCTTCAAAATAGGCCAAATGGGACTCATACACCATTTGTGGCATACGGGTCCCACCTAGGTGGGACTCATTCACCCAAGGTGGAGAATGGGTCCCATGTGCCCTATTTTTATTGTTGAATTGTTGGGGAGTGTGTAAATTAAGTTTATTTGTTGATCTTGTCATGTTTTTCATTGAAATATGTTTGGGATGCATAATATAGGGTCTTAGGGGCCTATTAGTTATGATATTAAGGTCATAAATTTAGGAAGGCCCAAAGTGCAATGTCAAAGTGTAAATAAATATACTTTACAACATTAGATTAAGGAAAAATTGGGTCTATTTATCTTAGAAGGGCCCTAAATCCCATGTAAATGTGTAAAACACATTACAACACTAGATTAGGTCCACTTAATTTACAAGTCTCCTAATTTTAATGTGGAAGTGTGAATAAATCCGCTTTACAACATTAAATTAGGGTAGAGTTAGGTTTATTTAGCTTTAAAAGGGCCCAAAACCTAATGTGGGTGTGTAAAACACATCACAACACTAGATCAAGGCGATATCAAGTTCCATTTATCATTAATTATTTCTAGATTAAGTGTGAAAATGAACACGGTGACATTTTTTGACACTACATTTAGCCCCCACTTTAGTGAGAGGATGAACTTGCTTCAATCTCACACTAAAGTAGGCATTCAAGAGGGGTCCAATTATACCAATATAGATGGTCTTAGATAAAAACGATCAAGGAGGTAACCAAGCCCCCAAGATCCAAGATGCTATGTTGAACCAACATAAGCACAAAAGGATATGCACAAGGTGTATGATATGCAGCAAAAAAGGATATGAAAACATATAATGTCAATAACTAAAAGAGAGAAAAGAAAAAAGAAAAAAAAAGAGGTGGATCAAGCCTCAACCGTTTTTCCAACACAATGTGGATCTATTGGTGTAATTAATTGTGTTATACCTTGTCCTAGGTCGTAATTACACCTTAGTTAAGTTTACTTAGGGACCACATAAGATTTTTTGGAGATTTTCCACTTCTTGTGGACTTATCATGTTATCACTTTATCACTTCCACCTTTCGTGGACATATCATGTGATTCCTCTCCACTTTTTGTGGTAGATCCACCTTTTGTGGTGATTATCACATTATCACTTTTCCACTTTAGGTGGAGTGATAGCTTTTCACAGTTGTCTCATGTCATAAGATTATGACACTTGTAATAATCTTATGCCCTCCTATGTTCTCACCTTGGCTATATAACCAAGGGGTCTCTACTACATTTGTACATTGATCATTATTGACAAATTACACTCTATTCTTGTCATATTGTTTTTATCTCTCTTATGCGTGTGCTTCCATTAGCCCTCTAGATCTTGCGTGGCTACCTTCATAGCCAATTCTTACATGGTATTAGAGCTATGGAGTTCCTTTGGATTTCCATTTTGGGAAGATATTAAGTGCAATCTTGCATTTTTATCATAGAAATACTAGATTCTTAAGGGTTCCATTTTTGGCCTTGTATTGTAGGTGCATTTTGGGAGCTTTTTACATCAAATTTGAGCTCACCATTGCGTTTGGAGTGTCCAAGAAAGTCAGATTTTCCTTTTTTTTCATCTCAGTTGGACATTGGAGGCCAAATCTACAAGGGTTTGAAGATCAAAGGTGGTTTCCAGATCTAGGAGGTAGCCATACTTTTGGAGCATTTTCAGCCAAAAAGGACACTGCCATTGCGTTCAGAAGGGACAAAAACCCTAAGATTGATTGTCAATTCGTTAAAATTGGACAACTTTTCTCGGAGCCATCTGGAAAAAATTACCCCTCTTTGACCGTACGGATCGACATTATTGCAGAAAAAACGGTATGATTTTTTTTTTAAAAAGAAAATTGTCAAAAAAAATTTGAAATTTTTTTTATAAAAAATCAAATTTGATTTGAAATTTTTTTCAAAAAAATTTTAAGTCTACGGTTGTAGACTATACCTACACCTGTAGGTAATAACTATACCCGCAGGAAATAGCATGGTACCCATCAGGTCTGCAGGCCACCACATGGCTTATAGCCAATGGCTCATGTTTTAGCTCCACGGCCCACCACACACGGTCGACAAAACTCTCGACGGTCGGGAAACTTAAAACTAGTAGGCATATAGATTGCAGCGGCAAGAGGAATATTCAATAGAATATTTCATCTGCACAAAAGAATTTTCCGCCAACAAGATTTCAGCAGGGGGTGACGGCGACCGTGACGACCAAACGACTGTCAAATTTAATGTCGTAGACTAATGACGTCAGCACTGCATCAACGACCTTTTGAAAATTGGCAAACCCTCTCTCATTTGAGTTTTTGATTTTGTAGTTCATCTTCAGAGGCTCATATCTTGCTCATTTTGACTCCTTTTTGCAATAATTTTTTTTATTTGGGCTAATTTTTTGCACTCTTTGCGTTGGTGTGATTGGTTTCTGGTTTTGATGCATGGTTTTTCCATAAAATTCAATTTCTCATAGGTGTAGCTAAGTTGTCACCATTTTTGCAACTTTTGGGGCTCCATTCAAGCTCATACGAACTCCTTTTCAGGTGTTGTTTTTTTGAAAGTGCATGATTTTTCTTGAACTTCACAGTGGTTCTATCAGTTTGTAGTAATTGTGATCAGATATTGTACTTTCAGCACTTGGTCATTTTTGGCCTATTTTGGCATTTCTAAAGATAAGATCTCAGTTTGGTCTTTTGCATCAGTTATTTGAGTTTGTTGTTTTGTACTTAAGGCTGTTGTAAAATATTGAAAATCAGAAGCCCACTTTGCTTGGCTTGCAAGTGGCCATTGTAAACGCACTAAGTATAAAGTGCCAAATCATTTTTTTGGGGGGGGGTTCTTTGATTTGGTGCATTTGGGGGGCTGTCTCGTGTGATTGTGCCTCTCTCTCTCTTGTTCTCTTTGCTGCTGTGGGTTCTCCTAATTTTCCTTTTTAACTCCACATAACTATGCTTCTTGGAAAATTGATGCTTGGAGTAAGTTGGTGGAAAAAGTATTAACTCATTATATTGATGGAACTATTGTTGCACCATTTGATCCTAAAACTGATCCTAATGCTCATTGGGATTGGCTCATGAAAAATACTATGGCTCTTGGAACATTGATGAAATATGTATCAAAAGATCTAATCTTGCAAATTGAAAAGTGTAAAACAATTAAAGAAGCTTGGGAAAAGTTTGGTCAATTGTATGGCCAATTTGATGAGATTAGAGTTTATCAACTTGAAAATGATCTCACAATGTTAGATCCTAAGAATTTTGATACAATCCAAGACTATGTCACTAAGGAAAATGAGTTAAGAGCACAACTTAAGGATTGTGGTATTGAAAAAAAAAAGGATGCACAATTGGTCTACAATTTGGTGGGAAAGCTTCCATCAGAATATGCAACATTTGTTTCTAGCTTCCAAACCCATCGCTTGATAGTGGGTAGTTCTTTCACTCTTCCATCATTTGATGCATTCACAAAAATGTTGATGTTAGAGCAAGCAAAATTTATAAGCATGGGGATTCTCAAGTCTTCAAAGTCTAAAGCTTTGGTGGCAAATCAAGGGAATCGAGGGACTCAAGGAAAGGGTTCCAATAAGAAGCAAAAGCAATTTAAGCCAAAGACACAACAGGATAAAGTACAATCATCCTCTCCACAACAAGGGAATTCTTCACCTTCTCCTAAGAAGGGAAATTTAATCAAGAAGGAGAGACCAACTTGCTCATATTGCAAGATATTTGGTTATTATGAGCATCATTGCCATACTAAACAAATTGATGAGTTGACAAACATCATCAAGAAAAACAACATCAATTTTCCATTCGCCTACAAGAAGAAGGATTCATATCCTTCCACTTCCTCACAATCAAAAGGAAAAGGGAAAACATTTATGGCTACTACAGGTTCTTCACAGCAATGGATACTTGACTCAGGTGCTACTCATCACATGGGTTCTACAAGGGAGCAGTTTTTTTCTTTTGAGCCATCTAAGGTACCTCATATCTTCATAGGTGATGACACTCAAGTGGATGTTGAAGGAAAAGGTTTGGTTGTCATGGATGATGGAACATTTGAGGATGTTCTCTATGTTCCTAACTTGAGCACTAATCTTCTTTCAATCTACCAAATAATTCACTTTGGAGATGGCAAGAAATTTGAGTTTCTACCAAATTCAGTTGTCGTCAAAGAACTTAAGGATGATGCCTTGGTTGCAGGGGGACAAGCCAATCCCAACACATGACTTTACTCAGTTTCCCATTGTATTCCTAAGTATCCTTCTACAACATTGCTCACTCATTCAAATTCAGACAGTAAGCTATGGCATGAGCGGTTTGGACATCTCAATTACTGCTATCTTCAGTAGCTTAGCTCCAAGGATATGGTTATAGGACTCCCTCAAATCAGATTTTCAGAAGGTGTTTGTTTAGGTTTCTCCTTGGCTGAGCATCCAGAAGAGAAGTTTGACAAAGGGAAGTCTTGGAAAGCTTTGGAAGTTCTTCAGTTGGTTCATAGTGATGTATCGGGTCCATTTCCAATGCCATCATTCAGCAAGTCCCGCTATGTCCTCACCTTCATTGATGACTACTCCCGCTTCACATGGGTCTATTTAATTGTTCACAAGAGTGAATTGTTTGACAATTTTCTAGACTTTAAGGCTCATGTTGAGAAGCAATCAGGGAAGCAAGTCAAGATTCTTCGTACATACAATGGAAGGCAATATGTGAACAATAGACTTGAAGAATTTTGTACTCTTGAGGGGATTGATCTTCAACATTCATTTGCATACACTCCATAGCAGAATGGTTTTTTAAAAAGGAAGAATAGAACCCTTAAGGATATGGCTAGCTGTATGATTCATGCTCATTCTCTTGGTTCTCAATTTTGGGAAAAAGCTATCAGTTGTTCCACTCACATACAAAATCGAGTTCCTCATAAGGCTTTGAAGGGTATGACTCCTTTTGAGGCTTTGTGTGGTAGAAAATTGGTTGTGAGACACTTCAAAGTTTTTGGTTGTCCAGCTTGGGCATGCATACATCTAAAGAAACGTAAGACATTGGAACCTCAGAGTAGGCCTTGCATCTATGCCGAATATCCTGAAGGAGTTAGGGCATACTGACTTTTGGATCCAAAGACACATGAGCTATTCATTGAGAGGAGTGTTCACTTTGAGGAAACCTCTCCTAGCTTGGCCTCTAATCCTCATCTTCCTTCCTCCATAGTGGAAAGTGATGATAGTGACTCAGATGATGATTCTCCCTCAACACCGACTCGTAGTATCACACCTTTGTAGGTTCCACTTGCAATTGAGGAGCCTCATCCTTCATCTCCTACTAGAGCTTATTAGGCTCAATAGACTCTTGATTCAGCAGGTTCTCTTGTTGGGTATCCTTCAGATACTCGAAGGACTCAGTCACAACATCAGGACTTTCCACATGCTTTTATTGCTACTGCTTCTGATCCATAGTCCTTTAAGGAAGCATCTAGAATTCTAGAGTTGGATTCAGCAATGGAGGAAGAGTATAGTTCCTTGATGAGGAACAACGCATGGGATTTAATTCCACTCCCTAAGGGGAGAAAGATGGTTCGATGCAGGTGGATCTATTGGACCAAGTATGTAGCAGATGGAAATGTGGATAAATACAAGGCTTGGCTTGTGGCAAAAGGTTTCTAACAAGTTCCAAGTGTTGATTATACAAAGACCTTTGTACCCATTGCTAATATGAACTCCATTCACTTGACACTTGCTATTCTTGCAGCTCATGGTTGGGTTGTACATCAGATGGATGTGAAGAGTTCATTTCTTCACATGGATCTTCATGAGGAGATTTACATGGAGTAGTTGTAGGGATTCATACAGGATTCTTCTTTGGTTTGTAGATTGAAGAAGTCTCTCTATGGCCTCAAACAGGCTCCTAGGGCTTGGTATGCCAAGATGGATTCCTTTCTTCTCTCCACAAAATTCACCAGGTGTCATTTAGATCCGAATGTCTACATTTTGTGACAGGGTGACTCAAATTTTCTACTTGCGCTCTATGTTGATGACTTGATCATTATAGGGAGTACCTCATCCATCAATGGTAGTGTCAAATATTCTTTGCAGGATAGAATTTCTATGACTGACTTGGGCCTTTTGCACTATTTTCTTGGGATTGAGATCTCTTCGTCAGCTTCTAGGATTTCTCTTTCTCATCCCAAGTATGCTCTTGATCTTCTATCTCGATTTCACATGGCTAATTGTAAGCTTGCTTTGACTCCCTTTCTTTCAGGATTCAAGCTTGAGGCTAAGTATTCTACTCCACTTGTTGATGCCACTTTGTATCCTCAGCTTTTATGGAGTCTCATCTACTTGACTCACACATGCCCTGATATTGCCTTTGTAGTTGGCATGGTTTCACAGTTTATGCAGGAACCACATGAGCTTCATTGGAAAGCAACCAAATGCGTCTTGCATTACATATAGGGTACACATCATCATGGGATTCACTATGCAATAGGTACAGGACTTACCTTGGTGGGATATATAGATCTGATTGGGCTGGCGATGTTGATGATCATAAGTCCACTTGTGGCTACAAATTTCATCTTGGTTCTGGCCCAATTTGTTGGCAGAGTAAGAAGTAGCATGCTATTGCTCTTTCTTTGACTAAGGCTGAGTATCAAGGAGTTGTCAATACCACTATTGAGGCTATTTGGCTTCAAAATATTCTCACTAAGTTTGGGTTCACTATTCCATGTCCTTTAGTCATTCATTGTGACAATCAGAGTGCCATCAAGATATCGAAGAATCCAATTCACCATCAGAGGACCAAACACATCGAGATTCATATGCACTACATCAAGGAGCTAATACAGGAGCAGGTCATTAATTTGTAGTATTCTCCTACAGCACAACAAGTTGCAGATATCTTCACCAAACCCTTCACTGAGTACATATCATCATTTGTAAGCTCTCTTAGGGGTGCAGGATGTTTCATCTGAGGAGGTCACTTGACTTCTTCATTCTCTCTTATGGGGGGCAATTCTTCCTCTTCCAGGGGTTTTGTCCTTCTCATACATTTGAGAGATTTTTCTCTTGTTTTTCATCCCTCTTTTGGGGGGGATTTTTTCCCATGTGGTTTTCTCCTTTTCTCCACTTTATGAGAGATTGCATTGAATTTGTACATGGGTACCTAACATGGCCTAGTTGTCAGGAACCATCTTGCATTGTTTACATTTGTGTACATTCTCCCTAAGTTTCACTTAAGGGGGGGTGTTGGTATAATTAATTGTGTTGTACCTTGTCCTAGGTCTTAATTACACCTTAGTTAAGTTTACTTAGGGACCACATAATATTTGTTGGAGATTTTCCATTTTTGGTGGACTTATCATGTTATCACTTTATCACTTCCACCTTTCGTGGATGTATCATGTGATTCCTCTCCACCTTTTGTGGTAGATCCACCTTTTGTGGTGATTATCACATTATAACTTTTCCACTTTAGGTGGAATGATAGCTTTTCACAGTTGTCTCATGTCATAATATTATGACACTTGTCATAATCTTATGCCCTCTTATGTTCTCACCTTGGCTATATAACCAAGGGGTCTCTACTACATTTTTAAATTGATACAGGCATTGATTTTGTAAGCATTATTGACAGAATACAGTCTATTCTTGTCATATTGTTTTTATCTCTCTTATGCTTGTGCTTCCATTAGGCCTTTAGATCTTGGGTGGCTACCTTCATAGCCAATTCTTACAAGATCAGATCTAAGGTTTGTGTCCAAAGATACGCACTCACTCTGAGGCAATGAAACTTTTGGTTGTCCAATGGGTGATTAATTCAAGAGGGTGAGACACATACACACACAGCTAGTATACTCTCACCGCACACACACAAGTGGCTAAGGGAAAGTCATGCCTCGAATCGGCTTACTATAAAACCGTACCAAAGTTATACCTATTGATAAATTTGATAAGGCACCACACAATAATGATCTTTGAGCTTCATGAGACAAGAAAAAATTTGTATGCTTGGAGCTCATGAATGAATAATGAACTTTGAGCTTCACGAGGAAAGAAAAATTTTGTACGCTTGGGGCTCATGAACAAACAAAATGGTTCTAAAGACATGCAAAGTGTGTTATGCAATGTGGCCATATAATAGGTATTGTAAATTCAAAATAATGCAAGGAATGTTCAAAGGGATCTTGCTTAGTTCATGTAGGGTCTCTTCTTAGGGGACATTGTGCCTAATGTCTCCAAGAGAGGACAAGTCAAAGAAATATCACACTCTTGGAGGAAATAAAACCCAATGATGCCACCAAGAAAAGGACACATCTCAAGAAAAAATAAAATCATCCAGTGAAACATGAGTTTTGATGTATGCCCCCACTTTAAAGCGGTTGCTAACACCATTAAAATTGCTTTAAAGTAAAAGGCATGAGAGCTTATTCAGAAATCCCTATGCCAAGTCATATGTTTCGAATAAGCTACATCATGAATAAGTATGTAACATGTGAATCAACTTAAGTCATATCATCCACATCCCAAGCTTTCTCTTATATGTACATGAAAGGTGATCAACTAGCCAAAATAGACAACGACAAGTGACATACGGGGAGAAGGCTACCTAACCTCTTTCTCCCACTTAGTGCAAGATAAGGATGAGCTGAATAGAATGAAAATAAGTATCAATTAGAGTAACTAGCTGCTAACACAAGGAAGAGCATCATAGTCCCTAAGATGTCAAATTTTATCACTTAAAGCCTTACATTAATTAGTAGAATGACCATGAACTCTATGATACGAACAAAATGAATTATTCTAATAAAAAGAAATTGGTGTTCTTGGGGGAAGGGATATTAAACGATCTTGGAGGAGTCTTGAAAAGATGCCTTCTTGATCAATAGTATAAGATATTCTTTTATTTTGCAACATAGATGTATCTTGATTAGTATAGAATGTCATACATACACATTAGATAACAAGATTTTGTTCTCTCCCTTATAGGAGGGTGTAAAATCTAACAAATTCAAATCATTAGTGTTTTACATGATGACATTGACATTAAGTGAAGATTTCTTTGTTTGTTTCATTTCTTGTAAAGGATAAAAATTAAGACAACTAGTGTCTATTAGTTCAAGATGCACTACTATTAAAGTCAGCTTAGAAGAATCTTTTGCTAGAGTGTTGATATTAAGTGAAGGCTTTTTTATTTCTTTCGAGGGATAATAACCAATACCACTAGTCTTTTCCTATGGGTGAGGCTCTATAGGGACAAAGATACCTTTTTCTTTAACAGTATCCTTTTCCACTATATCCTAGTTGTTTCTAAGTTCATAACCTCTTCCATAATTTTTTTTCATTTCTTTAGGATTCGATAGTTGTTGATAATTAGTTTCATCAGAGCTTGTTGTATATGTTGTATTTTCTTCTAAAGTGGTTGAAGTGGATTCTTTCGAAGGGTCTTCTGAATTTTGTGTTGACATGAGTGATTTTTCTTTTCCCTTTTTAGAGTCTTTGTTTATGATCTTGTATTCTCCCATGAATGTTGGTTCAAAATCTAAGGAACCCCAATCACCTTCTAATAGCTTTGTGACTTCTTCAATGTGTTTTTCTATATTTTTGTTGCATGGTTTCTACTTGTGTAGTTCATAATAATGTTTTCTACTATTTGCGTCAGGGTCATCTTCAAGTGTGTGTAATTTTTTGTTGTAAGTATACTTTATTTTACAATGAAGATTTGAAGGAACCGCATGCATTTCATGAATTCATGGTCTACCAAAAAGAAGATTATATGAAATATTGTTGGGCATGACATGATATAGGATTTTACAATGTGTCCTTTCCAATTGTAATAGGTAATGTAATCACTCCAAGCAGTTATTTTCCTACATTATCAAACCCCCGAATAGATAAATAATTAGGTTGAATTTTTTATTTATCCATGACAAGTTTATCCAAAAGGGTTACACTACACACATTAAGGGCGGAGACATTATCAACAAGGGTTCTTTTTATTCCCAACCTATTATGGATGGCTATTATCATGAATGCATCATTTTTCTTTCTCACTTCCAAAGGAGGAAGATCATGGTGATGAAAAGTAATGTCTAAATTATTCAAATTTATAGCCTGAATTTGGGCTGCTACTTCATTTCCATTTGTACTAGAGGTAACCATTATTTGTTGCAAGGAAGTTTGAAGCATAGTGTAATAATTAGGTGAATTCTAAATTAGGTCTCATAGGGATATCTTTGCAGGAGTATTCTTAAGTTGTTCAACAAGCTCATACTCCTTCCCACTATGCGAAGTTAAACGAGGAGCACTAGGAAAGATAAGATTATGCAAAGGGAGGGATGTTGAAGGGGTTTGTCATGGTTGCATATTTTTTCTAGTGTTATATGTATGAGAAATATTATTATGACTTGGCTACTATAAAACATTAAATTCTTAGATGGGTAAAGGATGAGTTGAGGTTGAATAATATTAGTGTCCCTTAGTGAAGGAGAGTATAATGTTACTTCATCATCTTCATCTAAGGAAACTATATTGTTAGTGTCAATGTTATAATTTTCTTGCACCATGATATCTTCCCTAGGAGGAGAGTTTTGAGGAGAACTACAAGCTAGATGTTCACGACATTCAAAGCTTGGTTGTTCTAAAATGAATTCATCGCATGCAAGGGAGATCAAAATGTATTTTTTTATCAATAATGGGGACATTAAGGGGAGGCTCAATTTGATTGTCCTTTTCTCTAAGGTCTCATTCTCTTGTGCCATACTATCTACCCTAGTAGGAGAGGTTGTAATATTTTCATCGCATTCCATGGTTATACTTTGTAAAGTAGATTCATCACAAGTATGGGAGGCATGAAGAGAAGGACAACTATGATTTGCATGCTTACCAAATAGATCTTTCCAAATGGTAGGAGCATTAGGGAAGGGAGGAAGAAGATTCTCATGACTCAATAAGTGTATCTTCTAACACCAAACTATCTTGTTCGCATTGAGGAGGGGTACTAGGAGAAGGACAAATTTTATTTTCATGGTTACCTAGGATTTCATCCTATTTCACTAAAATATTCTCATAAGAAAGGGATGAATGAAGACTAGTTAAAGTGATGTTTATAAATGTGTCTATGATCTCATCTTCTTGTTTTCTAATATCTTCTGAAGGGGGAGGAGAGGGACAATCAAGACTCAATTTGTGTATCTTATATCACCAAGATACCTTTGTCACTAATAGGAGAGGTATCGTGAGAAGAACAAGTATGATTGTTATGATTGTTTATGATTGTATCCTCTTCTGTTATGAAATTCCTAAAAATCCGATATATGCTAGGAGGTTATCCAACATGATTATCAAAGGTTTTACTTTTCTTTCCTAGATTATGCCCATGAGTAGGGAAAATGGAATCATACAAGCCATTTGATATTTTAGAAACACTAAAAGCTTGTAAAGAAAACATGCTAACATGAGAAAGTACAATCTATCTAAATTATAAAAAAAAAATTAAAATGTAAAAAAATTCCTATAGATCTAAAACATTTAAGGGTATGTGCAAGATCATCATACAAAAAGCAGGCCCTTAAGTGGCAATGACAATTCACAAAATCAGAGTTAGGAAACTTGACATAAAAATTTGAAAACATTATCTATATTATTTCAAAAATATGTAAGAATAGAATTTGTAGAAAATTGAATGTAGTTTCTAAACTACTAGGTTTATTTACAAAGAAAGAAAATATATTTGGTGAAAATTTGAAATTTCAATGTAGTAGTACTTAAATTTCAAGGAAAAAATAAGTAGTTTGTCTGACCACCCTAAGCACAGTAAAATGATAATATTTTTTTATAATATTTTAGATATAAGTAGAGGACTCATATCCCGATGTGATGCATATTTTTTGTAAATATTTTCCAAGTAAATAATTAATTTTGATTTTTTTATTACTACTCTTAAAAAATATTAAAACTCGTATGTCTAACAACCTTAACTTGGTCAAAACTTCATGAAATTCAATTTTTATTTTTTTAATCCTATAGTATGTGAAGCATAGAATGTGACACATGTTTCAAATTCAAAAAATGACATACCATTTGAAAGCTATATATTTTTTTCAATCAGCCTATCAATCAGGAATTTAGTCGTTATTCAAATAGAAAATGAATAATAATTATTTATTAAATTCAAGGTAAAGCATAATTTATATTGATGGAAATTTGAGAATATCCTTTAAAAACCCTTTTCGTTTCATCAATTTTGGGTAAAAAAAAAAAATTCAGCCACATGGACCATCATATCACTTACATATCGCCACTTTTTGGCCCATCATGATCCTGCACATACCCTTAATATTGAAATGATTTTTTTAAATACTTTAAAAATGACTTCACTACTTAGATGATTTGACCTAGATACATAAAACAAATGTTCCTCAAACTTTCCAGACTTATAGTATTGTAGACATGCAAATAATTTCAACATTGTACATCTAGTTTTGATTTAATCATCAATTTTTTTATTAATCAAATAAAGAAATTTATTGGATTAATTTACCAATGTTCATCCTGTTTAATTAAATAAATTTATTTAATTAAGTCCCCTAAAGTCCTCTCATCTGATTTAATAAATCAAATGTCAAATCCCCTAATTCCTTCAAGTTAATTAATTTTGGATTTTAATTATCCCCTAATCCTAATTACCCATTCTCTAGTTGTTGACTCAACCTTGGTCAAACCCAAACCCTGATTAACTAACCCACTTGCACATGAAAATCAATTATTTTAATTAACTAATTACCCTACTTTCCTTCACAAAAGCATATTCTAGGGAATATTCCTCCAATAACTCCACTTATTTGACTTTCTTTCCCAAACATAAATGCTTCTTACAAAGGCATTTAAGCCTCTTACAAATGCATTAAGCTCTCTTACACCCCCCTCACCCCTTCACCTATACATGCATTAACTACGCACATTTTGCAAAATGTGCTCCATCCTCACCCATTAGGATTGAGACAAGTGTCCCAATCTCATTGTCTCTGTTTTAATCCCACATTCCTCCAATCTCTTCTTTCTTCAACCCTTCAACTATATTTATAGAGGGCTTCTCTATGATGAAATCATCCACAATCATCCACAATCTCAAGCATTTTCACTATAGGCACTTTTATGCTTGCATCTTCATTACATTTTGTTCATCATTTTGGAAGCTTATCAAGGGGGTGGGAAAGGGTATCCTTTCCACATCAGAGGATCACCACTCCCACTATGGGATAGGTTTTGCACATACTCTTTATATGCTCTCAATTAGTTTCTTTGATCTTTTATTTTTTTTTTTGCACTATCAAGTATGTTCAAGAATATCTCATCGGAATACTAGATTTACTTGTTTTAGATTGACTAACAATACTAATGTTGGTCATTGTTTGAGACTTGTGCAAAAATTTAGTGTTTACAACTGTATGTTACCAACAAGCTTAGGAAGCATAAAAATGAGGTTTTTAATGCTTTAAAAGGTAGTTTAAAATCTAGACTGGGGTTGATTCGCCCAGAGGGGCGTATGAGTCCCAGTTAGGGTTTTTTCACAATTTTCAAGAAATTTTAAGTTTTTCCTATGCTTTTTGGTTTGGATGATGTCTAAAATAAATGAAAATATAGATTTATATTATTTTTAATGATTTGAGATGTAAAAATGCAATCTATATGCACTTTCACTAATGCAAAATTAGAAACCCTAGAATGCCAATTAACTAATGCAAACCCTAATACAATGTTAATGCAAAGAATATCTAGGATGATGATGCACTCCAAATTAGAATTATGATGTTCTAAATATAGGTTCACCAAAATGAAAGGAGGAAAATTGTGTGCTTTTCTAGAGTTTCAGACCTAGAATGGCAATCTTCACTCTCTCTCATTCAAGGATATCCCTATAGATCTCAATGCAAAGGAGAATGAAATCTTGTAATAGGGTTGTCCTAAGGGCTGAATGGAAACTAATGAGGGGTTCACCACCAAGCTAGGGCTTGGAAAGAAAAATGTAGTGTAAATAAAAATGCTTAACCCTAATTCAATGCAATCTTTCACTAAATGACTTAGAAATGCTAATAAAACAAAACAAAAATGTGCAATATGGAATGTGTGCACCTGGAAATCTAAAGATGATTGGATCAAGGCCTGAAATGTTAGAAATTATAGAATTTTGACTGACTAGGACTCATTCACCAATCTAGGTGAATCAATCCCAAATTTGGGTTTCTGCACAAGAAAAAGTTTCTAGAAAAAGGGTATCTAAATCTACAAAAATATTGAAAAATCACCTATAGTGGGACTCATTTGCCACTTTTGGTGAATTAGTCCCATTTCACTTTTTAAGAATTCAAAGTTCAAATCTATACTCCAACACCTACTCTTCTCTCCCAAAATGATTTCAAGATCTAAAACTACTAATTTCATACCTGTAGGTGACTTTTTGTGAAGATGACAACCTTGTGATGGCTTGACAACTTATCTCAAGCTTGCAACCTAATCTTCAAAGGATCTTCAAGTCTTCAAAGCACCTATATTTGCAATCACACAAAGAGAGAGAGAGAGATAGAGAGGGAGAGAGAGAGAGAGAGATAGTTGATTGTTAGGGAATAGGGGTTGTTTGCCTTGGTCAAACCCCTTGTAGGGAATTAAACCAAATGTTGATATAATGAATGAAGGAATTAAACATGAAACAAACAAAATTAATCATGGATATAATACCTTTAATGATGTCATATTGTAAATGATGTCTTATAATTCTGCAACTCAAAATGAAATGGCCATGAAGGATCTAGATCTTGATCTTGACAATAGGTGCAGAACATGCTTTATCTTAGATCTTCAATGCTACATCATAATACTAACTCAATAACATTTTTGATGCTTGATAACCTTGACACGATGATGGATCTTGTATTTTTGCAATAATTGATGAAGAATTCTACCCTTAAATGCCTTAGAAATGATCTTGAATGCTCTCTTGATGATCTTGTGAAGTCTTGGAATACCTAACTCTTGAGTACTTGACTTGATCTCATGAATTCTTAGTGAAATAATGATTTTGGACCTCATTTATATAGTAAATTCATCTAAATGATTGTTAATTGGATCCCACGGGTTGACATTCATAAAATTTGGAATTAAAACCCAAATTTCTCAATTAAAACCATAAAAATAGGCCAAATGGGACTCATACGCCATCAATGGCATATGGGTCCCACCTAGGTGGGAATCATTCTCCCAAGGTAGTGAATGGGTCTCACATGGCCTATTTTGATTACTAAAGTATCGGGGAGTGTGTAAATTAAGTTTATTTGTTGATCTTGTTAGGATTTTGATTGAAATATGCCTTGGGATGCACAATATAGGGTCGTAGGGGCCTATTAATGATGATATTAATGTCATAAATCTAAGAGGGCCTAAAATCCAATGTGAAAGTGTAAATAAATATACTTTAGAACATTAAATTAAGGAAAAATTGGGTCTATTTAGCTTATAAAGGCCCTGAATCCCATATGAATGTGTAAAACACATTACAACACTAGTTTAGGTCCAATTAATTTACAAGCCTCCTAATTTGAATGTGAAATTGTTAAAAAATACATTTTACAAAATTAAATTAAGGCAAAGTTAGGTTTGTTTAGCTTTAAAATGGCCTAAAACCTAATGTGGGTGTGTAAAACACATCACAACACTAGATCAAGGCGATATCAAGTCCCATTTGTCATTAATTATTCCTATATTAAGTGTTAAAATGTACATGGGTATGTGCAAGATCATGATGGGCCAAAAAGTGGTGATATCTAAGTGATATGATGGCCCATATGGCTAATGACTTTTTTTACCCAAAATTGATCAAACGAAAAGGGTTTTAAAAGGAGATTCTCAAATTTCCACCAATAGAAAATTATGCTTTAATTTGAATTTAATAAATTATTATTATTCATTTTCTATTTGAATTACAACTAAAGTCCTGATTAATAGGCTGATTGAAAAACATCTATAACTTTCAAACGGTATCACATTTTTTGAATCTGAAACATGCATCACATTCTATGCTTTGCATACTATAGGATTAAAAAAAATTAATTTCATGAATTTTTGACCAAGTTAAGGTGGTTAGACATATGAGTTTTTATATTTTTTAAAATCTATAATAAAAAAATCATAATTAATTATTTACTTGAAAAAAATTACAAAAAAATATGCATCACATCGGGACATGAGTCCCCAACTTATATCTAAAATATTATTAAAAAAATATTATCATTTTATTGTGGTTGGAGTGGTCAAACAGACACCTACTTCTTATTGTTTTCCTAAAATTTAAGTACTATTGCATTAAAATTTCAAATTTTCACCAAACAAATTTTTTAAAAAATTAAACCTAGTAGTTTAGAAACTACATTCAATTTTCTATAGATTCTATTCTTACATATATTTGAAATAATATAGATAACTTATTCAAAATTTTACGTCAAGTCGCCTAACTCTGATTTTTTGAATTTTATTGCCACTTAAGGGCCTATTTTTTCCATGATGATCCTGCACATACCCACGTGATGACATTTTTTGACACTACAAAATTGACAACTTGTTACAACTCACCACTTAGATCTGATCTCTTTAATGGGCTGAAGTCGCACTCATCACCTTCAAGGATTAATTGTTGCTTGGTTTGATTTGATTTGATCACCTACAAGTGAGTACACATAAGAAAAATGTGTGCAAAATATATGGAAAACTTACATAACACATTCAACATGATGTTTTAATGATGAACTACCACAATAATCATGACTACTTTTGAATGCTTTTAGGACACTTGGTTTTCTCAATGAATTCTTCATGTTTCAAATGGTGAAAATACTTTGTAATTATATTCAATTCTTCTAATTTATGGAAAATCAAATATCGATAGCCTACATTTGAAATTGGAAATTAAAATAATAACTTATCAACATCGACATATTCAAATTTGGGGCCAACTTAAGTGGTCTAGGGTGTTGTGCACCCTAGACTAGATTCATGATTTTTAGGAATCAAATGTGTCGGGGGGAAATATTAAATGCATACTTTGATCTCCCACATTTTATTTTACAATAATATTTATAAAATGGGCCATTAATTTACAATAGGTCCAAGTACAAAAGGGGGAGAAAAACCTAGTATGAAATTGTCAAGGGTGATAGTTTTTGACGCTACAATAATGTTCCTAATTTTGGTTCCATATCCTTTTCTCGCATGTTTTGTTGCATCCTTGAATCATTAATTTTCAGTTTTTTTTGAGTTTTGATAGTGTGAACCCAAATCCTAGACTTGCACAAACATAGTAAAAAAACATAGTATTAGATCCATATGCAAGTTAGAACTAAGATACCCCATGAAATTTATCTACAATGCTCAAAATAGGAAGAAAAATGAAGAATAAAACATGAAAAGAAATGAAATCCTATTTAAACATGCAAACTCTCAATCCCATGGGGAGTTGGTGCCAATTTGATGTGGAAATTGGCCCTTTCCCAACTCCTTTGCAATCTTGATAATTTTGATGAAGATTGATCCACTTAGTGAGAAAGAACAATGTGATTCCTTGATAAAATCTACAATAACCTAGCTATGATAATGGAAAATGCTTATGGAAATGGATGAAATTTCTTTAAATGTGAAGATAGTAACTTTGCTCTAAGTTGTGGATGTCAAATGAGAAGAAGAGATTTCTATTTATAGAAAGACAAGATGGAGGAATGAGAAAAACAAAGCAATGTGGGATCATTCAACATCCAATGGCCAAGTGCCACTTGTCAAGATGTGAATTGAGGAAGCTTGAGCACATTTTGATGAATGAGTTGATAAATGATATTAGGTGGATTTTGAAATTCATGAAATGAGTTGTTGGAGAGGGAAAGAAAGTGACTTAAATGTCACTTGGCTCAATGCACAAGGACATGTAAGAGGAGATAAATGCTTTGTTGGAGGGATTTTCAAACTTGGAGGAATATTCCCTTAAAGATGCCATGTTGAGAGAAAATGTAGATTTAATAAATCAATTAAATGTATTTTCATGTACACGTGGAGAAATCTAGAGAAATTAGGTGATTATGAACAAATGAATCAGGATTTGATCAATTTAATAGGAGATTAGATGATGTGACAATTTGATTTATATTTTTGGGTTGATTTAAATCAAAGTTGAGAGGAATGTAACTAAAAGGGGATGATGTTAGATGAAATTAAATAAGGTTTAATTTATTCAATTTAATAGGATGAATTTAGAGATTTAATTAAATAAAATGAATTATTTAATTAAATAGAGACATATGGTTAATTAAATTAGATTGATTGATTTAATTAACAAGAGAGAATGAATTAATTAGATAAATAATGATTTATTCAATTAAGGGATGAAAGGTGATGACAAGGTAAGAAGATGATTCAAGACAAAATGATGTTAGTAACCTGGATCAAGTGTGTCAGTATATTTTCCATGTTTACATTTTTCCACTCTTTGAAACAATGTACTTGTTGTGTTGGTTCAAAGAATAAACTATTGTGATCAAAATTCAAGAATTCTTTTATTTTTTTAGATGCCTCACTGCTGCCCTGACGAGAAGGATTACACTGGTACACTGCCCCCTCGAGAGATCAAGAAAAAAACTAGATTTGAGGGTCGATCTCATGACAAAGAGGTTCAAAATGGATGCATTGGTGATGTTTTTGATTGACCAGCATGATACCATGTTAGTGTGGAGAGAAGAAAGAATAAATAAGATGATGAAAGGAGGATCCACCAAGCCTACATTGTTAATGATGATGATGATGATGATTTTCTTATCAAGAATTGGGGTTTTAAAAGGGCCACTTACCTTATGTTTGATAATACACATAGGTACGATGCATCAAGGTATAAAGAACTAGGATGGCATTACACCTAGTGTGATGGACTTTGACTCGACAATCAAATAGGAGTACTCTTGTTCACACCTGACATACAAAACCTTATTCAGAATGTAGTTAAGATATTCTAAATATCTCAAACCAAAACATAGAAAAAGTAAGCCTTCTTATGTGGTCAAAAAGACATTTAAAACACTCTCGCTACAGACCAAACAAAGCATGCATGATGAAGCTATATTACAAGAACATCCAACAAGCACAGTAGATAAAAAAGATAATGATCATTGCCCCATTCCTTTCTATCTAAACCATTTTGATTAGGCATCATCAAGAGGTCATTGGGATGAGCGCAAAATAAGATAAGTCAAAAAGACAAAGATAAAGTAAAGAAACAAGCTAATGTTCTTCATACCGATATCCAAGACTAGACTACGGTGATGCTTGATGTTGATTTCCATTGTAGGAAGGATGAATCCTAGAACATGTTGTGATAAAATGATTTAATGGAATTGACTGGATGATAAGCTATTGATACTCTGAGTTGATTAACTTGCTGACTTACTGACCTAGACTTGAGACTTTAACGATTGAGCTTTTACTTTTAAACCTGCTAGACTTGCTTCTGATGTTTTTGCCAACGGGTGAAAGTGACGATTGATTTATTATGAGAAGATGATTATTGCAAGAGAAAGCAAGATGGAGATGGATGGATTTTTCAAATATTTTGATGTTTTTGGTGTTTTGAAATGTTTTGAGGCTATTTTGGGGATTTTGATATTTTTACAAATGTTTTGATTTTCAAATTTTCTGATTTTTTTGGGTTTTTCAAGATTTTTGACCAATAACCTAACCTAAAAAACTATCCTAGGGGTCTCGAGATTTGATCAACAAATTAGCCTTGCCTACATTATACACATAGAGACCACCTAGTTTGACTAACGACTTGACCAATTTATAAGATGAAGATATAAACAAATGATGAATTGCCAGCTTATTATGGTAGACTCCTAAAGGACTAACCTAGGGTGTCTCGAGGGATGATCAAAGATCATACTTTCCTATGTTCAAGCTCAGAGATGACATAGTTCGACAAGATGATGCACTGAGCTTTGGTTTTTTTGGATTTTTGACCTGTTTTCGATTTTGATATGTTTTTTTGGATGTTTTTGGATTTTCACATGGTTTTGATGATTTGGATATGGATATGTGATGATATTAATGCTCTGTTTTGGAATTTTTTTGAAAACCAAGCTAGGATTGATTGATCAGATTGTTGGATTGTTGAGGATACACAACAATGCAAGGATAGTGTTAAGCAACACGAGGATTGAAATGATGATCGATTGATTAGATTTGATTAATCAAGATTGATGATGATAACATTGTTGAGGATACATAATAATGCAAGGATAGTGTTAAGAAACACAAGTATTGGGAAGAATATCCCAAGATAATGATGGATTTATTGGATTTTGATTGATCTAGAATTTTGAAGCTTGATTTGGAACAAAATTTGTTTGAATTATTTGATGTGACGTTGACGTGCAAGTTAGATGCATATTGATTTTTTGGATTGATGTTCGAATAAAAGATAAAGCTTGATAAGGAAAATCTTCTTGTCAAAATATGCCATAGGCTAGTGATTTGGCTTTTTTTTCTCATAATTACTTGACCAATTTGATTTTGCATTTGTCAATGTTCGAATCACCACATAAGTGTGAAAATATAGATCAAGATTTGTTCCCAAATCAAGATGTAAATATTTTACACTAGTGTCTAGCAATGTATGGAAGGCCATCGGTGGATTCTTGGATAGATGGATGGATGGATGGATATGGTAAGAACGTAAATGATGCAAAGGATTATCTTGGGATAAGATAAGGTGTTTGAACAAAGGATGCTTACTTGGATAGTGCTTCATGGCTCAGATAACGTTGGGTAGGATAGGATCAGTGAAAATGAACCATGTCAAGATGTTTACCATAAGAAAGTGTAAAGTGTGCACCAATATTTTATCAAGATCAAGATAAGGTAGATAGATGGTAAAGGGTTGGATAAATGGTTCATGGATAAATAGATTTATTATAGATAAGATGGAGGGAATGTTGGCTTTATTATGGGTGTGATGAGATGCTTTCACTTGAGGTGGAACATGTAGATGCTCAATTCTACACATGATGCATGTTTGCCAAATTTTCATCATGGTACTTTCCCAAAGTGCCACCGAAGTGGTTTTCACTAGAGGACGATTTTTCTGTTTTCAATCTTTTTTCTAATTTTTTTTTTTTTTTGGATTTTTTGCTGAAAGATTTTAAGCTCATGTTAAACCACTTGGTGTTGTCAATTTAGATTCTTTTTTCATAATGTTCCATCGATATCCTGATTGAAGAAGTTTCTTTTCCAAGATACATGCACTTGAATGCAACTTTTGGGAATTTTGATCTGCTTTGCTGATATCGGAGTTAACTCTGTCTTTGTGTGCACATTGTGATAAGGTGTCGTCTAAATCCTTATGATGAAGGGTCATTGCCAACACATGGTCAATGTGAGAATTAGATATCATGCATGGAGGAGTGGATAGTGTTGTGTGTTTAGGAACATGAGATGGATTGGTTGATAGCTTGGAACCTTTGACTCTCCAAACTTGGGAAGATGAGCAATGACGAGTGGATATAGAAGTGTGCATAGAATCAGGACCAATTGCTTGATATACTTTGTACATCACTTGGGAAGCCTATTTTTTCCTTTGTAGACATATTTGATGGATACTTTTCCCTTTTTTATTTTGCCCCATAGTTTCTTTAACTAATGGAGTTTGATAGGGATAATCTTTCTTTGTACTTTTTGGTATCCATTTGTATTTGATTTTTCCATTATGCTTCTCTGCTTCTTTTTCCTTGATAACATTCTTCATGCTTTGATTCATATCTTTCTTTTGATGTTGGTCCCAATTTGTAGATGGGGTGATGGGTAGATGAAGATTCATGATGTGGTTGGTTGTAGTATTGGCATTGGTTTCATCATAAATATTCTTCGTGCTCCCTATGTTGAT
Organism: Sequoiadendron giganteum; assembly: GCA_007115665.2. Taxonomy (NCBI): domain Eukaryota; kingdom Viridiplantae; phylum Streptophyta; class Pinopsida; order Cupressales; family Cupressaceae; genus Sequoiadendron; species Sequoiadendron giganteum. The sequence continues at coordinate 356,178,473 of CM021102.1, forward strand.
ATTTTCTTGAGATGAAGTTTCCCCTAGTATGGTGGAATTAGTACCTTCATAATTTGATTTTTCCTATTTCGAGAGTTCTTATTTAGCAAGCATTCTCTAATAAATGACTATTGCAAATGATGTTATTTCAATTTTTTGCTCCGCTGACTCTAGAATATCATGTTTGGTCTGAACTGTTTCTTCGAGTGGATAATGATGGATATCTTCATACATGATGTCCTCAATCTAAATTTGGGATACATTTGATCCCAATGTTGACAACTCAGTTTGAATGTAAGAATCAATAACCTGCCCCTTTTGTGTAATTATGTCAGGAGTAAAGGAATCATGTTCTGAATGCAGATCATCTACGTGTCCATCCAAAGAAAGCATCTCATGGGTAAACGATGGATTATATGCTATATGGATATGGTCCTTATTTGCGACATCTTTTATAGATAGGAGAGTGTCCATTACCTCATTGTGGTATCTTGGAGATACGAATTCTTGATCTTGATTAATTTTAGAATTTCTTTTGGCATGCTTTGGATCACGTTCTTGACATGAGTCAATTTCAAAGGATGGATTACTTATGAAGGGTTCTTGGATATCTTCATTAGGCATGGGAAGTGGCTCAATATCATCTTGATCTTTGAGTGGACTTGGATCAAATGTTGAGTTGAATATTTCTTCAATATTTGCAACCATGAGGTCGAAGGATGTCAATATGTCTTAGAAAGGACCATTGCTAGACTTTGGTGAAAGATGTTGATCATGCTTTGGGGTAAAATCTTGAGATATGTCCTATAACTCATTAGGTGATGTAGAGACACTTTCAACATGATCATTGGTAGAAGGATCACCAGTTATAGGATCAAATAATGTTAACACTCCTTTGAATAAATCGTTGTTGGATATTGTTAAGGGGTATATATCATGATCAAAAAGTGACTCTTGATGTATGTTGATTTGATCTTTGGGTGAGGTGGAAACATCTTCAAGGTGCTTATTCATGGGTAGATTTTGATCATCATTTTCAACAATTGTGGTGGAGAGATTGTCAATGTTTTCAACCATAGGATCAAATGATGTTAACATTTCTTGAATTGGATCATTGTTTGGTATTGTTGTTGGATTTTGATCATGATTGAAAAGTGGCTCTTGGTGTATGCTGATTTTATCTTTGGGTGAGGTGGAAACATATTCAAGGTGCTTATTGATGAGTAGATTTTGATCATATTTTTCAAAAATTGTGTTGGAGAGATTGTCATTGTTATCGCTAATGGTTCAATCCTGATCATTGTCCCCAATAGTTATTATTTTTTGATCAATAAGGTCTTGGATGATATTTTTCAGTCGAATACAATTTTATGTTGTGTGTCCCTTTATTTTATGAAAATCACAAAGGTGTTTTTCATTATACCTTGGTGGTTTCACCATGGGCTCTTGATAATTCACATAAATGGGGATTTTAATGAGATTTTCTTGTATCAATTGTTGTATGACCAATTCATTTGGTTCCCCAAGTGGTGTGTATTATTGTTTGTTACCTTGTGAGATTTGTACTTTAAATTGACCTTGTGGCAATTGATTTTGGAGATGTGGTGATTGATCTTTGAGATGTGGTGATTGAGTTTGTTGCTGATGTTGTTGATCTTGATATCCAACTTCTTGACATTGGAGATATTGTTCTTGATGCGGTTATGGAGACAACTCAATGATTTGATGGCATGATTCAACAAATGGAAGAGTGTATTGATTTTAGGGTGGAGATGTCTCTTGGTGATATGAATCAATGAATTTTTTCAGTGTAGCAATTTTGTTTTGCAATATTTGACCTTGACATTCTTGATATGGTTGACCTGGTTGTTGAGCAAGAAGATTTGGAATGCATCCTTGTGGTGTTTTCCTGGGATCATGGACAAGTTGATTCTGGATAATTTTCCAATTTGGTGTGATGTTTAGATTTGGCCTTATAGGTTGACTTTTAACATTGTTGTGGTTGGGAATCATATTTCCTTGATTTAGGTAACTTTGATTTTGCATGGTGTTACCTTGACTTGGATCAATACTCGGATTCGTTAAAATATTGCTTGGACTTTGAACAACATTAGTTTAATTCGCAAACATATCTATCCCAAAGTTCACCAAGTGTGGATTTTAAATGCTCATGTTTGGTAAGATAGGATTTGGTATAGTAATATTTGGCATGTACGGATTTGGTGGTATAATGTTGTTTTGAAGACTCATGCCTTCATTGTTTGGTTGATATATTTGTAAGTTTTGACTGTGATTTAAATCTACCATAGGAAAAGGTGTTCCAAAATTTAGATTGGGAAAACTCACATTTATTGTACATCATTGATATTTTTAGGAGATAATGATCCCATGTGTGGATTGTTAAATGTGACTTTTGACAATAAATTGGTATTGTAAGGCCTTGATAGTTTAGTTGAATTGGATCACTCATGATGTATGAATCAAGTTTATACTCCATGTTCCTCTTGTGTTCTGACCTTTGTTGCAAAAGTGGGCCTCTAAGGTGTTTAGGACCAATGATGAGATGAAAGATGAAAGGGTGCGTGATATGGGTGTTTGAACCTTGAAGAATTTTGGATCAATGCTAGACTTTAGGATTTGATTTTGATTGATTGATTTGGATAATGAATTTGTAGATCCCAATATGTTAGATGTTATCTTAGGATGAACTCGTTCAAAAGGGTGATAATTTAACTAAGTGTGTGAGGAACGATTCATCCCCACACACCTAATTAAATAGATGATTTTGATTTGGTTTAACGATGTACCCAAGTCTAGATAATGATGTTTCCAAAGCTCTAAAATTTGTTTGTGAGATGGGATGATAATTTTTTTGGGATGGATGAAGGAGTTTATTTGATCCTTAATGAACCTAAGAAGGACTTGTTTACTAGACCAAGATATTGAAGAACATGCTCTTCCCTAAGAGTATTTTAAACTGGCAGATCAATGTTTGTATGGAAAACCATATGACCAAAAGATACCAAGCACTATGTGGGGTTCAATTAGAGTTAATATTGATTAATGGATTGCTTTTACCACATCCACTTCTTAGTTTTTCAAACTAAATATCTATGTCTCAATTCCTTTTCATCCCACAAAGTCTATTATGTGGAGAATCAAGTAAATTAAGGCACAAGTTTCCTAATGTTGACTTTAATGAGAACAAATGATGATTAAATCCAAATGCTTAGAAACCTCTAAGGATTATATCCCTAGGGAAAGCAAGAGCACTTGGTTTTGTCAAAGGTATTTGTCTCTGCCAAAGGATTTGAAATTTTGAAGACTTCATGAATGTTTGTTTACAAGCATTTTGGATCCAAGGAAAGTGTTTTGATTTCAAGAATATGCATAATCCTAGGATGAAAAGACAATATTTGTTGGGTTCCCACTTGGATAAATCCATCTATGCTTACTCTCAGTGGATGATTAGATGCTTGACCACCTAGGCTCCCCCTTAGAGTGCACTCACTTCTCGGGTCAACCAAGCATCAGTACCCATGAATCTCCCATGGCATACTTTTCATCTATAATAAAATCCTAAGAATGTGGGGTGGCTTCAGAATGATCGTTCTTGCACCAACAAACAGTTAAGGATTATGGCCTTTATAAACAAGGGGTTTTAATGTGGGAATTTCATTCGTGGGGGACCATCCATGCGAAAAGAGACCATTGTTGTCCTTCTTGTCAGAATGGTCCTCGTGATACTCAAACTTTCCTCAAGTACCCACACTTATATACCAGCTGGAAGTCGCTTGGCTTTAGCCTGTTATCGGTTGGGCCATCCCCTGGGCTGATTATTTTTTCCCACTAGAAAATCTCTCTATGGATAAACAAAAGTGAGCAAGTACATATGTAGTTCGATCGATCTTTATTGAAAAACAAAGAGAGAACACTCATGATGTACTTTACTCACACTCGCAAGATTGGTTCAATTTTAAACCCAAATAGAAATATGTAGGTAACCTTTTAGACAATCAATGTCAATAAAAATCTTTTGACTCTCAAGATATTTGTGAAGTGCGAGAGTGCATACGCATTCAAATGACACAAATTGAAAAAAATATTACAAAGCAATGAAAGCACTAGTTTGTTTTTAAGCTTCAAAGCAATGATGAGTTTGTTTTAAGCACCAAGATGAAGTGTGAAATTGATTGTTCAATTTTAGACCAAATTGAGATTCTAGTAAGTGTTTCTAAGGTATAATTTTAACCAAATTTGAAAAAATCAATCATTGATTAATTTTAAACCTGAATTGATCTAGTTGGTGGGTATGTGCAGGATCATCATGGAAAAAACGGGCCCTTAAGTGGCAATAAAAAGACAGAAAATCAAAGTTAGACAACTTGATGTAAAAATTTGAATAAGTTATCTTTATTATTTCAAAAAAATGTAAAAATAGAATTTGTAGAAAATTGAATGTAGTTTCTAAACTACTAGACCTTTATTTTTTTTAAAAAAAATCTATTTTGTGAAATTTTGAAATTTCAATGCAGTAGTATTTAAATTTTAGGGTAAAAATAAGAAGTAGGTGTCTGTCTGACCACCCTAACCACAATAAAATGATAATATTTTTATATAATCTTTTAGATATAAGTAGAGGACTCCTATCTCGATGTGATGCATGTTTTTTTATAATTTTTTTCCAAGTAAATAATTAATTATGATTTTTTTATTACAACTTTTAAAAAATATAAAAACTCGTCTATCTAACCACCTTAACTTGGTCAAAAATTCATGAAATTCAATTTTTATTTTTTTAATCCTATACTATGTGAAGCATAGAATGTGACGCATGTTTTGGATTCAAAAAATGTGATACCATTTGAAAGTTATAGATTTTTTTCAATCAGCCTATCAATCAGGACTTTATTCATAATTCTAATAGAAAATCAATAATAATTATTTATTAAATTCAAATTAAAGCATAATTTATATTGGTAAAAATCTGAGAATCTCCTCTAAAAACCCTTTTCGTTTCATCAATTTTGGTTAAAAAAAAGTCATCAGCCACATGGGTCTTCATATGGCTTACATATCGCCACCTTTTGGCCCATCATGATCCTGCACATACCCTGGCCTAAAATAGAAAACAAAAGTAGGAATGAAAGTCGTAGACTATTACAATAAGCATTAAGAAATGATTTTTTCAAGTTTAATTTAAATTCTCCAACTCAAATCTGCTTTGTTGTTTGATTCCCATGCGAGAGAAAAAACACTTTTGTTTCTTGATGCCAACTTGCAAACATTAAAAAGTGATGAGAAATAAGATTTCTTTGAAGGAATCAATATAAATAACATTTGATAGTCATAGATAAACATGAAATATAAGCTACGCCAAGCTAGATTATAGTCGATGCAGATGAACTTCGTGTTGCTTCTTGTATCCACTATATCGTAACCTTTATAAATATAAGATTAGTGATACAAAATTGGAACTTCTAAATTTTTGGACAATGATATCATAACAAAATTTATTTCCACACCAAAAGGCACTTTCCTATTTTTTTGATATCATTTATTGCTGCAAATTCCATACAAAGCTCATAAATAGAGAGAATCAGATTCGAAACTTTAAATTTGTTCATCACTCAAGGACAAGATTTCATTCCTTTGTTAGCAAGCATATTTTCGTACTAAGTGTTAATATCGTTACTTGAAAACAAAATCTCCACTATGACTTAGAGGAAACTAGAACAATTTAATGCCACAATTATTGGATTTGCATTACTATATTCAAAACTATGCTCCAAGCATATATCGATCAGAACACACTAACACCATGTCTGACAATGACTTGGGAAAATCAGCAAAAAGATACGTTTATACTAAATGCATTAATTGATTCACACAAATTTAATATAGGCGGATTCAATTTTCCAAATTCATTAATTAATTTCTGACCAAGAACAGGAAAGCTCACCTCCAATTGATATTCAACACATGTAGATATACAAATATAAAATATTGTAGATGTCAACTTTTTATATCAAATCCACCCCTCAATGCACTATAATAAATGTTTACCATTGAGAATTAATGCATTGGTATATGTATACAGCTACCACTTCGTTAGCCCCTTCAAAGGAGTGAATGCAATGAATAGACTCCACCCTCTCTTGACAACTTAAAGCATGAAAAATAGATTGGAAGTACCCCAAGCTTGAAATTCAAAGCAAAAAATCCGCTTACAGACATTTCATTACCTATTTAAAACATTAACTGAAAGTTAATTCTTGATTATTTATGACAGGAAGGCACATATTCTAATCCCCCATTTTAGGCCATAGATTAATAGTGTTTCATTCTTAAGTGCCTACATGAAACAAATTTTGATTGTATTAAATTCTATTTTTATGAACCTTGGTATGTACAGGATCATGATGGGCCAAAAAGTGGCGATATCTAAGTGATATGATGGTCCATGTGGCTAACAACTGTTTTTTACACAAAATTGATGAAACAAAAAGTATTTTTAAAGGAGATTCTCAGCGTTCCACCAATATAAATTATGCTTTACTCTAAAATTAATAAATTATTATTATTCACTTTCTATTTGAATTATGACTGAAATCCTGATTGAAAAACATCTATAACTTTCAAATAGTAACACATTTTTTGAATCCAAAACATGCATCACATTCTATGCTTTGCATACTATAGGATTAAAAAAAATGAATTTCATGAAGATTTGACCAAGTTAAGGTCGTTAGACATACAAGTTTTTATATTTTTAAAAATTTGTAATGAAAAAATCATAATTAATTATTTACTTGGAAAAAAATTATAAAAAAATATGCATCACATCACGACATGAGTCCCCAACTTATATCTAAATATTATAAAAAATAATTATCATTTTATTGTGGTTAGGGTGGTAAGACAAACACTTACTTCTTATTTTTTCCCTGAAATTTAAGTACTACTGCATTGAAATTTCAAATTTTAACCAAATAGAATTTTTTTTTAAATAAACCTAGTAGTTTAGAAACTACATTCAATTTGCTACAGATTCTATTCTTACATATTTTTTAAATAATATAGATAACTTATTCAAATTTTTAAGTCAAGTTGCCTAACTCTGATTTTTTGAATTTTATTGCCACTTAAGGGCTTATTTTTTCCATGATGATCCTGAACATACCCACCTCCAAAGGAAATACAATTTGAACCTCTCAACTCATAGTTTACAGTGTATGGTTGACCTCTAATCACTCGTCGGCATTAACAACATAGTAGGTAAATATATAGACGTGTTGTTATCAAGGTTAGTACATACACAACAAAACCAGATCATGCAATAATTGTGTGCAAAATAAATTGTAACCTATACAACAAATTTCATCTAAATATATAGTGGATAAGCTTGTCAGTCACGCCCCTCTATTGAATTCCTAAAGGATTGCAATCTACCATATAATTTATTTTGCTATCAGTCGAGGAGAAAGAATATTCTCAGCCCAATAGCCATCGTTATCCCCGAATGCACCTTCAATTTCACACACAGTTTGAAATAGTTTTCTAAAAAAAGTATAAGATGGTCTAGACATGTATTATATCCCCTAATGTGCCTAGCTGAGGAGGAGGACCTCACAAAATACGCTAATTTGAAACTATTGGGAGGATTCGCAACACAAAGAATTATATGTCCTTGTAGAATGCCAAAAATTTCAGCAAGACCTCGGCATAAAATAGTGCATGGAATAGTGCATATGTAAGCATGGAGAGGGAACACGATGTTTTTGATAGAATGCCTCAAAATAGTGGTTACATGGAAGGAATTACATGCCGCCAATGACGTACACAACCATAGAGCCACTTTGACTTATGGGCATTGTGTATTCTGTAATACAAACTAGGCTGCAGTTGGTAGTTAATGACAAGGGGATGGGCTACTTAGCTATAAGTTGGTAATCAGGTTGTAAAGATCAAACAGGCATGTTATCTATTGGACAGGACACCTCAAGCAATATGCATCATAGGGAATTGAAGGCGGAGGTTCAAAGCTCTATCGGACTTCAAAATCTTAAAATATAACCAACTGGCTCAAAATTTTAATAGCTTGCTTTCAACAATAAAATGATATAATTTTTTGGGGAAATATATTTTAAGGAAATATCAGAATGAAAGAAATGACTGAATATTTAAAAGCAACAAAATCATGAATAATAAAACAAGCATACTTAAGCCTACTTCATATCATGCCTGGTGTATTCTCCAAACATTACGGTTAATGAAAACACGCTTAACTTTTTCACTAATATGCAACGAACTTTAAACAATAATCATCAAATCGAGAAATAAAAGTGTGCCTCTTCAATATGGAAAAATGTGGATAGATTAAATTTTTTGAGGCTTGCACCAAGACGACACTCGGGATAGTTTATTATATGGACTAAGTCTTCATTTGAGAAGCTTGATGTTGTTTTTGGGACTTTTGAGAAGGAACCTTGCAAGGGCCCCATGGTGGGTGCCAAAATGTGAACCCCAATCCTAGATCTACACAAACATAGTATTAGATCCATATGCAAGTTAGAACTAATATTCCTCATGAAATTCATCTACAATGCTCAAAATAGGAAAAAAATGAAGAACAAAACATGAAAAGCAATGAAATTCTATTTAAACATGCAAACTCTCAATCCCATGGGGGAGATGGTGTTAATTTGATGTGGAAATTGGCCCTTTACCAACTCCTTTGCAAGCTTGATGATTTTGATGAAGATTGATCCACTTGGTGAGGAATAACATTGTAATTTCTTGATAAAATCTGCAATAACCTAGCTATGATAATGGAAAATGTTTATGAAAATGGATGAAATTGCTCTTAATGTGAAGATAGTAACTTTTCAAGAAGTTGTGGATGTCAAATGAGAAGAAGAGTTTTCTATTTATAGAAAGATAAAATGGAGGAATGAGAAAATAAAGCAATGTGGGATCATTCAAAATCCAATGGCCAAGTGCCACTTGTCAAGATGTGAATGGAGGAAGCTTGAGCACATTTTGATGAATGAGCCAATAAATGATATTAGGTGGATTTTAAAATTCATGAAATGACTTGTTGGAGAGAGAAAAAATTGGCTTAAATGCCACTTGGCTCAATGCACAAGGACATGTAAAAGGAGATAAATGCTTTGTTGGAATGACAAATCCACTTGGAGGGATTTTCAAACTTGGAGGAATATTCCCCTAAAGATGTCATGTTGAGAGAAAATATAGATTTAATAATTGAGATCAATTAAATGTATTTTCATGTGCAAGTGGAAAAATCTAGAGAAATTAGGTGATTAAGATTAAATTAATTAGGGTTTGATCAATTTAATAGGAGATTAGATGGTGTGACAATTTGATTTATACTTTTGGGTTGATTTAAATCAAAGTTGAGAGGAATATGACTTAGACTTTAATTAAATAGAGATTTTGATTTGTTTAACTAAAAGGGGATAATGTTGGATTAAATTAAATAAGGTTTAATTTATTCAATTTAATAGGATGACTTTAGAGATTTAATTAAATAAAATGAATTATTTAATTAAATAAAGACATAGGGTTAATTAAATCAGATTGATTAATTTAATTAACATGAAAGAATGACTTAATCAGATAAATAATGATTTATTCAATTAAAGGATGAAAAGTGATGACAAGCTAAGCAGGTGATTTAGGATGAAACGACATTAGTAATCAGGATCAAGTGTGTTGGTGTATTTTCCATGTCTATAGAAAGACTTCTAGACTTCCATTATAACATCCTATTTTGACCTCTAGTCCCAAAGTGAAACCCATCGCTCATCCTAACCTCCCATATTGTATCGAAGTTTTGTATTTCCTCTTGTCCATCTCCATCATTTTGTAGATCTTCCCATAACACCATTAGTGACTAGAATTAACCCCTACAAATAGCCCAAGAGATTATCCTTCCTAAAAACCATTTTCCATCCCATGGGTGTCAATTTTCATGCAACTTTAAAGGTGGATGATGAGGGTGACAATACTTCCATTAATCTTATGGTTGAGTTCTAACTTTTGATGGTCCTTACCCTAGGTGAATATTTTCCATCTCACAAATTTCATGTGGGATTTTTCTTGTCTTGCACATTTGTGACCTTTAATTCTATATAGGATTCTTGCAAGTGACTAGGTGAACTACCTACTTCCTTATATGACCCTACATGACATATAAATGGTCTTAAAATGGACACGATTGCATAGGGGGGAATTTAAATATCTATCGGTACTTGTGGACCTATTAAAGACGTGATTTATGTGCAAATTAATATGGTTGTTGATGTAAAGAGCCTAATTTCATTTGTATGGTAATGTGGATATGATGCAAGCAAACACAGGTGGCTTGTGCAATTACAAATGGTCCTAGTTCTTCCCCCATGATTTTTTAATGGTGTTCAAAGATTTATATATATAAAATTTTACAATAATGAAAAGGAGGATGGGAAATGGGTTGCAAAGTTGGAAAAAAGAGAAAAAGGGTCACAAACTATGATGGCTTCCATCTAGAAATGGGTTTACAACATTTTTGCATTGTATTTTTTTTGGTTTTCGACCTAAGGGTAGAATACCACATTATAATCCCAAAGGAATGCTTTAATGTGTAGATTTGACATGTTTTAAATGTCTTCACCAACATTGTATAAATTTGTATGATTTTATTGATCTTCTCTATCACAATTTTAGATTTGATGGTTAGTTTTGACTAGTTTGTCAGCTAGAAGGCAATAAAATTCCTTGTAAATTTTATGTAGGGAACCTTATCAAAATAACACAAGAATTACATAGTTCTATTCATTGATAACTAAGGTATCTTCAATTGAATGTTCTACAACTTCATCTACCTACTTATTTGCATGCATAAAGTCTAGATTATGAGTGGAATTGCAAGGTTTAGTCCTTATTGTTAACTTCATTAAAGTATCATAGAGTTGTTTTAATCAATTTTCTCCTTTATTTTATAAAATATAAGACTTTTTTTTCCTTGTTGGATATAGATGGGTGATCCCACAATACGGGTTTACAATTTTTGGGAAAACTGGACACTAAACTGATTTGTTTTAACTAAATCTTCACTTTTGGGCTCCTATAGCGGCTAAACCGTGAGGAATTTGAAGATGATGTAAACTAGTGATTTGTGAAGTTTTGTCTATAGATTCTATATTTGGAATTATATTGTACTTTTTTTTTCATCTCCTTTGAAAACTAGTTTTTATCAGTAAATAACATTTTTAAGGAGTGATGCTCACTGTATACAACATAATTTTTTTGTATGAAGGATAAAATTTCAATTTTTTCGAATTTAGATTTGTAACTACGATATCTAACCAGCTCATTTGGCTTCATAGTGTTTTATTAAATTATTTTTCCTTAATCAAGTTTCGAAGTCAAACCAATAATGATTAGGACATAGGAAGACTATATACAACATGACTTTTTCTATATGTATCAAAATTCATTTTTTTTAATGGATCGAGGACATCAATACCCAACCTAAATGGGTGATCCCACAAAGCTGGTTTACAATTTCTGGGAGATTCTAATTTTTGTTGAAATCACATATTTTTAGAAACTATAATTATTTAAGCCTTAAAAGCTCCATTTTAAGGATTTAAATTGAAGAGGGTTTGATCAAACCACCTTAGATCAAACCCCCTTGGATAGAACCCCGCTAGTTTTAAACTATACCTACAACAAAGTCTCCTTTACACCTATCAAAATGCTGATAAAAAATCACTTTTGAACTACCTTTTGGGGGATCATGTTAGTCCTCAAAATTATCTATCCAACGAATATAATTTTAATATGTTTTGGTTTTACTATGTATGTGTTTTTTTAGTTTTATTAAACATAGGTTTTTCACTGAAAATCAAGCTCTCTTTTATGCACATGTGGAAAAATAGCAGATTATCAAAATAAAATTTTAAAAAATATGTCTAGGTTGGGTATTGATTTCCTTGATCCATTAAAAAATAATAATTTGAATTTTGAGGCATACAGAAAAAGTTATGTTGTATACAGTCTGCTTATGTTTCAATTGTAATTAGTTTGACTTTGAAACTTGATTAAGGATAAAATATTTAATAAAACACTATGAAACCAAATGAAAGTGTTAGATACCATAGTTACAAATCTAAATTCGAAAAAAAATAAAAAATTATCCTTCATAAAAAATAAATTATGTTGTATACGGTGAGCGTCACTCCTTAAAAATGCCATTTTTTTAAAAAGCTAGTTTTCGAAGGAGATGGAAAAAGAAGTACAATCTGATTCCAAAATTTTTGAAAAAAATCTATTAAGAATCTATAGAATAAATGTCACAAATCACTAGTTTTCATAATCTTCAAATTCCTCACGGTTTAGCCGCTATAGGAGCCCAAAAGTGAAGATTTAGTTTAAAAAAATTAGTTCAGTGTCCAGTTTGCCCATAAATTGTAAACTAGTATTGTGGGATCACCTAAACATAATTTTCAAAATTTTATTTTGATAATCTACTATTTTTCCACATGTGTAGAACATAGAGCTTGATTTTCGGTGAAAAACCTACATTCACATAAATAAATTAAAAAATATAATAATCAAATTTTATTTAATTAAAATTATATTTTTTGGAAGCTTATAATAAGGACTACATACTTACAAAAAATAAATTTTAAATGAACTCATTTGATCCCCTAAAAGGTAAATCAAAAGTGGTTTTTTATCAACATTTTGATAGGTGTAAATGAGACTTTGTTATAGGTGTGGTTTAAAACTAGCAGGGTTCTATCCAAGGGGGCTTGGTCTAAGGTGGTTTGATCAAACCCTCTTCAATTGGAATCCTTAAATGAAACTTTTCAAAGCTTAAATCATTATATTTTCTAAAAATATGTGATTTCAACAAAAAATAAGATCTCTTAGAAAGTGTAAACCACTATTGTGGCAGCACCCAGGTATATGGGTATGTGCAAGATCATGATGGGCTAAAAAGTGGCGATATCTAAGTGATATGATGACCCATGTGGCTGACAATTTTTTTTCACCCAAAATTGATGAAATGAAAAAGGTTTTTAAAGGAGATTCTCAACTTTCCACCAATATAAATTATGCTTTACTTTGAATTTTATAAATTATTATTATTCATTTTCTATTTGAATTATGACTAAAGTCCTGATTGATAGGCTAATTGAGAAATATCGATAACTTTCAAAAGGTATCACATTTTTTGAATCTGAAACATGTGTCACATTCTATGCTTCACATACTATAGGATTATAAAAAAAATGAATTTCATGAAATTTTTGACCAAGTTAAGGTGGTCAGACATACGAGTTTTTATATTTTTTAAAATTTGTAATAAAAAATCGATAATTAATTATTTACTTGGAAAAAAATTACAAAAAAATATGCATCACATCAGGACATGAGTCCTCTAATTATATCTAACATATTATAAAAAATAATTATCATTTTATTGTGGTTAGGGGTGATCCCACAATAGTGGTTTACAATTTTTGGGCAAACTGGACACTGCAATTATTATTTTTAACTAAATCTTCACTTTCGAGCTCTTGTAGAGGCTAAACCGTGAGGAATTTGAAAATGATGCAAACTAGAGTCTCATCAGATTTTGTCTGTAGATTCTAAAAAATATTTTTTTCAAAATTTTGGGAATCAGATTGCACTTGTTTATCCATCTCCCATGAAAACTGGTTTTTTTCATAAAAACAACATTTTTAAAAAGTGGCTCTCACCGTATACAACATAACTTTTTTTGTATGAAGGATAAAGTTCTAATTTTTTCGAATTTAGATTTGTAACCACAATATCTAGTACTTTCATTTGGTCTCATAGTTTTTTATTGAATATTTTTTCCTTAATCAAGTTTCAAAGTCAAACCAATTTCAATTCAAACATAGGCGGACTGTATACAACACAACTTTTTTTGTATGGATCGAAATTCAATTTTTTTTTTTTAATGGATCAAGGACGTCAATACCCAACCTCAACATACTTTTAAAAAATTTATTTTGATAATCAGCTATTTTTTCACATGTGCAGACCAAAGATTTTGATTTTCAGTGAAAAACCTATGTTTAATAAAACTAAATAATAAAATACACAATAAAAGAAAATCATATTAAAATTATATTCGATGGATAGCTCATTTTGAGAACTATCATTATCTAGTTGGGCTTTTGAATTTTTCTACATTTTCATTTTCAAATTGAGCTTTGAACGACAATTTTTTACTAAAAAAAAATAATTTTTTGAGGAGATAGGGGAAGAAGGGTGTTCTTACCACTTTAAAATAATGAGAAAAATTAAGTGGGTCCAAGAAAATGACAGGTTTTTTTTTTTTTTAAATCCCTATTAAGGGGGTTCGATCGAACCCTAGTTCGCTCGAACCCCTTTATTTTAATATTTTCGCTCATATGTCAATGGGGTTCGAGCAAACATAGGGTTCAGTCGAAGGGTTCGACCGAACCATGTTAAAGGTTCGGTCGAACAATTTGGTTTGGTTGAACCCCTTCAATTTGTGTAGAGGGAAAAAATGACTTTTCCCTTACTCCACAAAAGTGTTCACCACTTATGTGGGTTCTACCTTAGGGTGGTTAGACAAACACCTACTTCTTATTTTTTCCCTGAAATTTAAGTACTACTGCATCGAAATTTCAAATTTTTACCAAATAGATTTTTTTAGTTTTTAAATAAACCTAGTATTTTAGAAACTACATTCTATTTGCTACATATTTTATTCTTACATGTTTTTGAAATAATATAGATAACTTATTCAATTTTTTATGTCAAGTTGTCTAACTCTAATTTTTTTGAATTTTATTGTCACTTAAAGGCTTGTTTTTTTTATGATGATCTTGCACATACCCATATGTGTACTTTGTGTTCAACCTCCCATCTCACCAACACATTCAAAATGATTAAAATCAAAGCCATTTTTATATTGTGTTTATGTTGTTAACTTAACTTCCATATATAGATGTGTGCAATATCTTTAGTGGTTATCAAAGAAACATTTTCAAACTCTTTACATAGTTCTTCATCGAGACCTTATGAAGGTGTGAAACCCTTGTGGGTGTTGCCACAATAGTGGTTTACACTTTCTGGGAGATCCTGATTTTTGCTAAAATCACATATTTTTAGAAATATAATGATTTAAACCTTGAAAAGTTTCATTTAAAGGATTCCAATTGAAAAGGGTTTGATCAAACCACCTTAGACCAAGCCCCCTTAGATAGAACCCCACTAGTTTTAAACCATACCTATAACGGAGTCTCCTTTACACCTATCAAAATGTTGATAAAAACCCACTTTTGATTTACCTTTTGGGGGATCAAATGAGTTCATTTAAAATTTATTTTTTGTAAGTATGCAGTCCTTATTATAAGCTTCCAAAAAAGTATAATTTTAATTAAATTAAATTTGATTATTATATTTATTTTTAATTTCTTGTGAATGTAGGTTTTTCACCAAAAATCAAATTTTTTGTTCTGCACATGTGGAAAAATAGAAAATTATTAAAATAAAATTTTGAAAAATATGCTCAGACTGGGTATTATTGTCCTTGATCCATTAGTTTTTATTTTTTTAATTTTGATACATACATAAAAAATTATGTTGTATACAGTCTGCCTATGTTTGAATTGTAATTGGTTTGACTTCAAAACTTGATTAAGGAAAAATTATTTAATAAAACACTATAAAAATAAATGGAAGTGCTAGATATCGTAGTTAAAAATCTAAATTCAAAACAAATAGAACTTTATCCTTCATACAAAAAAAGTTATGTTGTATACGGTGAGCATCACACCTTAAAAATGTTTTTTTTTTAAAAACTAGTTTTCGAAGGAGATGGAAAAATAAGTGCAATCTAATTTTTAAAAAAATGAAAAAAATTTATTTAGAATCTATAGACAAAATTCCACAAATCACTAGTTTTCATTATCCTCAAATTCCTCACGGTTTAGCCGTTATAGGAGCCTGAAAGTGAAGATTTAGTTAAAAAAAATTAGTTCGGTGTCCAGTTTGCCCAAAAATTGTAAACCAGTATTGTGGGATCACCCTTGTATTGTCAAACTAGCATATAATGATTTAGTGACTAGAAAATAAGAATTTTATATGTGATGGATATGGTTTGTCTTAAGGTTTCTTGTCATTTCCTATAGTTAATCTTTAGTATAAAACCTCGGGTAATACCCACTTGGTTGAGAAGAGCCTAAAGATGAAGAAGGTATTACCAAACTTAGTAAATTGGTCCATTTTTGTCCCTACCTAATCATAAGTTTAAAAAAAATTCCCTAAATTTGACACCCCTAACACTCAAGAATGACCTAGCTTGAAGGATATGGAAGTCTAAAACTTTGAGCACCAATACCCATCATCAGTTACTCTTAGAAATTGATTTTAATTTAGACCTTCCATCTACCACCCTAGATTAGATCTATGGACTAGGAGTTAGCTCGTCATTTTGACACATAAAAATCTAAATCCTTAACTTTTAAGATTCAAGTTTCAAATTTAAACATTATACCAGTTTTTAATAACTACAATGAGCCAAATTAGTGTACATTTATGTTAACATGTTTGCTATGTTATTGTATTTAAGGAAATTTATCATTCATTTTTAAACCAAGAGGAATCAAAAAGGAATTTTCATGAGGCATTCATGATATATTTATTGTAGCATTAGTGGAGCATACATCAACATTCATCATTTCATGCATCCTCGCATACTTGCTTCTTTTATTCAATCATTGTTCCAATGCTATTGGATCAATTTGTCCAAGGCCTTGACCAAAGGAGAACCAACCCTTACCTAGCAAGTTCCTAGATGACATCTCTAGACACCACACACTAATAGAAACATGCACAGAGAGTTGGAGAAAGCCTATAGCAATCATCAAGTCCCACTAATTCATTTTCATGGGTCCAACTTAACTCATTAGAGTAATTCAATGGGTGCAAAGTTAAATTTTATAGGCATGGATTTGAACCAAAGCAAAGTACAAAAATTGCAATTTGAGATCTATTCATCTAATAGATCTTAATTTTCTAGCTCCTTAATAGATTGATTTTGCACATCTTTAACAACACATTCCTCTATCTAGATTCTAGCTAAGTGTTACATTATAATTAATTGAATTTCCATACCAAATTCAACATTGATTATTTCCAATTCAAGCTTTCTAGATTCCTAGGGTTCTCTATTCCTTGGGACTAATAAATAATATCTTCCATTACAATATTGTCAAATATAAAAGTTAGTCATCAACCAAGAGTATCAACATTGAATTTCTTCCTACAACCACAATAATGGTATTTTGAGATCCAATCTTTTATCCAAATGACCATAGTCATACTCTAATTTTTTCAAACTATATAATTCGCATATTACATGTGTATTCTTCAAAAACTTGCACATCCTCTTCTCCCACCAACAAAGCAACATTTTATGATTCCAAATTTTAGAAGCCATTACACATTAATCATCACTTGGTTGCTTCAAAAAGGTAAACACCTTTATTTCTCTATCAAAGCTTTGTGGTCTTATTCACTTCAATATCAATTTGCTCTAATCTTTAGCCTTTAACATATGGGTTTATAAACTAGGCTATAATCGATCCTCTATGTGTTGCAACCCTATGGTCATAAACATTTTATTAAATATTTTCTCAAAGATTTTATTCCTCTACAAGGTGAACCCACAAAAGTGATTTACAATTCGAGTGAGGAAGGAAAAGTTGCAATAAATGACCCTATGCAAAAAAAAATGGTTTTTGGGGTTTGAACGAACTTATTGGTTTGAGCGAACCAAAAGAGGGTTCGCTAGAACCCTGGTTCGAGCAAACTCATTTAATGATGGGGACCACCATTCTTGACAAAAAGCCAAAAGAAAAGGCTTGTGGAAAGAGGGTTCGCTTGAACTTGAGCGAACCCCCCTTCTCCCCCTCAGGCACCAAAAAAGTCCAACCCCCCCTTTCCCTCCTTCTCCCTCTCAGACACCAAAAAAGTCCAAAATTTTGCGCTTCAAAGCTCGGGTTGAGGATGAAAATGAAGGAGACTTCACAAACCCAACTGGATGATAGTAGTCCTCAGAACGAGCTATCCAATGACTATAATTTTAAAATGTTTTGATTTTATTATGTATTTGTTTTTTAAGTTTTATTAAACATTGGTTTTTCACCAAAAATCAAACTCTTTGTTCTGCACACATGAAAAAATAGTAGATTATCAAAAAAAAAATTTGAAAAATATGAGCACCAGATATTGAAGTCCTTGATCCAACAAAAAAAAGAATTTTGATACATACAAAAAATTTGCATTGTATATGGTCTGCCTATGTTTGAATTGTGATCAATTTAACTTCAAAATTTGATTAAGGAAAAAATATTCAATAAAACACTATGCGACCAATTGGAAGCACTAGATATCGTAGTTACAAATCTAAATTCGAAAAGAATAGAATTTTATCCTTCATGGAAAAAAAGTTTTGTATACGGTGAGCATCACTCCTTAAAAATATTGTTTATTGAGAAAAAATAGTTTTCGAAGGAGATGGGAAAAAAATGCAATCTGATTCCAAATTTTAAAAAAATATATATATATAGAATCTACATGCAAAATGTCACAAATTATTAGTTTGCATCATCTTCAAATTCCTCATGGTTTAGTCGTTATAGGTGCTCGAAAGTGAAGATTTAGTTAGAAAATAATATTTTAATGTCCAGTTTAGCCAAAAATTGTAAACCAATATTGTGGGACCACCCTACATTATGAAGAAGCCACCCACAGATCAAAATTGATTGCAAAATATTAGGCCTCCACATTTTTCCAATGATTTCAATTAAACAAAGTTGTACTTCTCAAACCATAGTTTGTGAGCTTCATGAGGATGCCACATTGTATTGCTTAAATTGTTATAAATGGCCCTATAGGTAAATGGATCTTCATATAGTATGGGCCTCTTCTTCAAACTTTCTTCAACACCAACAATAACCATCCTTCTCTCTTTCTTGCTATTGGTTCCCATCAAGCTCATCCTTCATTTGACCTCTAATAATAATCTAGGATATTAGAGCCGTTAGATAACCGAAAATGAGTGAAGAAAATAAACCAATACATCACATAAATGTTAATCGCTTGCCATCCAAGCCAATATAGAACTGATTGTCCTGAAACCAGGTAATTTTTTTATTGATTATTAAAGCATTTGAGAGGACAATATGGTTCACATCTTCAAGATTATAGATAGACTGAATAGATCAACTTCCCTTTCTAGAGATTTTCAACCAAGATCAATTTGTTACAATTATAAAGTTTGAACAACTAAACATTTTCCAACTCATAAAATCTCTATAGGTTCAAGCATAGGGATTACATAAGCATCTAAAAATTATCTAGAACAAAATGATCAAGAAGATAAATTACCAAAGTATGAAGGTATAGCAATACTCAATTTATTAAAAATTGCTAATGCATTCTTCAAAGGGTATAGAAAATTAGTATAATTAGTAACCATCAAGATGCTGTCTTCATATTTATGAAAAATTGTCTTTGGCCAAGCTTTCCAAGGTCTTTAGAAACAGGAAATCCATCCAAAAATATGCGTATAGAAAATTACCTCTACATGTGACATTTCTCATGGGAAGTGTCTTCTTATTTATAGTTAATCTGTCGTCAAGTTTCTCCAAAGTTGTCTATGGCAAAGCCTTCGAAGGGCTCACCTCTACATTTGACATTTCTTGTGGGAAGTCTTCGCCTTACCTTGCTTAATCCCAAGATTTAATTCTGCCATAATGTGTAGAGGACCGGAGCTATAGTCTCCAGATCTTTTCTGTTCTGCGCCCATTATTCTATTAAATGGCCTCTGAAAAAATGTGGTTCATCTCTCGACTGATAAAATATCATCTCTAAAGATCAAAAGTCGTAATCCAAAACAATAATCAATAGTCAATAAATCAAACACAAAGTTACTCTCGAAATGCAGATAATTTTTTGTCTGTACATAAGGTTTATCATATTTAATTTGACATTGTTTGGGAGTGGAAAGAATTGAAAATTCTAGAACGACTAGTTTCACTGCGTCCTTGAATTAGATTAGAATTTAGCAATATGGAAATGCCTTTGTGATCTATTTGTTTTTCAAACACAGGTTGTAAGTGAACGCAACAATTTCATGAATGCTTTTGGATTGCTCCATGGCCAATCGTTATCTATACATGCATCTTTGATGAAGTGTTTTGTGCAAACATGAATCCTTGACTTGAACATTGCAGCAACCTGTAGCAGTTATAAAAATTAATATAATTTCATGCATCAGGGCTACAAGTACTTAAGATCTGTGAAAAGTTATACTTAGCCCATACAAGATACAGATAACCTTGTTCAAGAGCAAAGTTTTATCCTTCCTTAAAGACCTTTGTTTCAAGTTGGAATGCCTTTGTTAAAATCAATGGCCAGCAAAGGTATGTTGACAGAATGCTGCTGAATGTTGCAGCACCCATAAGCATATTCATAACAATAATTTTAAGTCGAATTCCTTCAAGGGGAGAAGCGCCACCCATAATAAGGCCAGTCATAGCCCCAGGCAGAGAGATCAACCCAACCGTCTTGGCATTGTCAATAACTGGTGAAAGAGCGAGGATCAAGGCCCTTCTCACATGTTGCATTGTCGCTTGCCTTGGAGTTGCCCCTAGTGCAAGAGCAGTCTCTACCTGCATATGGTTATTACGTTTTAATAATAACAAAATTACAAAAAAAGATGTAGAAACTGCCCCCACATCCAATCATCTACTAAACAGTTAAAGAAACTCTAATTTACTTAGGGTATGCAATTCAATGAGTTGAAAAAAATGTACGATACCAGATTTTGCTGAATCCTTATGTCATCTCGAAGCCGCTTCATAGTTACTCCAGTTACGGTCATTGCATTTCCAACCATCATCCCTGCTATTGGGATAATATACCTAGGTATGAAAGGAAAAATATTTAATACTACCAGCGAACACATTGTAAATGAAGTGCCTGCCAAAATGGACACCCCTGCAACATGTGAGCCATGTGGTACATGCTTTGCTCTTTGGCCTGCAGTGTAAGCAGCAACACTGACCTACAATGGAAATATCAAGTTTGGCAATTGAAGCCATGATCATGCGCATAAAATTGAACATAAAAAGAAATACGCATTAAAATGAAAAGATAATGTAGAAAATAATATTGAATAAAACCCATCCGAAGATGCAAATGTCACCATAAATTCCATTAATTCCCCATAAATCAAAAGCATGATAACCATAAGAAATTTTTACAGGCTATTAGTTCCCTAAACCAATTTATCACAGTAAATTCAAAAGTTAATAAACTTGATTTAGGAGGGAGACACTGGTGTGGAAGATGAAAAGTCATCCTCCATTGCTCTCCTTCCTCTGCATTTTCAAATTGCTTTTTGCTTCTGTGTCTTTCTGGTCCCTTTATTTGTCATAGGGTTTTTGTTTGGGTTAATGCTTTTTGTTTGTAAAGTTCTCTAACCTTTCTTTTGGTGTATTGTTTGACATGTGTTTTGTAAGCATCTATTTTCCTGTTGTCGGAGTCTTGTCGACCTAGGTTTAGTCACTCCCTGATGTAGCACACTCCTACAAGGAGTTTTTGGTTCTGATTTTGGAGGCATCTATAAGCAGCTGTTATCGCTTCAAATATGGAACCTGGAAGTGATCAAGGTAAAGTTGGAAGTAGTTCAGAGGTCTCAAAATCACTCAAAAGAAGCTCCTGTTGCTGGTGAGAAAATCATTGTTGATGAAGGAGCAGAATTTCTTATTCAGTTTGATGGAAGGGCCATTCAAACGTAATTGCAAACAGAGATGGCTTGCAAGGTGAGCAACCCTCTATTATGACTTTGACTCCTAATGATGAAATGCTATCAGTTATAAAAAAAGAAGAGACAAGGTTAAAATATGTTGGTGCTATTTTCTGCACCTTACTCCTGAAGCCCTGCCTTCCAAAAAAATTAAAAACTTACAAGTGATGATTGGCTTGCTTCAGTTTGGGCCAAAAAGTTTAGGTTTATATATAAATTTGTATCATATAATCTAAAAGGGGCTTTTCTTTATCTGTTTAAAGAGTAGTAGCATGCCAAGAAAAAATCATTGCTAAGAGTTTGTGAAATGTTGGAAGATCAATGTTTATTGTGAAGTTATCTATTGATTCTAGCCCTCCTTCCCAATGTGGTGACTTGAATGACAATAGTAAGAGAGTACATGAATGTTCTAATTTACCTGATAGCTCAATTGTTAAATCTAATAAACCAGGACCTTCGATTTCCAAACATAGACAAGGGATCTGATGGTACAAATGTTGAAACTTACTGAAAAGGATTAAAAAATTCTTCTATAAGAAGAAAGCTGTTACTAATTTAATGTGATAACTGATAGGTGTTAGTTTAGGTGCTCCAGGAGAAGTGGGAATGTTATCCTTGTTATTGATGACAAGCTTCGTATTAACAGTAGTGAAAATAAGAGTAATGCTCTTCTCCCTTGTTTTTAAAGGTTTTGTAATGGTGAGTAATGTTCCTCTCTCAGCACAATAAGGATTTTTTCCTTTTTTCTTGCTTTGAGGAAGGTATGAAGTTGGAATTATAAAAGGGCTTGAAGCCCATGACAGAAAAAAATAAGATAAAAAATTTGTGCAAGACTAGGCAGGTGTTGAACTGTCTTTTGTTGCAAGAAGTTAACTGATTTTAATTTAAAAAAAAATTGCAGAGTTATTTGGCCTCATGTTGTTATATTTTCAACAATGCATGCAAAAGAGGCGGAGGAGGGCTACCATTTTGTTTGCAAAGTTATTTGGCCTGATGTTGTTATATTTTTTCCATTGAGAAGGTTCAAGAGGGAAAGCTGCCCTCTTGCACTTTCTTTCATAGGTAGTGGATGAAACTAGGCGAAAGAAACCTATCTCTAAGGACTGGAGAATAACCTCTGTAACACCAGGAGGTCAAATATTCAATGCTTTCCAGCCAACATCCCTATTTAAGAATGTCCACAAGCTTGTCTCCAAAGTAATGAAAATAGGTTGAAGCACTTTCTAACAAATATCATCTTGGAGCAACTGACTTTATTGTAGGCATGAAAGTTTTAGACAATATAATTGCAGCTCATGGAACCTTTCAGTCTATGCAGAAGTGCAAAAAGTCAGGCATGTCAACTAATCTAGATATGTAGGAATCCTATAATAGGAATAACTAGGACTTCTTGGATAGGCTTTTGGAGAAGTACACCTTTCCAAACATGTGGTTTCGATGGGTGAGAAATTGTTACAACATGCCTCACTTTTTGGACTTGGTGAATGAAATGCTTGTTGCATTCTTCTCAATTTCCCAAAGCTTCTGTCAAGTGGACTCCTCTCTCCACATTGTTCATCATTTTGGCAGAAGTGCAGGGTCTAGCTTTCAGATCAGTGCTAATAGAAGGGTCTATAAAAGTAAACGTCTCTTTGGGTATTTCTCAATTGCATTTCATTGATGTGCCGCTAGTGACAGAAGATGTACCTATAGAAGAGGAATAAAATTCCATCACATATTACAAGATTATGAGGTGTCAGCAGAGCAAAAAAAAGTATAAAATATACTTAACACATGTAAGGGAATTCAACATCAAATATTCAAATATCTTGGATTTTGAGAATGAGAGGGTTGGTGATAAGATACAAGCAAAGATGTGCACCAGTATGGGGAAAACGGCTATCTCTAGCTGGCTGAATCCAACTGATCAGAATTTCTTTGCAGGCCATACCTATTTACACCATTTTAATATTCAATTTCGTTGATTCCATCTTTAATAATATAACATCCAGCATAGATCCTTGTGAAAAGAACCCAAATAAACAAGGAAAATTTCACTGACATTCAAAGAAGGTATGCAACTCTAAACAAATTGATTATAATGAATTAGGACTGATGGCAGGCAGGAAAATCGATATGATTTTAGAAATGAATCTGTTCTGCAGAGTGATTCTAGGGAAGATTAGAGGCTGTGGAGTTGAGTTTTGAAGGATACATTTACATTTTACAGATAACGAAAAACTGGAGGCAATCTTCTCCTTGTTCTCCCATCATGATCAGTAATCTGGAACGTTATAAAGCCTGTTCAGTATCTGACATATTCAAGAATAAGACAGGAAATCAGAAATGGCAGAAATGAAGGTTTGAAGAGCAGACAAACCTTTGAGTGATCATGAGGTTTTTCGCTATCTCACAAATATATGGTGTAAAAAGACAATGCACTATGGTCCACAACTATTTCAGCAATATAGATGTTAATCACGCCTTGAATCACCTTGATAGGCCCAAAGCGGTTTATGTTTTATAGTATATACTGATTAACAGAGGTTATTCAAGGAGCTTCTAATCTAATTTCACCTACCTTTTACACTAGAGACAAATAATCTGACGGGAAGGAGATAAGACAAGGGTAGCTTCTGTTAAGGCAGTTATAAGGAAATTTTGGATCCTCTTCCTCTGTCCCTCCCATCTTGTTGAAACATATGGACTAAGGAAGCTGTCCCAAAAGCCAATGTATTCCTCTGATTGGGTAAATTCAGAATCAGACAAAACTTGGATTAAACCTGGTATAGAAAGTGGCATTGCAGAACCCTCATAGTCCAGTGGAATGTATGTCCAGTAATTTTATTAAGGAAAATGTGATTTGAGAGAAACTGCAGATATTTACAGATCAAAGGTCCCTGGTTAATTGAGTATAGAATAAAATTGGGGAAGCAATAAAAATATTGTGAATAATGTTTAAAAAATTGTGAAGGGATACATAAAACAGAGGGAAAAAATTACGCACATAAAGTTTTCTCTTAGAACTGAACATGATTTATTCATCTGTCTAAATAAAATTTTATCAGGGTCCTTCCCTTCCTATTCTATAATCTTTTAATGAGTATCCATAAACCCCTGTCATTGGATCGAATTGTGTAATTTTTGTTAGACCCAATGGATTTCTTATCAAATTATCTCACAAGCAGCAAATTGAAATTAGATTTTGTGGCAGTGAGCAATTTGACAAAACACATGTTTATCTGTTTTCCTGAAATCCTGCTTCTCTCATGGCTTATGCTACAGAGGACAGAGGTGGGGCACAAGTGAATGGAGGCAAGGAATTTGATCACAAATGTGCAGGAAAATCAATATTTAAATGACTCCTCAGAAAGCCAATGTGGAATATAGGAGGAAAGCAGAAAAAGAATCAACCAATGCAATGGAAGAGGAAAACAGAGCGCTGAAAGAATCATTGCATCCCACAGAATGCTGAAAGAGAATTTGAGGAGTTCATCAATCACATAATCAAGAAGCCCAGTCTGAGATTAGTTAAACAACACTCAAAGGCTGGGAGAAGAAAAGGAACAGAAAAAGGTCAATGAGATGGA
Organism: Sequoiadendron giganteum; assembly: GCA_007115665.2. Taxonomy (NCBI): domain Eukaryota; kingdom Viridiplantae; phylum Streptophyta; class Pinopsida; order Cupressales; family Cupressaceae; genus Sequoiadendron; species Sequoiadendron giganteum. Next base: position 356,203,916 of record CM021102.1, read on the forward strand.
TGCAGTCAAAAAATATGAGAGCTGTGGACCTGCACATGGAAGGAGAACAAATGTGAATAATTTCTAGCACTTGGAAAGAATGCATAAATGTTACATGTGGATCTGGCTTCTCATAATAGAAAGTCTTAAGTAGACCCATGGAATCACTCGTGAGGAGTTGAAAAAGATAAGAAACATACTCAGAGTCCTGCACAAGGATACAGACTGAAACAGTCAGAAGACAATTACACATCCATCAACCACACCACCTGCTGCTCTGAATTGTATTTCCAAGGATGAGGCAAAATATATAAATTTGGATAAAGATGACAAGGATGATATGAAAACAATGATATGCTTATATGTGTCAGGTTTCCATGGCTTCTAGATTTTTTATAATAACTTGAAATCAAACCTAATACCAAATTTAATAACTCTAGGGTAATGGGCCAATGACCTAAACTGGCTCCTTTCAAGACTTTGGAATCCATAACAAGATCCAAATCCACCAAAAAGACTTCAACTCGATACCTGCCAAGCCCCTCAACTATCACCCATCTGTCTAAGTCTCCCTCAAAATAGGCCTCACTGGATTTACTATCTTTTAGCTACAAATTTAGGACAAAGTTAATGGTATCGTAACTAAAACAGGAATAAGTAACAACTCTCTTTTTCTAATTCATTTTTAGAACAGAGTTGAAGTCAACACTAAGGATCCATTTACTTTTTGGTGCCTATTTTTGGAATTAGGGCTCTAAAGAAAGGGTAGGCAACCAGATTGACCCCTAAAGCATCCATCAAGATAGAAGAATCCTCGCATCAGTACTTTATAGCCACTTCTTCAAGACAGCAAAGTTATATTTTGCTTCATAAAATACTAAATCATGATCATGCATAAGGATCTGAATTTTTATAACCATTTTTCCTTGGCATTGAGGCCCCTTACATTCCAAGAAAAATCTTCAATTTTCCATAAGATTCATCTTTGCCAATCCACTGCTAACCAGGGTCAATTACCCAATTCTAGAAGCATCTAGCAGTCTTTCCTCAGAAACCTGCTCTAGATATTATCTCTTTATCTATCTTGAACTTGCTCCTTTTTTAGAAAGGGGTTCAATGTTTCACCTTCCTTTTATATTCTTCAAATTCAGGCTAAAAATTATCTCCTTCAGTATCCAATACATCAAAATGAAGGAAGCTTGCTCCACTCTATCGTCTTCCTCTCCTTAACCCAAAAGATTAGTCAGACACGGAAGTGTGAGGTGGATTCAGAATCTTCTTAGATTTCTCCTAAGGAGCAGGTTCTATGATATATCCATTGTGTGGTATGGTTTCAACTTTCTTCTTAGATCTCCTATAGAAGATTTTCATTTAAGCTCTTGGAATCGCTCCTCTACTAGGTTCTCATGGTCCATCAAACTTACATCGATCAGTCTTGAGCTAGATGGATACAATCATGATAAAACATACATTAAAATGGTAAACATTATTAGTCCAAATGTTGAGTCCATAGAAAAATTTTATCACATTTGAAAAACAACCTCTGAAGGGAGGAGGGCAAGGTTGACTCAAATCCATGTCTACAAAAAGTCTTGCATACAATGCATACAGTTTCTACCTAGCCATGGAGGAACAGACTCACATTTTTTAATGTAATTGCCGAACATGGACTGCCTGCAGAAGTTCCTTGGTGAAATCAACTCTCCAATCCTAACGCTCCATAAAAATCTCTGAACTCAAAAACTAGGGATCCCCCACAAAGATCATAGCCTGATTCTTTCAAGGAGAAAACAGCAATAGAGAAGGCACCATAGTTAAACTTCAGGCCCACTTTCCTTCTGTTTCGCAATTCTTATATACTCATTTGGAAAGAACTTGCCGCCTCAGCCAAGCACCGTGAATGCAGCAGATATGTGCTCTTTTCAAGATCTCTGAAATTTACACGTTCTTCATTTAGCTGAAGGAGGTGATTGCAGAGAAGAAATGTGGGCGGCAAACACCTAGCTCCATTGAGGAAAGGCAGTGCCCACATGAAAAATTCTGAGGAAAGATGTACCTTCAGTTTACCAAATATCTCAGTGTCCAACACAGATTTAAAACCATGTATCCCACACCAAGCTTCCATCCTGATTCCTAAGAATAAGCAAGTAATTGCAGAAAAAATGATGACTTTATTCTGTACCTAGTTGTTAACCATCGTCAATTGGATTTAAAGGTGCAGCCGTAAGAAACAGATTTTAAATGTTCGGCCTATAGGTTATGCCTTCAAACAAGTTACTACAAAATGTATTTCTCTGCATTTTAGCAGCATAGTAAAGTGTTTTCTTAATAAGAATCATTCCAACAAGCAACTTAACTAAGATTAACTGGACTGTGTGCAAAATCATATCTCTCTTGTTGTTGACTCTTGTCAAATAGATTTGGAGGACTAGCTTGTATGAAACAAATTTTAAACGTTCAAACTATAGGCCATGCCTTTTAAGTAACCAAGTTAACATAAAATTTATTTCTCCACCTTTGAGCGGCATCCAAAAGTGTTTTCTTAATGATAATCATTCCATCGAGCAACTGAACGAAGATTAATTGACTCTGACCAGAATAATATCCCCCTTGCTGCTCTCTATGACTGCATTCCATTTAAGCTAAGAAATAAATTAACATGCAGCAAATTTACTTACAATTTGGAAACAAACTACCTATTTAGGGGCAAAACATTAGCAAAACTATTTGTAGCTATATAGCTGATTGACTCCTTAAATATTGATATCAACCAGAACATACAATGTTAGGCCACCGTATAATGAATGGTTGAATAGGTTATCGAACATCTTGAGTTCATTTTATGAGTTAACTATAATTAATAATAGCCTAGCTATGGTAATCTATAGCGGTAGGCTTTCACAACCTGGGAACAAGCATTTGACCTTCAAATTTTAGCCAATATGGGTGTCACTGCCAGTAAATTTAGCAAGGTGGCCCTATTTATTTCATTCTTAACTTGTTACTTGTCTCTTACCCACTGTACTATTGGTTTAAACTTTAGTAGTTCTTCTTCTGTGCACATTTTATACATTTTGTCTGCCCCTGCTCTCTTTCCACTATTGAAAAATTAACCTAGGACCTCTTGCTGCCTTCTCTGCTGAGGAACATTAAAACCCAATATAAGAAAACTGTTATTTAGACTCATGATGATGGTAAACATGAAGCCAATATTGGAAACTGACTTTTTGAGCTCTTTAGTACTAACAGATTTATAAACTACTCCGCACAATATCAGCTCTGATCTACTTATATACTATCATTCTGTACTGTAATTGAACTTGTGTGTGTGTCTATATATATATATACCTCATTTTCATGGAATCCCTGACTCCATTCCCACCATCCTAGTTCAATATGGCGCAACCCAGAAAACATAAACATACTGCACACATGGTTTTCATGTGATAGATTTTTGTATATTCTAAATTGTTGTTGTAAACCAGAGAATTAGGACTTACCATGAAAACATAAGCCGCTAACATCCAAACTGCATTTTTCTGAGTAAAGATGAACTGCAAAACGAAGCCAATAACGGAGAGCTGCAAGAAGGCCCTTGCTATCGCAATTGTCATTTCCCATTCCAAGCCAAGCTTCTAGTAAACTGAGAGGGTGACGGCCACTACTATTATTACCAAAGCAGCCACAGGCTTTATCATGCCTGTGAAGAAATCACTCCATTCTGATGAACCCATTTCAAACAACATGGTGCCTATCTCCATTGCAGTAATCATTGTTACACAGGAAAAAGATTGAATGTAATGACAGAATCAAAAAATGCAAGTGAAGCATAAACAGAAATGTATCCCTACAATTTGTTCCTCTTTATGTCTTGTGGGAAGTACTTTTACACCACAATTCGGTGTCTTATAATTTGGGAAAAAATGTGAGAGGACAAGTCAGCCCACATGCAAACCAGTTAACTACCCCGAGTAAATTGATTTATTAAATAAATTAGACACCCAAGACTGTCAACCATGCTTGATTTTCATGGACCGGTGTTTATTGTGTCTTCTATCATTACTACTCTGAATACATATGATCCGAATCTTTTTGGGTTCATTTCAGGTTGTTCTGGTGAAGAGAAACCTCTTCGCTACTATTGTCATAATTTAGGTAGTTTTGGTGACGAGAAACCTCCTGGCTATCATTCTCATAATTTAGCTTCAACATTGGACCACTACCTAAAGTCATAATTTGACTTCAAGATTGGACCGCTATCAAATAAAATAAAACAATCTAGCTGCAAGATTGGACCAACTATTCTAATTTTAGAACGTATTTTAAAATAGGTTCTTGCTAAAGATAATTTTAGTGATTTTTTAATGCCTAATAGAATAATTCGCAGGTCTCAAAGCTATTTCCAGCTATCTTTGAATTTAAAGCTCATATCTTTAAGTGAACTTTTTTCATAAAGTTCAAGTAAGATTCTAGCATAATTATTAAGTTTCGAGAATTCGAGAATTTGGTAGTAATTTAAAAAACAAAAAATTATTTTGTAATTATAAAAATTATATATTCTATGTTAATTTTTAATGTAGTTTTGAATTTATCTTTTATATTAACATTTTTATATATTTTATTTTATTTTATTTCCTCAACACATAGTTTCATACTTTCTACATTTATTGTAGTCTTAGTGTTCAAGCATTTTTTCTTTATCTAGATCTTATGTCACCCCATTCTGGACCAATTATATAGGTATGAGATTGATCTTCTGATTAAAGATTTGAACCTTAAATTTTCATATTTAAACTCAAATTTTTGGTGACTTCCACTTACTCCTTTCCACTCTAAGTTGACTAAACACACTTTTGTATGATTTATTTGTTGTGTGTCTATATTTAATTTCATTGATTTCATACCTTGGATCATTCATATTCATAAGATCATTCAAGAAGCAAAAATATTCCAACTCAATCAAATCCATAAACAATATTGAAAGTAACATGGATTGTGGAAACTTGATACCATTAATTCAAGAAGTGATCAATAGCAAAATGGTTCTATTAGTGCACTAAAAAGAATTGGAATTATGCATAATCATTCTAAGACATTGCACATTTGATTATAGTTTATCAATCCTTAACATGTTTATAAAGTTGAGTTTTTTTGCTAAAGATTGATCTAAGAGAACATTTATAGTAGTTATTTGGTAGTTTCTAATCTACGATTTTAAAAAGACAAAATCGTTACAAAATTTGAATTGAAACCTAATCTTAAAAACATGAAATTTAAAATTACATAAAAATTATTCTCACATCACTTATAAAATTAAATATCATATTCATTATATTAATTTTTCCAAAATAATAATTCATCACTACCATTAATATGATCTAATTTAGATTAATTTATATGTAATGAATTAATGAGAAAAGGATTATTTCCCTTTACATCATATTTGTTAAAATTTAAATGAATGACAATATCGATTAATATTTTTATCTAACAATAAGTTTTTTAATTTTTTACTTGAAAGATGACGACTCTATTTGTATTCAATAAAATTATACTTGGAATTTATTATAGACATTAATTTGACACATGATTTTTATTTTATTTTTGACTTTCATTTCTCCGTACTCTAGATTGTACAAAAAATTGTTATCAAATATTTATTTAACATTCTCTAATTAAAATGATTCTTAAGGCTCGATGGAATGCCTAAATAGATAAAAGATTATTTAGGCTCGATGGAATGCCTAAATAGATAAAAGATTATTTAGGCTCTCATGTACGTGGATTTAAAAGGTCGGTCTTTCATACCGGTTTATTTCATTGTATTGGACTTATTATTGTTTTAGCCTATTTAAATGGCTTTAGGCCTCGCGATTTAGTTATTGATGAAAATTTTCGCGATTTAGTTATTGATGAAAATTTTGAATATTTTGGAGTTATTGAAAATGATATTTTCAATGAAGAAATTTAAAATTTATATTTGGATAGAGATTTTCATATAGTTTTATTCATTTCAACTAATGTAGGAAGTTATATGTAATTAAGTAAAAAAATGATAAAGATTATTTTTTAAGAAATTTTTCTAGTTTAGATTTTTTAATGAAATGATTTCAGTCATGTGTTCTCATAGATCATTTTTTACTTAGCAAAAAGGGAAATATATGTGAGACAAACAACAACCCTTTATGTGTTCTAATAGATCACCTTGTATTTAGCGAAAATGGGAATACATGTTGACAAACAACAACCCTATCAATTGAAAAAGTAGTTATTTTATGTTTCATGCTTTGACATTAAGGATATGTTCTTAAACCATAATGATTTTTGAATTATCTTTAATGTCCAACATCAAGGGTATTATAAAGCCACTTAATAAATATGTAGTGGGGAATATTAATAAAGATTTGTAAAAATTTAAATTTTATGCCAACAAAAGATCAATAATTTTGGCATTTTGTTTAGAATAATGTCGACATCTAATTTAATAGTTTTCTTCTAATTAGCAATCATGATCAAGGCCATGGAGGAGTGGTTTTTTTAATTTCTCCCAAATGACATAATGAATATTCAACAATTATCGCTTTTGTAAAGGAAATAGATAACATTGATCCTTTCTTTTAACTTAAGTGCCAAAAACATATACTTTTTCAATTTTGAGATATGTGAAACCAATGAAATGTAATATTTTCAATGTTTTTGTTTTTTTATGGATTTATTTTAACTATCAAATTATTATTGTAAAAAACAATTGTTATATATGTAACTGATTATTTGAAGCAAGATTGTATGTTTATTTTTTTAATTTGTTTTCTTCATATTGTAAACTTGTCATTCTAGTGACTCCAATTTTTAAATAATTATGATAAATATTTTTAAATAAATGTTTGAGATAAGAAGTGTTGCATTTAGTATTGAATATTTATCATAAACAGAAAAAAAATCATATTATCAAACATTTATTCTTCTAATTTAACATATTATTTTTGATCTTTTTAATAAAAATAATAAATCTTATATTTATTCACCAGTAAACTAATAAAAAATAAAAAATAACACTAATAATATATAATAAAATTATATATTTGTAAGATATGATTTTCAATGCACTTTAAAACCTACAAAAATGTATTCTTAATTTTTTGAAAAAAATTCTTAAGATTAACAAAGTGATATAAGACAATGATGTATGCACTTTTATCCTCTTCACACAACAAAAAAAGAAATTTCAAATCTTAAATTTTAGAAGAATTTTTTTTACCTTTATATAAGGGTTAACAAAGTGGTATAAGACACATTTATATACATACTATCCTCACAAAACGAAAAGAAATTTAAAAAGCTTACTCAAATTAAAGTTAAAAAAATTATTAAAAGAAATAAAGTTAGTATTTAGATTGTTTGAGTTTTCATTAATATATTAATTATTTTTGTTAAAAAAATATTGTTTAAATAATCTTATCTATCTACTATGAAGAAATGTTCTCTTTATTTTAATGATGAATTATGTGTGTGATTTAAAATATTAATGACAAAAAATACACATGATTTAACTAAAAAAAAACTTCTATTATTTAATATGGATCGTGAAAATATTATATCTATGAAAAATATTACCCAAACTTAATCAAATAAAATTTGAATGCACACACAATTTTTTTTGATGAAAGAGTATTGTAATAGTGAAATTTGCATATCCATGTAAATTTGCCTTTAGTTTTGGAACCATTTTGATGGAATGACTTAAATACAATTACATAATGACAAGTGGCACATTCATGTACTAAGTTTGGCTAATTCCTCGATCTTTATCTAACCTTATTTTATGTGATTGCACTTATTCCTATACATTTGACTTTCTCACATCCCTAACTTTACACACACTCCTATGCATTTGTCATTATTAATCATTTAATGAACCCATGTTCTCACATATCCACACATTCGATCTCCACCTTGAGATATATAGGTTTCAATCCCAAATTGCTCTTGCAGTGCTTGGTATTGATCTCAAGAAGGCTTAATATTCATCCCAAGGGATTTGGATTGGGCCCAAATTTGAATCATATTCAAAATTTGTCAACTTTCGTCCTTTTCTAGTACCTATTAGGAATCAACTTAGTACACATTTGCATAATTTATTGTCATGTCTTGATATTTAAAGACATTCATTGGTGCAGTAGAAAATATTTAAAAAATAAGCAACTATACAGAGAAATCATTTTAGGAATATTTCGATTTGGAGCACTAAAAGGAACCCATTGCATGACAATTTGCATAAAGATTATCTACATGATTGATAATGTTGTCCATGAATATTTTTCCAAGGCCATAATGCTCATTCATCAAAGGGGTTGATTAAGGAGAACTTGACACTCACAATCCAACAACTTCCTCTAAGATAGTTATAAATATTGCAATCCTTATGCATATACCAATATCATATCATTTAGATAAGTCTAGTAAGTCTCCATTGCCAAGATTGCAACAAAACGTTATAGAGTATTTTGTGAATCAAATCATTTTTGTAATACTCAAGACCAATTCAAAAGAACTCAAATTCTAACCATAGATACTTCATTAACTATGTAAAACCTAAATCATTCTCCAAACTACAAGCATCTATCATCGTTATTTAAATGACTAGATTCTCCTTAATAACAACACTCATTTTTCATCATAGAACTCCCAAAACTAAATGTCTCATACCTCTTTATTACGTTGAAGGCGTGTCTTTATTTAAACTTTATGAGCTCATTTTGTCTATGAATTGTTCATAAACATCGAGAGGCCTTACAAGATGGTTAAACGAATCTCAGTCGTTCATCATTTTTTGCCATTTTTTCGACTATTTTTCATTGCTTTCCTTGCCGCTATTAGTTCTCACTCCTCCAAACTCTTCCTCACCTTTCACTCCTCTAATTTCCCAAGTTGTGACCTAAAAATAAGGTTTTGGCGAGGGTTTTAGAATATTTTTATTAAAATGAAAATTATGACCAAGATCCTAATAATGAGCACATTTAGGTTTTAACATTATGTCATCCTTTACCCTACATAGTGAAGCATATATTAACATAATTAATATATAATGTAAATTTTATATAATAAAATATAATTTTAAATATATAATTATACTATTTATTATTATTATGTATTATATTCTTTAACAAAACTATTAAATACATATATAAAATTATTATAATTATTGACTATAATAATTATTATATTCTTATATAATACAAGATATAATTTATAATTAATATATTTCTATATAGATCAAATTAAATTAATTTATAAAAAAGATGATAGTTTAATTGATCTTTGGAGAGATTAGAAAAAAGAAAGAGAGATAGAGGAGAAATTCTATGTAGAGAGGTATATATATACTAACACTTGCATCGAAAAGAGGTTCAAGGATTATGTCAATAGAAAACTATATGTATGTTAATATGTTAGAGAGTATGTGTTTGCATATTCTAGTTGCATGTGACTAGATTAAACAATTAATAATAAGTGCTAAATAATGAAATGAAATAAATTTAGACAAATCTAGATTTTGAAGGCATCTAATCGAAACGCATAAGAGAAATTTATAGAGAAGTTTATAACTAGAATAGAAAATTACTTAGGTCTGAGATTAGTGTGGTGAATATAATAGTTAATACATAAAATAAAATTAAAAAATATAATAATATTATTATATTATAAAAACATAAAATAAAATTAATAATATAATAGTAAAATAATAATATTTTAAACAATATCATTTTCTAATTGATCTACCAATTGATCTCATGTATTATATGTAAAAACTAAACCATTTTTTTTTTAATTGACCTTCCACACCTCTTGAACGTACCCATTGCACACCAAAATGTGATGGCTAGTTTAAAATTTATTAGACAATTATTAACTCAACTAAAATAATTAATTGTTTGATTTGATTTAATCAACCCAGATCGATAGAAAGGGATTTTATTCCCTACAAGTATAAGATAAATAAATATTGTCAAAAATGTGCAAACTTTTCTTTCTTGGCCTCTCCGTAACTTTTCCAAATGTGTGATACCAAACAAATTGCCCAATGCTCTCCCACGTTAAATCATTAGGTGTCACCTATACGAGATAGTCATCTTCAATCCTTCTGAGATAAGAACGTCCTATCAACAACTTGAGATTTCTGTTTTTATATTATTTTAAAATTATTTAATGGTTACGCGTTCCCCTGAATGCCGTACTTAATACGGAAGTGAAATGCAAACAAAAGGTTTTGATAAGACCTACCCAAGTTGACGATCTCCCTGGAAAGGATTTTCAATATATATATATTTTATTTTTTTTGGCATTTTCATCCTCAGAAGATAATACATTAAAATTATTGATTAATCAGCGAATCTTTTTGAAGTGCTGTTTTTGTACGGTCTGCGCTATTGTGTTGACAGAGTACAGATGACTGCTTTTCTTTTAATTCGTACAGGTGGCTAGTTATTTATTTTTTAACAAATAATAATAAAAAATAGATGGATTATTAGGTATTATCGCCTTCGATTCAATCGCGCTTGCAACAATAATTCCCGTCTTCTCCGAGACAAAGCGAGACCGCTTTGCGACGGACTGCTTATTTTATTTTTACGTCATCTGTCCTTTACCGTTCAAAGGGAATAACCGTCCGTAATCCGTAGTTTTACTTTTTCAAAGACTTCTTTATAAAAATGAGAACGAAACTAGCAATTGCACCTTGGTGTGCAATGGGTACATCGAAGAGGTATGGAAGATCAATTAGGAAAACAGTTAGGTCTATTTTCTTGCAAATATAAAAAAAAAAAATTAAAGTAGATCAAGAGTTGTATTAAACAATATATTTAAAAAATATTTTAGTTTATTTTGATGTAAAATATCTTAATTGTGAATAATTGACAAGTTCAAATGATGTTATATCAGAGAAAAGGAAATTGCTCAATCTAAAAAAATCACTAGATTGCGTTGTAAAGCTGTATATATACGTTGGATTCATGGAAGCACTTCTACTAATAAAATTTTCAAGAGCCAGAAGACCTTGAAAAACATAACCCTTTCCATTTAGAGCATCCTTCATTAGAGGCATGCAACTTTATGTCAACACATTTTAGCTAATTAGTGAAGGAGAGCGTAAAATAATGCAATTATCTTTGGTTTCACTCTGTTCAGATATTTGATCTTGAATATCTTGATCATTAATCTCCATTTTACCTTGGTTTATCATTTGATCTTGGACATCTAGATTTTGTGATAGAGATGACAGGACAAGGCCATTATCTCTACTTTCAATTTCACTCTAACTTGACATTTTATCTTGAATGGATCCTAATGGAAAATAGAAATAATTCACTTTGAAAGTGACCAAAATTGGTTACAGGGACTCCAGACCAGCGAAGAAGAGTTCAAAGGAGCGTAAACCAATAACGAAGGGGAAAGCAACCAAAAATGGAGAAATACCAATGAGGATGAGTTCGAAGGAGCGAAAACCAATAGCAATACCAACGAGGATGAGTTTCGCGAAGCGGAAACCACTAGTGATAGGAAAAGCAACCAAAAAATGGAGAAAAACAACCAAAAAATGGCGAAAAATGATGAACAACTGATATTTGTTTAATCGTAGCAGATAAAGAGAATAGTAGCAGCAAAGAAAGCAATAAAAAAAGAGGAGAAAATGTGTGAAAATTTAGATTTTAATACTTTGTAGCAAACCGTAGCTATAGAGAGAGGTAGAGATAGTTATATTTACCTTGTTAGAGCTTTAATACTTTGTGCTTTACTTATTCCTTATGCGATGGTATTCTTGTGGGTTTATTTTGGGTAGATTTTTATATGTGGAGAGGAGCGATCCACGAATGAAGACACACGTATAGAAGATAAAATTTAAGGGTGCATTCGATGCTTTAGTAAATCATTTCCGTTTATAAATGTGTCTCGAAAGGGATGCTTTAAATCTTTGCAGATGGTCTAAATATTGTATTTTGTTTTATTTGGTAGTGAAATAAATAAATAAATAAGGTAGAGAAGAATAAGAATAAAATGAGCTACCAAAGACATTCCATTATTTGATCTCACGATGTCGTTGACTAAAGCTCATTTTGGACTTATCTTGAACTTCAAATAAATATATAATATATTTAATATTTGTGCGTGCACGTCTTGACTCTGAGTCTATGAATGACGTTGGACGCTTTGACTCCACAAAACGTTTGACAACTAAGATAAAATACTTCTTAATATTTTAGTGTTATATTCTAGACGAAATAAAGAATTTATAAATCACAAATAGAGGAGAAGATAATCTAATTTTTAAATATTTCAGTAGCAAAGATAGCATATAATGTAAAGTAATGCCATTACACTCATGTAATTAATCAATCTTATATCCTCATACATCAAGAAATGCTTAAGTGTAGCTAGAATATTAATCACGTTCCTTGTGAGGCTTGGGAGAATGAAAACATTAGAAAGTGAAATTATTAGATTTTATTTTCTTGAATATAGTGCCTCACCCTAGCAGCAATGGAGGAGAATGCTTGTCCCAATGTAGATAAACATGTGTGACATTTCTACATTCAAACACGAGCCCAAGTACAACAAAATGTGTCAAATGTTGGTGAACTTTGGGGTGTTTAATTTTCAGCTCTTTGTTCTTCCGAAGATAGCAAGAACGTTGTTGGTTGCAGAATCACAGGTAATTAATATCATCATTTTCTTTGGTACCTATCTGGGTAACTTGACTATTGTGCATAGATGAAATTCTAAGTCCTCTTTAATGTTGCCATGGAGTTAGAGTGTTCTATTTTTTTTTTCTGTATGAGGGTGTTATTATTGATCACTTAGTATTTTGTCCAGATGAATTTGTGAGTCTCATTAACACAACACCTGTTTCAGAAATTGTGGACAACTTTTTTTTTGAGACAAAGACATGCTCAAACATATAGCCTTCAATTCTAGGGATAAATAGCTAAATATTCTGTCTAGAAAGAGCTCAACATGGTCTTTTCCTTCACGTTTACACATGAAATAGAGGTACTTGTCACTTTTTTTTGAGTTTTTATGAGTAAATTCAATTGAATTTTGTTCTAAGTTTGAGCATGAAATTTTAGTGTGCGGACATTGTTGTGCTGGGAAAAGTCACATTTTTGATTGTTTTCCATAGCTATTCTTAAATCACACGACAAAGAATTGGTGTAAACCATGTCGTGGTGGATGAGAAGGCCAAGCCACAAGCAGTCCCAACAGGGATGGAGATGAGAAGAGCACTCGGGCAAGCAGATAGAAGAACAAGCACTTTATATATGCATTCAATGAGCCTTGATAAATGGCATTACTGCTACAGTTATTGCCATGCAGAATGAATGCGTCGAATGAAAATGGAGAAAATTCAATGGTCGAGATGCTTTTGATGCTAGTGCATCCCATTTCCGTCAGTTTCTGGTCAAAAGCGTGAGCATGTTACTAATTGACTGGGATCAGTTTTTCGTTTCTTAAAATTTCCAGACGTTGTGATGCTTTAGATAGTCGGAAACCCTCTCTGCCGAGTTTTACACTGTTGATTTCTCGAGTTAGCTTCGCCCACTTCAAATAGGACACACCTTCAGCATAAATTAATAAAAAGCATATTGAAAGTGTCGACATCTACTTACCCGGTCAAATTGCAATAATTTTATTCTGTAATGAAAATAAGCATATTAGAGGTATGTTGTTGGTGAAGAATATGGTATTTGATCTATCTCTTGTCGATGAAGTGCCTTAGGTTTTTCACTCAATATGTCTATTCTAGGGTTGAGTTCATCAATCTATTAGAGTTTCAATTTGTGTTCATTTTATGATGGTGGATCTATCTTTCAAGTTCCAATTTGATTTTATATAATGTCTATACTTGCTCTTCTATTCATTTGGTTCATTTATGTTTCTTATTTTCTTTCTAATGGTTATAGATTGATAGTATTTACAAATATCTTCAGAGGTTTATCATTGTTGCACATAGAGATGTGATATTTTATTAACCTTTAGAAATGTGTAAAATATCAAACGTAAGACACAAGGATCATTGAACGATGCATACAACTTTATTACAACAAATCAAAATGTTTTGTTATTGAATACTCATTTAATGCTCTAGAATGTGTAATAAATAACTTGCACATGAGAAAATATAATGTGAAATATGTTGGAAATACTTGATAATAATTGAGATTAACAAGCACTTAAAGGGGGAAACCTCCAAATATCTCCAATGAGAACGCAATTCACAATTTGATGATCAAATAAGACTCACTGTCTCCTATCTATACCCTATTTAAGTCTAGGATATGATCCAAGCCAACCTAGATAACCAAATATAACCCCTAGGTTGACTTAAATAACTAAAATAACAATATAATAATGATAATACAACTTAATTAAGAGTTAAGGTAGCCACAAGTTGACTATGCATAACCCTATGTATACTCTAAGATTAAGGGCATAGAAAAATGAGAGAGGATGCTTGTTGATTCTTGAATGATGTAAAATGAATTCCTCTAAATAATTGCACATTATAATGTGCTCACACAAGCACATTATAATGCGCTCACACAAGCACATTATAATGCACTCACGCAAGCACATTATAATTCTCTCACACGAGCACATTATAACGCGCTCACGCGAGCACATTATAACGCGCTCACGCGAGCACATTATAACGCGCTCACGCGAGCACATTATAATGCGCTCACGCGAGCACATTATAACGCTCTCACGCGAGCACATTATAACGCACTCACGCAAGCACATTATAACGTGCTCATGCGAGCACATTATAACACGCTCACGCGAGCACATTATAATGTGCTCATGCTATAATGCACTTGCGTTATTTCATAGTTTTGACATGTTTTTTTTATGTTTGTACCCAAGAGTTACCTAAGCAAGACATAATGCAATTGCATTATAACACACTCGCATTATGTCTTATTTTTTGTTCAATGCTAGTCTATTAAATGTATGTATATATATTTATATATTTGTATGTATTTATGCTTGTATGACATGTATGTATGTATGCAGGTATATATGCCTATATGTATATATGCATCTATGTATGTATATGTATGTATGTATGTAAGATTGTATGCATGTAAGTATGTATGTATGTATGTATGTCTTTAGAGGGAGGGAGAATTTTGAGAGAGAGAGAGTTGTTTAGGTAGGGTGGGAGGAAGAGAGGGAGGGAGAGACTTGAGAGAGAGAGAGAGAGAGAGAGAGAGAGAGAGAGAGAGAGAGAGAGAGAGAGAGAGAGAGAGAGAGAGAGAGAGAGAGAGAGAGACTTGAGAGAAGCAGAGGGGGTGGAAGGGAGAGATCTAAGAGAGGGAGTGGGAGAGAAGGTGTTGGAGTGAGAGGGACTTAGCTAGGTAGGGCGGAGGGATAGAGGGAGAGAGAGAGAGGGGGTGGGAGAGAGAGACCTGAGAGATAGGGAGAGAGAGAGAGGGGAGAAAGAGCGAGAGAAAGAGAGAGTTATGTAGGTAGGGTGCTAGAGGGAGAGACTTGAGAGATAGGGAGAGTGAGGGAGTGCGAGAGAGAGTGAGTGGGAGAGGAGTGAGAGAGGGAGTGAGAGAGGGAGTGAGAGAGAGACCTAAGAGAGGGAGAGGGTGTGGGAGGGAGAGACCTGAGAGAGAGGGAGAGAGAGGGGGAGAGAAAGAGAGTGAGAGATATGGGGTTGGAGTGAGAGGGACCTATCTAGGTAGGGTGAGAGAGAGAGAATATTACCTAGGTAGGGTGCCAGAGGGAGAGACCAGAGAGAGAGAGAGAAGGCATGGGAGGGAGAGACTTGAGAGATATGGAGAGAGAGAGGGAGTGATGGAGAGGGGTTGGGCGGAAGAGAGAGAGAGGTAGGGATTGATTGAGTGAGAGTTATGTAGAAAGGGGGAGAGGATAGATAGAGACAATTAGAGAGGGTAGGAGAGAGAGAGGGAGAGAGAGGTGAGATAGATAGATAGATAGAGAGAGGGAGAGAGAGGTGAGATAAATAGATAGATAGAGAGAGATAGGGGTTGAGGTTATAGGGTTGAGGGATTAGGGTTTAGGATCTAATGTATAGGGTAGATGGTTTAATGTACAGGGTAGAGGGTTTAAACATTTAAGGGTTGAGGGGCTAGTTGAGGGTTTAAGAGTTTAAGAGTTGAGGGATGAGGTTAAGGGTTTAACGGTTAAGGGTTGACAGATTAGGGTTGAGTATACAATTTTTATGGTACATAGGGTTGAG